>JAPERM010000102.1:0-88580 GCA_030411635.1 Fusarium sp. MBC 119
TGTTCTTTATAGCAGTTCAAGCTGACCTCTGCGAGGGTTACAGCACCTTACGATAGAACTGCCCTACGTCTCAGTCCCTTTGCAACCTACCAGCAAGCCTATACGTCCAATCCTTGGGAACAATTCGGTTATATCATCGGCGAACTCAAGAGGGCCGGATACAACCTCGCATACATCTCTCTCGTTGAGCCCCGTGGTAACCCTGCCGTCATGAAGATGACACCTTACCAAGTCGACGCCGATGATGTGAGCCCCTTTGGAGATAGGAAGCAAAGCCTTGAGTTTATTCTCGAGCTGTGGAATAACCAATCACCTATTATTGTTGGCGGAGGTTATGTGCCTGACAATGTCTATCAAGCTGTTGATGGATGTTATAAAAAGTGGAATGTCGTGGTTGCTTTTGGTCGCTGGTTCATCTCCAACCCAGACTTGGTGTTTCGAGTCAAGAATGGTGTTCCGTTGACGCCTTATCAGAGGGAGACATTCTATACTGCGAAGAGCAATGTGGGATATAATGACTATCCCTTTAGCCAGGGATTTGTGGAGGCTTCCAAGGCATAAGGTGATGGCTTTGGTGCGAATTTGTATTGGAGAGAGCATGCTAGTCTTATATTACGAGAAGCTGTAATTTAGAATGTCATATATATTTGTACTTAGAGTCCCCAAGTCAAGTTCGGCTAGCCCAGTTACAGATATTAAAGCCAATATACGTGATACACCGCTTGGTACCGAGAATACAATGATAAGTCGACATCGTTTTATCGCCAAGGAGATAATGATAATTTCCATACGGCGGATTCTAAGGTTCTTGGCCAGTTTAGTGTTACGTAGCCAAATGCAGTAAGCGTAGCTGAGACGGAGAGTTAGATGCCACCGAACCAATCATACCACTCTCTTTCCGAACGAACTAACTTAGTGCTGGGCTTACTCACCTTGACCACCTGCTTCCTCCGTTCAATCTTCTGATGTTACACTACCCTCTACCAACAAACTAGCAATACACAGAAAAGGCTTTGTTCACAATATGGACGAACTGCTCATAGGACTCGATGGAAGCTGCAAAGCTCGCCGCGGGACCAAACGAGTTAAGACAGGTTGCCATACCTGCAAGTGAGTCTTACCCACGCGCTGCACAGATTTAGGTCAGCGGACATCGACTTACCTTCAGTGCAGGATTCGTCGAGTCAAATGTGATGAGGGTAGACCAGCTTGTTGGCAATGCACTTCGTCAAGGCGAGAGTGCAAAGGTTATGGCATATGGGGAGGGGGAGGGCGTCCATCCGGTCCGATTACTGGCATGCTTGACTTATGTCAACCTCCTGGCAACCTTGAAATTCCGAGTCACCTCAGATTGGAGGATCGCCGAGTGCTCAGCTGGTTCACAAGGCGAACTCTTGGCAAGATACAGGGGCTGTTCACAATTCCATTCTGGGACGTCCTGGTTCCCCAATGTTGCACTACTGAACCCATTATCTTGGCCTGTGTTTTGGCCTTGGGTTCATCTCATAGAGAAAAGACCAAGCGGCACAGTGAAAACTCTTCTAGAACTGCCGGGGCGAATTCCTCGTCCCTGTGGTATTACGGCGAGGCCATCAAGATGCTACGAAGCGCGCAGCTCGACGGCAGCAAACATTCGACTCGGATTATTCTCATTGGGTGCCTCTTGTTCATTGCTATTGAGTACTTGCAGAAGCGCTATTCTCAAGGCCGGCTTCATCTCCAAAACGGTTTACATATCCTGGCGAGTCAGAAGTCTAGGGGTTTATTGCAATCGTCAGGTGATTCGGCAGATGATTGGCTTACAGATGCTTTTAATCGACTTGACCTACAGACAGACCTACTTCTATACACCGCGAAAGATAAAGACATTCCACTATACGAACAACAGGCGCCCGAAAAAAGTGGACTCGCCAGCCTGGGGTCGCTCGATGAAGCCAGAAGCTGGATAGATTATCTGATGTCACAAGCATTCCAATTACAACGTCAAAGCTATTCTGCAGAGAAATTTGAAGATGTGGCGCAGCTATTTCAGTTATCAAGCAGAAAGCGGCAGCTTCAACAAGATTTGACCTCCTGGTTGCAGGCATTCAGGGCGTTCAAACCCCAACCCTCATGTGATTGGAAGGAACAGATAGGGTACGAGTTGCTTTTGGTCCATCATGACATGATGACAATCATTACTGGGACATCATTGAGCTTTCACGACGAATTCCTTTTCGACCGTTACAGTTCAAATTTTACCTCTATAATCACTTCATGCAGGACAATAGTGGCTGCAGCCAGAGTTCTATCGGCGGATCGCAACTTAGCCCACCATTCTAGCACCGATTTAGGTTTTACAACCGACATGGGAATCATCCGACCGCTCTATTACACAGCGCTAAAATGTCGTGTTGGTAATACAAGGCATGAGGCTTTGTCAATGCTTCGTTCTCAAACTCACCAAGAAGGCATTTGGGATGGATCGACAGCAGCACTCATAGCCAGTGAGGTTGTTCGTTTGGAAGAGAATTGCGTTGGTGAGAAGGAAGGAAAAGACGGACTTGAAAGCGCTCGGTATGAGCATCAGAGTGATGGCCCTCAGTATTCGCGAATTTCAGACGCTTGGGTTGAGCTGCCTAGTAATCCAGAATCAGAGCTGCGACTCACTGTTAGACGAAGGTCGAGAAATGCCACATGGACTATCGAGCACCGGAGTTATAATGGCGCTTGTTGGCACTGAGTAGTGTGTTAATATAATGTTGATGGAGAAGCAATCCTAAGCTAACGATTATATGCAGCCCATATTCAACAAGATGGTTCTCAGGTAACAGCCTATGAGCCTATCAGTAACCATTTGTCTCTAGTTCCGTTTCGGTCCATTCCCAAAGCTTGTCACCCAGGCTTTCGTCTTGAGCCAGCTTGCTGGCTTTTCCTCGAATCCCGACAGGATAGTAGAATTCCCCTGTTTGAAGTTCTGAGGCCGTGGCTGCCCACAACTGGTTCTTGACTCCTTCCTCAACATCGACTCCAATAAATGGGAGGACTATCTTCTGGAAGACACGACCAACCATACTTCCGACACCTGGTTTGAGGAGGTCAGTTTTGACGGCACCAGGATGGACCGAGACGGCGAGAAATTGGGGAAAACGTTTGGCCAATTGACGAGCGTAGAGAATGTTGGCCAACTTGCTCTGGCCGTATAAACAAAACACATTAATTCCAAGCCCGTCACCAGTGAGACTCTGGAAATTAATGCCTCCTTTAGGGCAAAAGTTGTGGCCATCGGAACTAAGACAAACGATCCTGACAGTGGTCGAAGGAGTGCCGGGTTCGGATGACTTGAGAAGCAAGGGCAGCAAGAGCTTGAAAAATAGGGCATGGCCCATATGATTGATGCCAAAGTGTACTTCATACCCCTCCTGGGTATGCCCGGGAGGCATGTTCAAGACACCGGCATTCAGCAAGAGAATGTCGATTCGAGAGACAGATGACAATAGGGACTGAGAAGCTTCTTGGACAGATTTGAAAGACGCAAGATCCATGCTTAGAAAGTGCGCTTGAACTGATGGTGCAATTTCTTTCAGGGTCTGAACCACTTCAGCGCCTCTCTCAGAGTCCCGTCCGGTGATCCAGATAGCAGAAGGGCCGTGTCGGGCAAGATCAAAGGCTGATTGCCGACCGAGTCCGCTGGTACCACCAGTAATGACGACGATTTTCCCCTCCAAAGATGGGATATCTTTGGAAGGGTGGAAGGTGTCGCCCTTTTTAAACATGATTAAGGTTTTGTTGAGAATTCGAAGACGAGAGTCTCGTATGACGAATGTAAGATTCTGATAGAAGTGGTGAAAGTTGCACTTAAATACAAAAGTGAAATCAGCTTTATATAACAGTTTCTGGTCTGACTTTCCATGTTACCGAAAGCACTTGGTCTTTTCCTATATATTGATTTCACTCTATGAAGCTGACCCTTCATGCCGGGGTTAACGGGTCCGAAGTTTGTTGGCCAATTAGGATGGGGAAATTCCGAGTTAATGAATGAGTGGAGAATCAGCCCTAGCAGGATAAGTTACTTTGTGAAGTATCTTGCACGTTCACGGCTGTCTGGCTAGGGTTAGAAATATTTGACCCCAAGGATGCAGTTTTTAGAGGAAGATCGACTGGGGAGACCATTCGGGTTCGGCATGTTGGCCGATAACTAGAACTAATATCTTGAGGCTCAACGTTGGTATATTCAAAAGTCGGCCACAGACCCTCTCCCTCAAACTGTTGGCATGATACTCTGATTGTCGTGGGTTTCCCAGGGTAAGCAGGTTACTTTAGTGGCCCAACTGATTCCTTGCTAAGACCCAGAGCATTACCTGTCTCGGGCTAGTGTTAACTACCAGCCACGATAATTAACTGGCACAATCTATGAATTGCCCAGATTCTCGGTATACCTTCGGTCCTCCAAGTCCAGTCACACAACAATCCAGCTCATTCAACTTTGCTTGCCCTACCCACTGCCACAGCATAAATCAATTGCAAGCCAAGGTGGAATCGTAAGTGAGAGAAGAGCTTGATGAAGATATATCTCGGCCTCTACATTGGATAGACGAACACATAGTATGTATCTTTATAGTTTGGAACTATTTACAACCAAAATCGGTAATTCCTTAGCTATAATATTTGAAAAGTTCAACAAAGCATTGCCTTTTGCGCTTTACTTGTTCAGTCTAGGAGCTCGTTCAGGATCTCTCCAGTACAAACAAGCATCCTTTCGAATTTCATCTTTTTCCACCTTTGTATCCCTCGGCTGAACCACGATCTGCAGCGGTGAATCATCTTCTCCCTCATACGCTGGCCACTTCGGGCTACCGGGATATCTATGGCGGTTAGGATCTCCCGTAGCAACAAAGCTGGCCAGATACCCGTGGTAAATGTGACTGATTTCTGGATATTGAGTAGTCGGCTCGTTCCAGGTGTATGCTGTGTCGGCAGTATGCGGGATGCCCTGCCAAGCTGGGTAGCTATTGTTGGTGTTGAAGCGGACTTTCCAGGTTGGTACGCCGGCGATGGAGGCTCGGTATGCTGTTTCTTGACCAGGGCAGATGTACGCGTAGTCACTCCAAGCAGCGGAAATTCGATCATACTGTGTGCTGTTGGGCGAGTTGGCGAAGGGAGAATCCTTGTACTTTGCTGGATCAGGGTACAAGGCGCTTAGCTTTGCCAAATCCTTTCCGGTCAGGGCTGGGGAGATGTTGTGAAGATAGTCCAGGAACTCCTTATTTGTCTCGAGATCACCAGGCGTGTAGAACTTCCCTTCGTTGTTCACGTTTGAAGTTATAGTTGGAACGTGGAAAAAAGTTCCATCATAACCAGATTGTGAACCTGGCTTCTCAAATAGAGGTCCCCCGTGCACTGGCTGGAATGGCCACGTCAGCGGAGGATCGTAGTCGTGGTAAAGCTTTGTGCTGATGTTTCTGATGTCGGCGATGTCTGCTTCTCGAAGACACTTGAGTGTAGCCTTATCCGTTTTGGCCTTGTCGCAACCAAGGTAAGCGATGTACTCGTCGTACTGACGCTTGTACAGAGGATAAGTGGCGTTGGGGAAAGCTCTGGAAGTAACGGATCCAGACTGATGGATCGCCCGTGCAAACAGTGGCTTAGAATCCTTGCCATAGTTGTGGAAGTAGTGAATTCCTACCGAGTGACCCCCAGCAGAGCGACCACCAATGGTAACAGCATCTTTATCGCCACCGAAAGCGCCAATATGCTTTTGCACAAATTCCAGGAAATGGTGCTGGTCCCGAATGCCCAGGTTCGACAAACCCTCATCCTGGAAAAGCTTCGACGGCAGGAAGCCCAGCGAGTTGACGCGGTAGTGAAAGCTGACTACAACGATTGGGACTTTAGACGAAGCGGCAAATGCAGCTCCGTCAAAACTTCCCCAACTGCCAGAGTAGAAAGCACCTCCGTGAATCCAAACAAGGACGGGTAGTTTCTTGCTTAAGGGGACTCCCTGTGTTCGAAAGACATTGAAGTTGAGACAAGCCTCGCTCTGTGAGGCAATTGGGGTCTTGGCCGACGGTTCTTGAATACAGGTCTTTCCGTAGCTATCGGCTTGCTTAATTCCCTTGAACTGCTTCGGCCAGTCCACGGCTTGAAAGCGGTGATCTCCAGTGGGCTGAGTTGCGTAGTCGATGCCGAGCCAAGCGTCCACGGGTACTGGCAATTCCTGTTTGGTGAAGGTGCTATTGATCGTGGTGCCAGAGAAGCTGCCATAGCCGTTGAGCTTGACGGGCTTGTGGTTTGCTCCAGAAGCCTGCTGAACAGGCCAAAGGGCCAACAACGTGCTGAGGTTTGACAAGACCTTCATATTGACTAGTCGGCTATGACAGGTTTGGGAAAAAAGCCAACGAGGATACGAACTTGCGCTTGACTATATATCACTCAAACCCCATCCTGGGGTGATCGTCATATGCCAAAAGAAGTCAATTCTCCGCAATGAAATCGGCGTTACCCCGAAATCCCCTCACTTGGCGCAATATTCCGGTTTATCTATCAAACTTACGCGATTCCAAGGATCAGCAGAGCCATTTGCACGAACTGGTGGAGTATGGTATCATCGTTATCGGGCTCGGGCTTAGAACTGGGTCCGAGAATAGTTCGCCGAATATCGGCATTTTCAAGCGGCGATCTTTTGCTTATAATGGTTTAACCATAAATCAAGCTATTGAAGCAAGGTTAAGAAATGAAAGATGTATAACCACTACCTTGGTTACATATCTTTTGTATAAATTATGGTCGCTCATACCAGCGTGATGTTATCTACCGGTAGAGTCGCCGCAGCTGACGCTATGTTGATTTGATCGAGGGTTGGCATCGGTACATTAATAGTACTAAGCACATAATAAAGAGGTCATGACATGAGAACGGAGTTTAAATTCTTCGTTGTTATTGTTGATAGCTTAAGTAGGGCATTGCGAATGGCTTCGTTGGTGTCTGTCAGGGACCTTTGGCAGAAAGATAACATGACAGAGCATGGTTTTAGGATTTGCTTTGTGGCTTCAGGATAGTCCACCGACGACACTGGATTGGAAAGGTGATTCGAGACTTCAGATACGAGTATTGAACTTTGGGTCATGTGCCCTCAATAATCACCGATGAATACCTCTTTTTTACGGCTTGGATTGAGATGTGTACTTGTCATGCTATATAGGACGTCTCCACAGCACTTGCTCCCATCTTTAACCCATTCCCAATTCCTCGTTATGGCTTGTCATCCACTCCCTTAGCCAATGATAATATCAAGCTCGAGGTTGTTACCCTCCTTGACCTTGTAGTTGGTGGAAATGTTCCTGCGGTCAATGTTGAGAATCTTCTGCTCGGTGCGCTGCGACTCCCTAGAACGAGTACGGTCCGAAGCATTGCCGTAATACTCAGGCAGAGCCTTGACACAGGTGATATCGTCTCCAAGACCGGTGACGGTGTCAACCCAAGGCTTGTAGTTGTGGACACCAAGAGCGACAAAGAAGGCCTCCTTGCCCTGCTCCGTCTTGAAGCGGAGCATGCCAGAGGTGCCGCTGCCGCCCATGGAGAGGGTAAGGATGCCGTTCTGCTCAGTCCACTGGGCACCGTTGGCGTAGTGCCAGCAGCCCTTCTCCACAATGTGGAAGTAGGCATTGGTGTTGGTCTGGAAGACACGGACTTTGATAGTGTAGGACATTCTGCATTTATGTTAGTGGGATGTTATCAGTGAGGAAGTGGTTGACGAACTTGAAAGTTAAGGAGTCTTGAAGTTGAGAGAGTAGAAAAATGCTTTGCTAGTGAAGTTGTTGGGTTGCTATGAGTTGATAATGATCAGAGGAGGATTTTCAGAGCGGTAGTCGTGTCTTTTATATTCGGCATCGACACGCTCCTGGAGACCTAAACAATGCTTTCACTCTATGCATCCGGATCCTCGGCCTTCCATGTCGGACTGCAAAATGTTGAGGTGGAGAAAGAGTAAGACTTGTCAACGGGTGGCTGATATACCGTGTCTTACATGTGAATTCTGCATCCGCAAAAGTTCAACCACGAGTTTTGAAGGGCACTCTTGACCTGTACAGCCCAGGACGGAATGATTGATTGGCTCGAGAAAAACAGAAAGCTGCGGGCGAACGTCAAATATTGGATTGCAACGCAACATTGCACGGCGGCGTATGTAAGAGCTCCTGGAAGAAGAAGTGAGTTGTTACACCCCGGTTCGAATTATATTCTAAAGTTCTACCAAGTATGGAAGACTATGATGTGATTGGAGGGAGCTGTTGGACTGCAGGTTGCCTAAGACATAGTAACTCGCTCACCTACCTGCCATGCGTTTCACAAGTGATCAACCTCTGCGGGGTAATACTTGGTCACCATTTATTATTTCTACAGATCTGAGGTTCTGGGGAAAAGGACAATTGTACCTGAACTCTTACTTGCGGCTTACCATGATTCAAAAGGTGATATTGGCACTAATACTCGTATAGTAAGTGTCCTCTTCGAATTCCTTTCAAAAACTAGTCTACCCTCCTCAAAGTGTCCTACGTTTATTAGGGCTCAGTTTGATGCATGAAACAACAGAATTGGCATTGCGCATGGGCCTTCGGTTGAAGCGGGCAAAACATGCAGATTCCATTCATTCAGCCAGCCACATCTCGGTAGTTGGCCCAGCCAGCCCCCAAGACCTTGATGACACAAATATTGGCAGATTCAATTATGTATTCCAATCAATAGCCATTCAGCTTTGAATCAACGATGGATCGGCAATTTTATTTCCCTGACTTTCCACATTGAATTTGCCCTTAACATATGTCTCTTATTTCCCCGCAATCTCCCCAACACAAAGTACTTGAGCTTTGATATTGAGGCGCACGCATGTGGTCAAAAGAAGAATAATCTCGTAAGATCGACTACGGCCCGTTCCTAAACTCCGCCCCTCGCTTCCATCACATTCTTCGAAGATCTCCAATGATAATGCGCATGCATTCACGTCGTTTTGATAATTGGCCTTGACTCAAAGTCCAAAGGCGTACGATGCACACCGATTATAGTCGGTCAGCCGCCATTTGAATTAATCAAGACATGACTGCATATAATGTCTCGAGCAATTTCCAGGAGGCGGAACGGGACTGGTGGCTCTGCTAGAAGGTGACGTGGAAGATGATGGTAGCTGCCAAGATCTCCCCGAGTCCCCGTGCTCTGGGGTTCTTAAACATGTATCAAGCGAGTGAACTTGGCAGGGACCTTGCAGGGAACCTGAATGAGAAGGGAAGTAAGTACCTCGATCTAACTACGAAAGGGGGGGTTATCCGAGATGTACCTTGGTCCAAGAATCACATCGTCCGTTAGTCTTGTTTTCGCCAACTCTCCTTGTCATCCAAATTCTTAGTAGCGTATGCCTCAGGGTTTAAGATATATCAGCCTGTGATCATCGTTAGATTGCTAACCAACCTCACCTCAGCAGATTGAAACAGCCCCATCGGCCGTGGCTGAAGATGTGATACTAAGCCCCGCTCATGAGGCAGCGCGCGAGTCTCTTCAGTCGTATGACAACATCCCGACTCGACAGTCAAGAGGTTCTCCGATTCAAGGTAAATCACACTGAAAGACATGAGGCTACTAAGAACCGAGTTCATGCTACAAATCTAGATCTAGTAAGTTCTTAAGCTGCATGGATGGAGACGTTGGTTTCCAGATTATAAGATTATCTTTATTTCTTGCCTACGAAAGGTACGAAAGGCCCGACTCAGTTACAGACCTACCCATTCTAAGGACTTTTCCCACAATTTCTTTGCTTTCTCAGTGTCATACGCATGGTCTCCATAACCAGGCGCAAACAAAGGAGATGCGGGGTCCCATTTTCCAATAATCTGACAGTCGTCAAGATATTTACCACCCTTGCCTTCAAGAGCCTTCGCAGTAGCTCCCCATACACTCGTAGCAGCACCCTGTTCGGGGGACTTCCAAATTCTCTCCAGATAAGGATCCTTCTTCAATCCGTCCTTCTGCTGGTCAGACAAATGTCTTGGTAAGTCGGTCAGGACAGCGCCGGGTTGGACGCTCCAAGCATGTATACCCTCACTTCCATATCGACGGTCGACCTCGTTTGCGGTCCAAAGGTTGGCGGTTTTGCTCTGCGCATAAGCCAAGTTGGCATCGTAGCACCCTTCCAAGTTGACGTTGTCGAAGTTCACTTCGCCAAAGCGGTGCGCAACAGATGACAAGATAACGACTCGAGATGTACGCTCCGGTGTAACTCCTTTGAGCAGCGCAGGCCGTAAGAGGTTGAGTAAGAGAAAGTGCGCAAGATGGTTTGTACCGAATTGGGTTTCGAACGCTTCTTTTGTACGTCCTTCCGGGGGACTCATAACGCCAGCGTTGCAGATGAGAATATTCAGCTTCGGACTCTCGGAGAGAAACTTGGCTGCACACGAGCGTACACTCTCAAATGAGTCGAGGTCAAGTTCAAGTAGATGAACTTTCTCATCAAGAGCCAGATCACCCAAAGCTTGCCTGGCCTTTGTAAGGTTACGGGCCATCAGGTACAGAGTAGCGCCAGTAAGATGTAGGGCTTTGGCGGTCTCAATACCAATTCCTGAGGAACAGCCTGTAATGAATATAACCTGACCACTCAGTTTTCCTTCCAGACCTTCATCTTTGATGATCTGTATGGCAGTCGGGCGCGAGTCACCAGGACCATTGGGAGACTGGTGAAGGGCCACGTAACGATCCGCCATGACGATTCTGAGGAAAGGTGGAGAAAGGCTTGGGGGGCAGGGATAAGAATTATGAACCAAGAGAGAAAAAGAACGGCCGAAGTATCCTGGTCTTGCGTTGTTTGTATGATTGGAATTGTAAACACGTATGTTTTACCGTAACATCTCTTCCAACTGAGCAGGACCGGCGTGAGACTCCTGCAAGCCTGAAACTATTTACGCCATGGTTACTGGCTATATATATTGAGAGGCGTTGGATCAGCCCGGATTTATGTCTTATCTGCGCTATTCGCTAATGAGGGGATTCACCGAACCCAGATACTCATCGCCACCAAGTCGGCCCTGCTCAGTTTCGCGAATATTTACGGTACGGTATTTCGAAGATAGGGCTTTTCCAAAAGCAGTTCTCGGTCGCCGAGTCTTTTCCTAATTCAGGGTGGATCAAAGTTCAAGCACCCACATTTCACCGCAAGATATACTTAAAGTTGCGGGCTTTGACTCGTGGGAATTCTGGTGCATGATTTTGAGCTCGGACATATCAGTCATCATCGATTAAGTCCGTCAATGTTCGTATTGATCAGTTCATATGCGGATCCTCTTTGAGGTGATTTTTCGTACGTATGTAACGAACATTAGGCAGACTTTGCAAGATCTAACGTTCAAAAGCTTTATTTAAGCTTATCGAAAGTTCGTGTCAGCTGCCGGCATCTTATCAATTTCTCCCTTTAATCCCAATCTACGAATTTACGATATACAGTTCTCAACTTTGACCTCAGATCTGGCAAAATGGTTAACGTCGCAATCGCTGGAGGCACTGGCAATGTCGGACGTACCATTCTAGAAGTTCTTAAACTCCAATGCACTCACCGTCCCTTTGTCTTGACTCGAAATGTAAGTATACATTCGGCAAGCTATCGTTTTAATTACTAAGACATATTTCAGCCCGAGAAGAATGATACTGGAGTGCCCTCGATCAAAGTTGACTATTCCGATGTCGACACCTTGACCCAAGCTCTGACAGAGCATAACATCCATACGGTTATCAGCTGCCTGAACTATGAGGGAGATGCTCTGCGTGTTGGTCAGAAGAACCTCATCAAAGCCGCCACTGCCTCTTCCGCAACCAAGCGCTTTGTCCCCAGTGCATTTGGAATTGACTATCCTACCGAGTAAGTGTCACACCTTTAAGCCAGAAGGGTTCTGATTGCTGATCTTAACTTTAGTGCTGTTGAACAGCTTCCGGTGCTGGCTGATTACTTCGATGCTGTCACTGAGTTACGCAAGTCTGGCCTTCAATGGACCCTGTTCCAGAACGGGTGTTTCTTGGATTACTGGGGCCATCCTCATATAAAGTCCTACTTGCGCCCAACACCGTTTGGAATCGACATTGCTCATAGACAGGCTGCAATCCCTGGAAATGGTGACGATCAGTTCACCGTCACCTACTCCTTCGATGTCGCCAAGTTTGTTGTGGCGTCTTTGGACTTGAAGGAATGGCCTGAAGTGTCGAAAATCGCTGGTGATATTATTACTTGGCACGAGTTCGTACGCATGGCTGAGGAGGTTACCGGTATACAACTCGTCCATAATTCCAACTGATCAACCATGCTAACGAATCAAAGGTGAAAAGTTCAAAGTGGCCTACGATTCTTTCGAGAGTCTACAGAATGGCCAGTTGACGGAACTGCCATCACAAGTTCCTTGCTATGCCAGCGTACCTAAACCCCAGTTCCAGTGGTTCGTATCAATCTTTGCCAAATGGACTACGGTGAAGGATATTGCCTATATTCCTGGCGAACTCAACGAGAAGCTCCTCCATATCAAGCCGCTCACTGTCAGGGGTATGCTAGAGAAGTATTGGAAGACAGCTGGCTCAGATAAATAAGTTTGACTTGGGTCAAGGTCACGACTCACACTCGTGACTTTGATAAGCCCACTGGCAATGCATTGTCAGGATAAACCCCAGAATAATCAGAGTCTTATACTGTTAAATGAGATATCTCATATATCAAATACCTTTTAGAATGTTGAAAAGTATATGTGTGTGAATAGACTACTCCACGACTGTGCTAAGCCTATACCATGCATTAGTTCTCTAAGCTGCGGTATATAATCCATCTATAGTCTAGTCCAAATCCTGAAGGGTTCATTTTCACTGCACTATCGGAATGCTACACTATAACTCATCCAACCGAACCTCGTCGCTGACCACGAGCTGATCGATCAAAATTTTGCTGCTACCGGCGGGGGGAGTAGTTATACAGCCATACACCACTTCCAAAAACCCAGTTTTCTCCTGCAGACTACCCTGACCCTCAAGAGAAAACTACTGTCCCCGTGGCTCGCTGGCTGCAATGGGCTTGGATGCCAGGGTCGCCGCGCCGTACCTCACTATCAGAGAACAAGAGGAGAGCTCCATTGTGGGACCTTGTAGAAAACACGCACAGCAAATGTACTTCCCGGACGCCTACTCGTTGTGTAATACGGGAGCTCGTGCCCACGAAGATTCTACGGTTCTAGAAGGTTCGGTTTGTAAGGGAGACGGCGCCGGTCTCATCGCTACCGCCTTCGGTGTCGGAGTAACTGACAGTGCCGACGAAACAGAAGTCGTGATCTGTCTCGCCATTTTCGATGAGGTTCGAAAGTCACCGTTCGAGACACGACTGTTGTAGCGCGGTGGCTCGGCAAGAGCTGTTGTTGTGGTGACAGCCTCGCCCGACGTCTGGGTCGTGATAGTGGTGGATGCATCAGCTGTGATAGCCAGAGATGACTCGGTGGTCAAAATGTCGGTGAATGTAGCGAGTGACGCATCGCTTGTGGTTGTCCCGGAAATCGTAAGAGTCATGAACACATCTGTAGTGGACTCGGTTGTCGTAGTAAGAGAAGTCTCGGTGGTGTCAACCGAGGCGGTAGACTCGGTGGAAGCTGTGGCGAGAGTAGTGCCAGTAGAGAACGTCTTAGTCGACCCAGACGTGGGTGTCAGGGTAGTCTCAACGGCAGTTGTAGAGCTAGAGACAGGCCGACAAAGGTCACGGGGGCGATAGCAAAGAGCGAACGCATGTTTAATAAGTGGCCTGAACAAAGACGAAGAGCCAAAATGAAGGACGGAGTCTTTATTTGAACAGACTCGTAAGATTACCAAGATCTGACCCGGCTAGCGAGATCGATAGCCTCTCTTTTAAGCTTTTTAGTTTAAAAAATTGATCTCCTGATTGGATCTTGTTTGAAGATCTATCCCACAATTACAAACTGATCGACCAGCATATACACGCTGTAATTAGAGGCTGATCTTGAGCCAGTCCGTGGCTAGTGAGCATTCATGAAACAAAGGGACATGATTAAATTGGTTTGAATAAGAAAGGAAACCTTGATTTAAGAGCAAACTGTTGCCGCTGTAATAAGCATTGATACTCACGCACGCTTCGTCAAAGATTCAGTCAGAGCAAGACTATATAGGGTAGGGGAGGTTGCTTCAGGTGGGCTCCATCTAGCGGTCACGCGGCTTGTTAGATACAATTCACCAAAACCTGCTGGTTCTCATTGATGCGACTACGAGAACTACGTGGTTACTATCAGACGCACTGCTCAGGATGCAAGCTCAATTGTATGTGGTGTAATATAACAGAGGCGAACGGTCTCTGAGCTGTTACATTTCTTGAAAAGCGACTGTCCTCAAATTAGGTAAGGTAAGGTGCCTCAATAAACTTTATGGCAAATGTCACGCTGCCACGGCTGCGTCCCGTGCGCAACGCCAATATTCCCATCGATTAAATCTAGAACTCAATGGAGCTCTTTCGCCTGAGACATAGATGCAGCTAATTTGAAAGTGCACTGGCCCCTGCATGTGGTATGCAGGGATCTACTCGACATTACATACTGCACATGAATAATTTCTACGCCAGACAATCACAATCTCGGGACGATCGTAGCGATCGATATGAATCGATCAACAAAGGGAATCGGCAGAGGCTTGAACTAAACAGGGAATGTTAGTCCAACCATCACAGACCAACCGTTGAGAAAATCGAGCCATCCCAACAAGGCCGTTACCGATGGTCCGGCTAAAATCTAGCTCCCCTACTAGCGACCACATCTCAGCCACACAGAAGCCATCCCCATTAATCCGGTTTCTTGGCTCTCCCCGGACCCAAATGTAGAGGTTCCCCGCGTCCCGTCGGCAAATGCCCGACCCCATTCCCGTCTCATCCTCTCTCTCCACTCGCATCCAATCTCTTCTCCCCTTAGAATCCTACCTCCAGCCAAGACCATGACCTATACAGCAACGTCAACACCACAATGAGCAGGCATGGCATCGTCCTCGGACGCCGCCCTCACCTTCGCCTCGACCAGCGTGTGCGCCTTTCTCATCTTCGCACGCTGCCTCTACCGCCTCCTCTTCCGCTGCCACATCCACCGAACATGTCATCGGACATGGCGCATTGACGACTTCTACATGACCATCGCCATCCTCCCCCTCATCGGACGCGCCGTTTGCATCTTGTACTCGTACACACTCAATCCGACATATACCCACGAGCCCGCCACCCAAGCCGAGGCCGAGCATTACGGCGTCAGCGTCGCCAAGCTCAATGGCGACCGAGAGCTTTCGCATAAGCTTCTTATACCTTCGCGGATCTTCTACGCGCTGTTGTGCGTATCCTGCGGTCGATATGGAGATAACAATTCTGACTTGGATAGTTTGTGGTGCTTGAAGCTGGGGCTTTTGGCCTTCTACTCGCGATTCATCGACGTGTTTCGCTGGGGCAAATTTGTCACGGATGCGCTCTGGTGGTTCATTGTCGCCACTTTCGTCGCTGTATTTATCACGATTTTGGCGGAATGCCGACCGCTTTCATTGTACGTTGAATCGAGTGTTGTAGAAGCATATGACTGATTTGATATTAGAATGTGGTCGCTCAATCGTACTGGTATGTCTTCCGAATCTCACCTTGCTCGATATCCGCTGACATGACAATGCAGAAGCAGCATGTAACCGCGCAGTAGGAAACTTGATCCTGATGGCAGTTTGTAACATTATATCCAACGTCGCCCTAATAATCCTCCCGTTTCCGATCCTACGACACCTACGACTCGACCTCAAACAGAAACTACAACTTGCCTTCCTATTTAGCGTGGGCGGCGTTCTAGTCGCCGTCACCATTCTCCGTCTCCCTCTTATCCTCAACGAATCCGTATCTCAAAAGTCCCGGTCAATGGTGAGACGTTCCCGTCTTTGTGCTGGACCACGTTCTGACATGTATGATAGTGGGCTTCAATCGAGATGCTATGCGCCTGCGTGGTTGCCAACACACCCTTTTTCTACGCCCTCCTCAAAGACCTGCAACGACGACACGATGACCGACCTGAACGATCTCCATCGAACGCCACCAACCCGGGGAACTTTTATGATCTACAAAGTCTACCGTCATCAGCAGGTGCACCAATGCCCGCTAGAATATCCCCGGATACCTCGAAAACCACAGTGAGGTATTGCGAGAATGTATAGAGAGCGCGGGATGCATGTAACAAAGTGTTTATTAGTACCAATCAATGATACCCAGTATAATGAGTTTTTTGTCAGCAAGGGCGTGAACTTGTGTGCTATCGAATAAGTGACGACCTCTGATCGTTCTACCACTGCCATGCTTGACTGTCAGGACGACAATTGGCTGGCCATCATTGGATCAAGCGCAAGCTCAAGCTCAAGCCAGAAGCAAAATGTCCTCCGGCATCAGATGTTTTAGTTTACTGCCAACCCCTTCTTTTCCCCATTGGCCACCTCGATGCTTTTATCTGCAACAATGATTCGATGTTAATTTAACTCTGGTGGACGCGGAAATAATAACCTTTCACAGCACTCCAATGTCTTGGTGCTGTCCTGGCCCAAGCCCAAGCTTTCGGCGGTGGGTCTCGATTTGGTGGGGTGTTGTCGCGCCAACGGTAGTGGCCAGCGCCCGTGCCGTGACATCAGCAACCTCAATTGCAACTTCAACTGCCATCATGAAGAGTATCAAAATAATGTGCATTCTACTATATCCGCCATGCTCGATACCCAGCGCGTGAGGTTCTGGCTCGATTCAATCCCAGACGTGTGCGACAACCCCCAAAACACCAACATCAACACCCTTCCTCCCAAGCGAAAGGCAGCCCAGCAAGAACCCAGTCCACCAGCTTCAGACTCCAGCGCGATGGAAGGCAATACACCCAAAAGACGTCGTCTCGTTGATCCGAACCGTACTCCACGAGCTGGAGAGTTTCCTCCTCCAGCCTCAAGCACCGGCTCATCTATTTCGTGGTCCGAGTCCAACGATGGCGCCTCTCGATCGAATTCGCCCAAGAAACAAATGCTAGGTCTACGGTTGGAAGAGAGGGGATTGGATTGTCGACAACTGAATATCGATACTGCGCCCTCTGTTGTCGCTGGTCTTCTTGATACGATTCGGGAGATCGGTAGTGGAATTGAGATACTTCCCGAGGCTAAGAAGAGTGTGATTATGGAGAGTCCTCAAGTTCGAGACCAGAACACAAGACTCTGGAGATTCGCATTCAAAGAGGCCGGGGCTCAAGATTCGTTACCAGGTCGAGTGCCTCTACCGGAAGAAATCGCTTTAATTTGCGATCTTGCGCGTGATTGTCATGACAAGAGTCATGAAGAGGTATCCTGGAACATGGAAGTGCACCATCGCCTCTTGCAAGCCATCCTACGAGACCCAAACAGCTGCACAGGAACACCATTCAACTTTACGACCTGGTAAGCCATATCACCCACCATGATACGACTCAGCTAACCATCGCACAGTACCACCGCCCGACCCCATCGTAAATTCGTACCATACTCCTCGACGGCGAAAATGGTCGACTTCTGTCTTTACCTTGATTCCGATCTCGACTCCCACGCTCTCCAAGCCCTCGGCCGCCGAACCCCTACACTCACAGTCAACCACACCGATTTTGCACCTCTTCAATTATCTCCCATCGTTCTGAGTATCGAGACTAAGCGTCCAGGCAAAGAACTTGACGCGGCGCAATTACAAATGGGTGTCTGGCACGCAGCACAATGGTCATTCCTCCGATCCGTCATCGGTCTAACCCCCCAGCCCTTGACGGCAGAAGAGGAAGTGCTCCGCAAACAAACAGCAGAGGAAAAGCTTGCAGAACTGGGCTTTATACCGGGTATTATAGTCCAGGGCCATCGATGGCTATTTGTCTTTTCCACACTTGAGGGCGATAAGACTGTTTTATGGACGGAGAGGCAGTTTGGTACGACGCAGAGTATTCTTGATACATATTCTGTTGTTGCGGGGATTCGTGAACTTGCGAGATGGGCGAGGGACGTCTATGTGCCTTGGTTTCGGGGGTATGTGCTCAGCGGGTTTCAGACTAAGCCTCAAGACACAGTGGGATGAACTGGTGTTGGCCTGTGATGGTTCGCATTATCGCAATTGTTTACGACAATCCAAAGCACCACCGAAAGGTCCGTCATGCAGATTGCCGCTATTAACAGCATCAATCGGGACCGCCACCATATCACGAGACGCCCATCGAGGACCTGCTCGCCCGCCGTGCGCTCGCAGCAAATACCAAGACCGCCCCCCGTATACCCCAGATTTGCGGAGTGATACTTTGGTCAAAGGGCTTTCTCGCCGACTGCTCAGCCTTGCCATACTCGAGAATTTCGACAGAGCGCATTGATGCAATCGACCAAGCATTCTAGAGAGGGCACGAAAATGGAAGCATGCGAAGCGATGTATCACCCTATTGCTGACGGCATCTGCACCGCATTAATGTCGGCCATCGCGATCAAGCCGTCGGCTCGCTTCCAAATGAGGTCCAAGTAGACGTCTGTCGCGCCCGTTTGCCGGCGGCCACCATGAACACCTGAGTTCATACCTTAATCTCGTCTGAAAGGAAAAGAAGATTCACGCCGCGCCGATGGTTTGCACGGGGCAGATCCAGCCCGAGGGAGGTCAAAGTGATGATTTGGCCCTTGACGTCTGATTGTAGACAGTACTATTTACCGGCTGCACGCAGAATGGGCATTCAAATTAACCAAGTTAGGAAATGGCTCGCCGAAGACTCGCTGAATGATGTTTATCTGTATAGTAGCTGATTGTAGGAATGGCTGGGCTTGCCAGCCCATGCTGCCCATTCGTCTTTGTTCATTGTACCATCCTTACTAGTTATGATGTTCAACGCTGTATCTGGTTCTTGATCCACGGCTTATATCTGGCCCTGCGATAGGGCTTCGCACCGACCTTACAGTGACTCCTCATCACGAAACCAACGGCCATCGGTGTAAATCTCTACACACTTCCATCCATGTACAAACATCCCCCGCTGGCGTCCCCTCTACCTCATCCCTCCTTCGCCAAACCTCCACCAGGACCTCCCTCGAAACCCTATAACTCTCGAACCCAGACCTTCTGAATCCTTTGTCCAACCAATCTGCAATATCCTGCCGCTGTCTCGACCTCGCCTCCGCCCCAGCTATAAATGCCGGCCACGCCGTTCCTGGCCCGAGGAGATTGTTCCTATCCAGCGCGTCGTCAAATGCATGCAGCGAATTAACCACATCATTGACACTATCTTGAAGAACGAGGGGATTCACGTTGCGGATGCGGCGGTAGAAGAAGATCACCAGGGCAGATGCGAGGGCGCGGACCATGTGCATGTGTGGTGTCCCGCCTGGCGCAGAGCTGGGACTTGCGCTCATTGAAGAACTCTCGCTATGTCGCGAGCGGAAGAGACATACGGCGTTCTCTAGATATGACGCTCTGGGTTGTAGGGACATGAGGGCTTCTGCATCCGACTTTTTCCGAGCTGAGAGTCTGTCCATCACGTTTGCGAGGCGTGTGATTTGCGAGACAAGACTGAGCCACGTCTCTGGGACGCCATAAATTTGCATGTACATGTTCTCTTGGTCTTGCGGCGCGTCCGCTAGGTGAATGTCTTTGATGTCTCGTCGTGGCTTTTGGCCGTGGAGTTTGCGAGGTTCGAGATGGAGGAAGTTGTCGAGTGTCATGTCGGGATTGATCGATTGAACGGGGACATTGGTCGTCGGCGCTCGTGAGTTGTTATTGTTCGGGCGTGCGAACGGTGTTTCTATAGCGTGATTCTCATCACGGTAGACATTCAAACTTTCCGAGACGATGCGCATCCAAGCGTAAATGTTGTGTAACAATCGTGCGCGGCGGGATATGCTTGGCTTGGTGAGGCCGCGCCAACTTATTAGGCGCTCCATTTCTGTGAGGCACCATCGTGTATCGTTCTCATTTCCGGAGAGAAGCTATGATTATTAGCTGAGGTCGTGAGTATGTTGCATAGACTTACTGCTGTTGCTAACACGGCGCTTATACCCATCAATTGCTCCTTGTACTTGGCCTTGTGCGGCCCCGGTTGGGACTCCTTCTCAAGGCTTAGTTTGAGATGCTGCTTCGCTGCCTCGTACGTTCGGCTTGACACGGATTTCCAATGATCGCCGGGACGTGCTAAACTTGGGAACGTGATGGAGTTTAGCGAGAGATGGAAAGCCGACACAGCTATTAGAGCGTAAAAGGTGGCCAGGTTGGCCCGCTTGATCTGATCCTTGTTCACGTCCAGCATAGTCAACTCGCTCAGAGTCATTATCGCCGAGGGATAATGCAAGGTTTTCCACGCTGACTTCTCGTTGATGGGTAAAGATCCCATTTGGCTGATGACGTCGTCGTTGAAGTGCTTCAGCAGCAGTGGTGCGTCCATCATCAGATCCAGCTGCGGCCATGCCACGTCGTCGCTAGCGGTCTCCAAGGGCATCATTGAGTCCAGCGAGTCGGAAAAGCTCATAGTAGATTCGTTTGGCCAGTTGATGTTGATCGGGAGTGTGTCAAAGTTGTCGTAAGGAATCTGAGGTGGGTTGTCGAGAACACTAACATCCCAGGTGAATAAATCGCCCCAGTGCAGAAAGTCCAGCGAGCTTGAAGAATAGTCATTAGCAGAACCTGCTTTGTTGAAGTCGTTATCAACAGACTCGGAGAAACCCTGGGTCTGGTTCTCGCTCAAAGTGTCGAGATCCATGTCGTTGAAGGATACATGGTCTGAGATGGGCGTTGCGATCGTTTGACAAGTCTCGAACTTGAAGACCTGGAATGGACCAACATCGCAGATGCTTGGTGCATCATCCTGAATGTCAAGAGTCTTTGACTCTTCGTCAATTTGGTTAAGAGCTGCTGTTACGGTAGAGGGAAGATTATTGACTAGAGCGCTGCTCATAGACCGCCTATCTTCCTCTTCAATACGTTAACTCATTAATCCCCGATTGTAGAAGATTTACTTACCACTGTACAGATGTCGCCTAGAGAATTGCTCGGCACCAACTTCCGCCGTCTGAGGAGGTTGTCTATCATAGACCTCCGACCCAGTAGATATCAGCCACCTCAAGGCTGGTGTGAAACCCTCACAGTTCAAGCCGGCCTGACGACATCGATTACACCTTGGTAAAGACTGATCGCATTTGAGATGGCGTTTCCGACAAGTCTTACATCCTCCGAAAGAATGCGTTCGTCTAGATCGAGAGTTGCCCATACTAATTAGGTATGAGAAATCCTTGTTCAATAATAGGTGTAAACGGATAGGGAACCCAAGAAGGGATGTGGGTTTACTTAACGGTTGTGAAAGAGGAAGGGGCTCGGGTTCTCTTTCCTGTTGTATTTGGGCCTTATCAGTAGTTAGCTCGGTTGTGCCGAGGGAGGCCGTGTGACTAGCCAATAGCAGGATGAGTGGTAGAAATAGCGGCATTCCACAGGCTGTTAGAGCAAGCTAAGGGATTCTAGCTTCAGTCTTTCGCCTTCCCCATGGTTTCTACCCGCGTGATGCTGTCGTGCTTGGTATTGCCTGATAACGACTGTGGTCTTGGCAATAAGGTTCGGAAAAGGAAGGGAATTATATTATTTAAATTAACCATCATCATGTAAACTAACTAATTGTAAATTGGATCCCCACATTTACCGCCTTTCCAGTCAGGTACGTAAAGTATGTAAAATGCGCCCGCCGCCTTTGATCGCAGTCCACGGGTTCTCGCTCTACCGGTCTTACTTTTTTTTTAATAAAACAAAAAGTGATGTTGTATATACCAATGTACAACACAGCCCAGCCACATAAAGAGCGACAAGGCCTTCAGATCATTGTACATGTGTCTGTCTTGGGGGACTTGGCTGAGCTTCTTCCCATCATCTCAAGTGTGAAGTGTGCGCTCTCTCAGGCCAAGTGCCAAGAAGAATCCCACTAGCACAAATAACAATGAAAGGCCATGCCCGTACAGCAGTCCGTCAACGTAGGATGACACAATAGCCTTGCCGATTTCGCCTTTGGCTTTATATGTGTACTCGACGTTTGAGGCTGCCTTGGAGATAATCTGCCATAGACAGTTAGTATACTCAAAGTTAACACAGAGTAGTAAAAAGTCGTACCTCTCGCCTTGTCGCTGTATCTAGGCCAAGCCGATACAGTTTAGTTTCTAGAGACTTTTGTAAAACCACCTTGACAGTTGCACTTGTGCTTGCAACTCCCATAATAACGCCAATGGCGTTGGAGAGGAACAGAGTCGATACGGCAGCTGAAACATGTTGAGGGTCCGCGGAAGCCTGAGTGGCTACGAAAAGAACGCTGTACGCCATTCCCATTCCAAATCCACTGCAAGAGTATTAGAGGGAGACAAAAACATATTGATTGTGCACTGGGGGCTTTGAAACATACCCTGGCAGTATATAAAATGATTCAGCCCAGTTCGTATTGCCGTGCCATCTTGTCAACAAAAGCAAATAGCAGAAAGTGGCACAGAGTGTTGATATATAGATCAACCACTTGTATTTTCCCGTCCTTGATCATTTCCGAATCAGCATCGCTTCTAGGGCCACGGTGGATAACATACCTTTTGATGAAATAGCCACAGAATACGCCGCCGAGAGCATTTCCCAAGACCGATGGGAACAAGTGGGCGCCAGCTTCACTGTTGGATACTTTCTGAGTAACTTGAAAGTACAGAGGCACGGAAAACATCATCTAGCCAGTATGGTTAGCAATGAATGAGCGCAACGACCCGAGCGAGACTTACGCCTAATTGAGCAGCAGATTGAAACGCAATAATGAGCAAGCAAATAACCACATCGCGTTCTTTGAACAGATCGAGATCCAAAACTGGTTCTTTTGCCCAGCTTCTCTCCGCGATTATAAAGAGTACAAGGAATATAACCGCAGCTACAAGGAGGCCAGGAATAAGGGGATGCGACCAGGGTACCTCCTGGCCACCCAGTTCCATAGGCAGCAATAGTAATAAGATAAACACAGCTAGTAGAGACGCGCCGAGGAAGTCAATTCTCGCCAGCTTCCCAGATGTATTGGGGTCTTCATCGGGCGGACTGGTTTGGGAGTTTCGCCCCAAATTGTTCGGGAGGTTTCTCCAGCAGAGAAACGTTGCAACTATGAGCATGGGAACTTGGCAGCCAAACGACCTGTAGGTATCAAGGAGTTAGTTCAAGTTGGAGGAAAGAATGGAGGTTCTGTAGATGAGCAGGGAAACAGACCATCGCCACCCAACCGCGTCGGCTAGCCATCCACCCAAAGGTCCTCCAAGGCTCCTTCCTGTGGTCGCCGCAACGTTGACATAGGATCTCCAAGTTCCAGACTCACGTATTGGTACGAGATCGCTGATTAGAATCGAGACGAGTACTGTCATACCCGCCCCAACACTACCAGACAGTACTCTACCGAGGATAACTGCCAACATGGACCGAGCAACGGCACTTGGTCGTCAGTTAGTATGCGGTGAATCGAATAACGAGGTGCTCTGGTTTGACCTACACGATCAGGCTGCGAGGAGTTAGTCAACCCTATTCAAGGTGCATTTGCAGTGAAGGGTGAACCTACCAGCCAATGGCAAACCCAACATATGAGAACAAGATAACCGGCTTGCGTCCGTAAATATCGCCCAACTTTCCAAATACAGCTTGTGTTGCAGCTCCAGCAAGACTAAAGCCTGTAAAGAGCCAGCTCGACCAATCGAGAGCATCGAACTCGGAGCCAATACTCGGGTGGGTGGCCAAAACCAGCGAATGGTCGGCGTTGAAGACGAATACGGCTGGTTTGTCGCTTGTAAGCGTTCCCACAGACGACCAGCCATTGTGTTAGGGGAGTTACCTATAAGAAGAATAAGAACAATGCGCCAAATGGCACCTCGCTCGAGGGTTTCGCCATCGTCGTCGGGAAGACAGGGGTTTTCTGAGGCAGGGATGTCGTTCGCCAAGTTTTCTGAAGAGCCTTGAGCAGTGATAGAGGACGCTGTAGATGCAGTCGATGGGGTCCGTGAAGGACTTGCATATGGACTTCCCAGTAGCGGCGTTACTTCTGTGGGATTCTCTGATGGTCGCCTTTCGGCCGGGGGCTCGGTTTCCGCCATGATGTCGGAATGATATCCTTGAGGACCAGAGGAGTGAGATCAAACAAGTTCTCTATGCTGAAGAAAAGGAAATAGAATAGGAAAAACGATGAAGTCAACGCTACTCTTCGGGAAGAAAAATGTGCAGAAAGGCACGGCCCGAAACCGGAAAGTAAATACGTATCCGCGTGCTTGTAAAGGGAGTTTAGCCTAGCACGTGAGATATATCGTAACCAATAGAAGCTTGTTTGAAAATGCCGCAAGTCTTGGGATACCGATCTGGAAGCGATGGGCAAGCCGTGGCTTGAAATATTGGAGATATGCCGGCTGATAGATCTACTTGTCTTACATATGTTTAATTCCCGATGTGTCTCAGGCCCCCTTTGTCTTTCTTTAGCATTAGTTATGCGTAGATCCGGCATTTAATTTTTGCCAAGCCTAATTTCTACTGTATCCTAGTTCAGCTGCTAATCAGCCTTGAAATATCATCCTGCCCGGCACTTGTAAGCAGCTATGTAACGTCGATCCTCGCTGTGTTTCTCTTTTCCGTGTCTCTTTTGTCCCGTGTCTCTATTATCCCGTGTCTCTCTTGTCCCGCGTGGATCTTGTCCCGTGCCGATCTTACCCCGTATCTCTTTCAACCCTTGTGGAGCATAATTCACAGGATTGTCTCGGCAATAGCTCCAAAGAGCTGGCGACTGAGTACTTTCAGCGGCCTGGCTAGCTGGCGATGTTCACAACCTGCCTCGTGCGATCATCAGCTGCTGTCAGTGGTCAAGTTGAGTCATTGATGAAATTCTTTCACAGCATTTCGTTTCAGAGACGTCCGATAATTTTCGGATCGAGAACCTGGATTTCGGTCTTGCTACTTGGATCTTTTACGATTCTTGGAACGTTTGTATGCAGGTCGTCCGATGTCCTCAAAGTGAACAAGGTCCTAGGTACACAAGGCTTTTTAACTTCTATGGCGTGATACCTAAGAGTAACACATTCTTGGTTGTCGTAGAAGCCACCTAGATCGTCAAGGTATGCGCCACTCACTGTGAGTAACATCACCAGGCCGACTCTTTGTCAGCTTTTATCCTGATGTTACCAGGCTCAACAGGCTCTGAACGATATCCATGTCTGCCTTTCAAGAATCATGATACGAATAGTGAGGAGATTGGCAATTGACCAGGAATGGTGCAGCAAAGGTAGGCAACGACAAACTAGAGACATTCGAAGGGTTACAGGACTACGCATCAGGGTTTCTCCTCAGCCGCCCGTAGATACCAGGCTGCAAGGGACAATTGTGCCGTCTTTAAGACAATTTAGAGGTCCTGGGCATGTTGTCGCATGTGATAGGCAAGTGGCTTAAACTATGGAACAGGGCATGATACAGGTATGATCGCACCGCATCTGGCTGACACGAATCCGGCAATCTCCCTGCAATTAAGACGGTATGAGGATATAAGTCAAGGACCGCCAATTCAAGTCACAACATTCACAATACTCTCAATTTCTATATCTCATATCTTTATAAAGACTCTAAGCTACTATCATGGCTACCCCTTTTCCCCGTATCGCTATTGTTGGAGGGGGTCTTTCTGGTCTTGCATCACTCCATGGCTTGGTCGAAGCGCTGCAATCCAACCTCCATGCTATCAGCATTACAATCTTTGAACCTTCTGGCAATGTCGGGCCCGGTCTGGCTTATCAGACTGATCAGCCATACTGTTGGTTGTTGAACCACGAAGCAAACCACTTGGGAACCCTCAACGGCGGAGAAGCTGGTTTCTTGAACTGGATGAGAGAGTATAGGGGACCCCTATCACACGAGTATGCACAAGCCATGAAGCGCGGCTGGGTTCCCACCGACCCCAGTGACGGATTAATCAGTGTTGATCCCGAAGCATACTATCCACGCAGTCTTTTTGGGAGGTTCCTTGAATATGCTTTCCGAACAGTCAAGAAGGATGCCGAATTGAAAGGCATCCAAGTCACTGTGGTACACCGAGGAATTCAAGCCATGGACGAGCAAACGGGAGGAAAGTTCGTACTTCACGACGATGAAGGAAAGCATTACATCTTCGACCAGGTTGTATTGTGTACCGGACATACTTACAGCGTTCCGGATTCCTACCTTGCCCGGCAGGATACGTACATCAGCAATCTCTACGTCCGCGAGCAGAGACAATCCGTTACAGCAAATTCAGCAAGCATAGAGGAGCCGTCCAACAAGCCTAGGAACCTTGGTCGGGTGGCAGTCAGGGGTACTGGCTTGAGCGGCAATGATGCCGTACTATGGCTATTGGAGCAACGTGAACTTGGCCTCATTGACTTCAATGAAATTCTCATGGTGAGCCGCCGTGGCCAGCTGCGGAAAACCCGTACCAAGATTGGACCCTATCAGTTACAGTTCTTAACCCAAGAACTTCTGGAAGCACGAGTCAGAGCTGATGGTCGCATCTCACTTGACTGGTTGTTGCCGCAGGTTCGAAAGGAAATGGAGGCCTCCTACGGCGGTAAGAAGTTGGACTGGGAAGATGTCTGGAATCCTCGCACTGTTGATATCGGGAAGCACTTGGAGCAAAGTATCCAAGAAGTGGCCAGTGGCCAAGTCTCTCCCTGGCGCTCGGTGATGAATGCATTCGCCGGTGTGCGTCAGTACATCTTCGAGCACATGGATGATGAGGATAAACGTCGATTCTTCCGAGAACTGGCATCTTTGTTCTATTCCTACCAAGCTCCCATGCCTGCTTTCTCGGCAAGTCGTCTGCACGAGGCCATCCAAAACGGTGTACTTAAGCCTGAGGCTGGCTTGAGCGACATTGCCTTGGATGACACAACCGGAAAATACACTCTTACCTTTTGGACTGGCAAAGATGGACGGCCAGTCTTGACACATGGGCTTGAGCAAAGCTTTCCGACCGATGCCACAAAGCGTCAAATAGAGGTGGATTACCTTATTGACGCTATGGGTCAGACTCGCAACTTCCAGCACCTACGGGGGCCTTATCCTCAGCTCATGGAAGCCAAGTTCATCAGAGCATACTCCTGGGGTGGTATTCAGGTAGATCCCAGTACCCGTCATCTCATCAAGGCAGATGGCCAACGATGGGATAACGTCTGGCAATTGGGCATCAACAGTCTGGGAGATATTCTCATCTCTATCAACGCGCCAAACAACATTGCTGATGGTTTGGACATTGGTCGCAGAATGGTCAAGCAACTGGATGAGCACCAAGGCAGATGCGGCCTGCCCACGCAGACAATTTCAGCCCCGCCTACTGTTCAGATGTTTATGGATGTACAGGCGAGTCCACGACATGGCCGTTCGAAATCTACGTTTCCTACTATACAGGTTGGGTATGTTAACTTGGAGACGGTGTGAGATTGCCATTCGCTCCAACCGGCGCAAGACTGTGTGAGGCTTTGACGAGTAGCGGTATCGCGTGGAAGGGCTTATATATGGGGTTTGTGTAGTTCGAGGTGGAGAGTAATATGTTCGATATGGGTTGTATACAGTTTAGGGTGGAGAGTAATGTGTTTGAGAATGATTGACGTAAATTAAAAAAAAGCTCCGCTATGCTTGATCACGTTGAACTATATCACAATCTGGTTTCCAGCTTCAGCCATACTTTTCCCCACCAACTCATCACCTTTTTAAGCCTTAGTCTCGTTAGAAGCACTAAACAGCTTCTCAATGCGACGGTTGTTCCACTCCCAAGCCGTGACATCCTCATACTTGCACGTTGTACCCTCCTCAATAAACTCCTTCAGCGGGAACAGAGAAGCGCTGCGGTTAGGCTTGGCAAAGTAGGCGATTGAGTAGCGCTCGGGGATCACCTGCTCGCCATCACTAGCCTTGACGGTAGGGGGATATGTGACACGGTGGCATGCGGCCTTGAAGGTATCGTTTGTCAAGCGTTGCAGAGAGTCGCCGATGTTGAGGATGATGTCTGTAGGAGTAGCGGACTCAACGTTGTTGAAGGTTCCAAGGTTCTCTTGGTCTTCTACCTGGAGGCCACCGACAGAGTCCTGGAACAACAGGGTGATGGTGCCAAAGTCGGTGTGCTCGGCAATGCGGGTGGCGGAGCCGTCTGCAAGCTCAGATGCAGGGATGGCAGGGTAGTGCAAGATGCGAAACTCGTTCTCAGCACGGTTGTGAAGAGACTTAAGATGGTCTGGCGAGACACCAAGAGCGATAGCAAGAGCCTCTAGGAGCTGCATCTCAGTCTTGAAGGCCTTTTCGTAGAAAGTCTCCATGAACTTGCGGAACCCGGGGAGCTTGTCTTCGGGAACCCAGATGTTGTCGACAAGATCGTCGGTGGCGGAGCCAAAGTCGACAGTTTCCTTGATGTCGCGGGTCTTGAGGGGACCGAGACCCTTTTCGTAGCCGCTGATATTGGCGAGGTTTTCTTGGCCGACGAAGCTGTATCCGCGGTTGGGGTTGGCTTGAGGAGGGTGCTTGGCGATCATCTTTGTCTCGAGGGGAAGTTCGAAGAAACGCTTGGTCTGTGAAAGAAGATGTTAGGTGGATGTTCAAGGTGATGGTGAATGCAAGGTCTTACCTGAGCGAAAAGCTCGTGGATATCTTCAGCGGGAATGCCGTGGTTTTGGAGCTTGACACCACCTCGCTTCTTCAGGAGGCGGAGGAGAGTGTCGCAAAAGTCTTTCTTTTGTGCGTCAGTTCCGAAGAACAGGGACATGTCGAGGGTGTCAGCGTTGAGGGCGGCCATGATTGCGGTAGTCAAGAAGTTGCTGTTGGCAGTTGGGAACAAGACGAAGAGATAATTGGAAGCGAAGTAAGAATTGGTATGAAGTATCGAAGTGAAGTGTGATTGTTGAGTGATTGATATCCTGATTGAGGCCGTCCTCGAGGTTGTTTATGTATCCCATCTCTTCGGAAACAGTTGCTTGTTTCCCCAGACTTTGGGCCTTCCATTTTGGTCACATCGCGGTCTAACTAGACATACTGATCAGGAACGGTTTGGGTTCTGGAACGTATCTACTTGGTGTCAGAAACCCAAAGAGCACAAGTGCTATCTGCCAAAGCCGGGCTAAGCCGTAGCATAACAGCAGAGTCAAGCCCCGGGCTTGCCGAGATGCAACCACAAAACGTGGCAAACGATTAACAGAGATAGTGATCCCGATGGTGACGCTACACTATCCCCAGAAGGATGGTCACATTGCTACGGAGAATGACGGTTATTATCGCTGGCGAAGAGATAAGAACATATTCTTTACCCCACAAACCCACTGACGCTTAGCGCGTGGGGAAGAGTCAGAGATACGCGCAATAGGCAGGAGATCCCGAGCGTTCCCAAAGCAGCTAACTGGCAGACCTACCTACCCTAAGGCGACGCATCTAGAATGCTTGGATCATCATCAGAAAAGCACCGCTGAAGTTTGATTGTTGAAATATCGGCTTCGCCAGTTAGAAATATGTGGTGGGCTGAGAGAATAATAAACGACAGATAAAAACCTGGTGATTCGAGCAAGTATTGAACCATGATGAATGTTTTTATCGCACAATAGGTTACATTTTGAGCGTAAAACACCAAAACCATCCACTCACGGACCGGAATAATGCTTGATTCGCTAAACCCCGAATTTTGACGTATTGCCCGATGACTAATATGACATAACTTTGAGGGGACGAGCACAGCCTGCCGTGCAAAAACAGCCCGCCGGGGCATGAAAGCGCAGTTCCCGCTTCTATGTAGTATCTTTCAGCCTCTTTGCTATATCAGAGTAGAAAAATTGTTTTACTCAAGGCCTGATTGGACTTCTCAAGGATCTAAAGATTATTATTGATGAAGAATGGATGAGATTGGCTCTATTTTGTCTATGACTTCATTGCCACACCATGTGTTTTGGACCCCTGGGGGCTGTATGGCTGTGCAACTAAGATTCGCTATGTAAGCCCATAGTCCCCATAATGCAGGGCTGTGTGGCTCTGTGGCTGGTCTCAAAGCCCAGCTCTGATTAGCTAGAGTACGACTGCGTTTGTGTTAGATCTTATTTATATAGCTGGCTGTGGAATCCTATTTGCATAGCCAGCTCGCGTGACTTTAACTAACAAGTGCTTATCTGATTTTGAATCCTATTATACTATATTTTGTCCGTGGAGCAACTTGCCCGCTTAGTAGCATCGATTATTGACTTCATAAGCCAATGCCTCATTGTTTCACGCGACGGCGATCAGCCTGACACCAGCACCATCTGCCGACTAAAGCGATACCGGAGAAAAAAAGTGCCATACAGGTTCAATTGACGTTTACCCCTGTTCACCCGAGCGTCAAGATTAGGCATTAACATAAACAGCGCTTAAAATGCCACAAAACGGTTAAAATTACAACGTAGGACAAAACGCTCGAGCCAATCCCCGGCAGGAGCGGAAATGACAGGGAGCTTCTGGAAGCGGGGAACGTTGAGTAAACTTTGGTCTAAATCTGTATTTGGCGCAGTCAAAAGACGATCCTTCAACTGCCGCAGAATGCAAAAAGCCCGTACTCCGTGAAATGTTTCGGGCCGCTTGATAGCGGCCGTTTATGCTGCGACCGCCAGGGCTTTTTTTTGTTTTTGATTAGGATTGTCTGACCCGTTAAAATGTTAATTATAGTCGGTTGCTGACGTGAGATATGCAAGGAGAAGATATATAATAGCGCAGCCCGTACCTCGCCAAGATCTTTGTCGCCTACATAACCACACGCTCTTTAAGTTTTCTAACTTATTACGTTCTTTGGTCTTCCTTAATTCTTTTTCTTCCCTACTATGCCGTCGCTTAACTTTCTCTCGGCCTCTGTCGTAGGCCTGCTGAGCTTGGGAGCCAGCGCTGCTTACGCTCCTCCGCCAGCCTCAGGCTCAGATCTGGTGGCCTCCACTTATTTCGCGGGTTTCCATATCGACAAGGGATTTCCTATTGGGGCTATGCCATGGAATAAGTACACCGACGCCAAATATGCTTTTGCGTATGTCGCGACTGGAACCTGGAATATGTAGCGAAACTGACTTGGGTGCTAGTGAGACAACTCCCGATGGTGGTCTAGACCTCTCCAAATCGGAGCCCGATCAGCTCGTTCACTTTGTCAATGCTGCTAAGCATAATGTGTGTGACCATGCTACTGTTTCAAAAATCTGAGCTGACCCCTGTTATCTAGGGCGTCAAAGCGCTGGTTTCAATTGGTGGCTGGACTGGAAGCAAGTACTTTTCTACCAGCTTTGGATCCGCCAAGAACCGCACAGCTTTCGTCAAGACTTGCCTGGACTTTGTCAAGGAGCACGAATTGGACGGTCTTGATTTTGAGTAAGTCTACTTAATTAGGCCAGCGAATTTTCCATTAACCACTATTTCTCTCTGCAGCTGGGAGTACCCCAACAAACAAGGTCTCGGCTGTAACGTGATCAAGGACGATGACACCAGCAACTACCTCAAGTTCCTCCAGGAGCTTCGCAAGCACCCCGAGGGCAAGAAGCTCTACCTCACTGCTGCTACATCTCTCTTCCCTTGGAACGATGCCAAGGGAGAACAATCTAAGGACCTTGGCGGCTTTGCCGATGTTCTGGATCATCTCATGATCATGGTATGCTATTTTAACAAACAATCATAAGCAAAGGCTAATATGTTTGCCTAAGAACTACGACCTTTACGGCGCTTGGTCTCCCACTGCTGGTCCCAACGCTCCTCTTTCTCGATCCTGCGACCCCCGCAACGACCAAGGTGCTGGCGACGAGGCCATCTCCAAGTGGGTAGCCGCTGGTATTCCTGCATCTCAGATCGTCCTGGCTGTTCCCGCTTACGGCCACGGCTTCTCTGTCAACAAGACGTCTGCATACGGCAACAGCACCCGTCATGCACTCTCTCTCTACCCTGCCCAGAACTCGACCAACCGCTTCCAGGGAAGCAGCTGGGACTCTGATCCTCCTGTTGACGACTGTGGCAACGCTTCTCCTCCTGGTGGTACTTATACCTTCTGGAGCTTGATCACTGAGGCTAAATTTCTCGATATTTATGGTAACCCTGCTCCTGGAATCTCTCACACTTGGGACAAGTGCAGCAAGACAGTATGTTGAGACTAAAAGTACTTTGATGTGTATGTGACTAATTGCTTTCCACACAGCCTTTCCTCTACGACCCGAAGAGGGAAATTTATGTCAGCTATGATGATGCTTCCTCTTTCTACGCAAAGGGTCAGTTTGTCGTCGACAAGGGTCTTGCAGGATTCGCCACCTACGAAGCTGGTGGTGATTTCAACAACATTCTCATCAACTCCATTCGCAAGGGAGCCGGCTTGGATCATTAATGGGATAGTTATAGAGTTCAAGCTCTTGCTTCGAGGGAAGTGCCTGGCATTGACTGCACGGGCCTGACCTTTGGCTGAGAAATTCAGCCATGATAATCTTCTTAAATACATGCTTATTGAGATAATATTTTTTCAAGCCATGTCAAATTCCCAGTTGTAGTATGCAACATCCAAGTCTAACAAAACCCCAATCACCACGTTAAAATTATGTTCTCAACATGCACTTCGTCATCTCTCACCTATTCCCATAAATCATCATTCATGATTGCATGCGAATACGCTTCACCCACGAAGCTAAACAACTGTGCGTCTGACCCCTGAACTGCGCTATTATTCGAGGCCACATTCCTACTGCCACTGAACCCAAAAGATCTAAAGACAAAGGGTACGCTAGCACCCTCAACAGCAAATCCCACATCACCAACCTGAGCACGGTCAGGTGCAAGTCCAATATCCCCCTTTGTCACACAAAATCGCTTCCCGCCACAATTTTTGAGAATCCATTCCGCCTGCCTCTTGTGACTGCCGTTCTGCTTGAACAACACGATGAATGTGGTTTTATTTCGATGGCAACAATAGCAGTGACAATAATGCTAATTGCGAATCGACAACATTGAAATTGCTCTCAACCAATCCTGACCCTGAGAGATTCCTCAGAATTACAAAACCAGACGCAAATGACGACATAAAAGAAGGTCGTCTCGAAATGGCGCGAGCTCTATATTGAAATCCACTTGGCCTTCTTCGTCGACTCGTGCTCCAGAATCGAAAATCTGGAGGGCTTCTTCCGTGTCTGAGGTTTGCTGGTAGCTGCTCATAGTGTTGTTTTTAGGAAGCCATAATTTAGGTTTTGGTACCCAAATCTCTGGAGGGAGGTAGTAGTAGGGTTCATATAGGGTCAAGGACTCGTCATCCTTAGGTTCGTATGGAATCAGGCGTTGTATCGCTCGCATGTCTTCGGGAGTATGTGTCCAGAACCAGTTTCCACGTTTGTGACGTTTCACTGGCCTTTGAGCGCCTTCAACTATTGACGGAACTTCGTTGGTAATCGATGATGAAGTTTCCTCTAAAGTCTCTGCGTGTTGCACATCACTTGAAGACTCTATAAAGGATGGCCTATCATCCTCAGGATCAAGGTGGGGGCGTTCCGACGTTGCAAGCCCAAGCTGTTGCACTCCTATGGACCCATCATCATACTTGAGTGTATTTAAGCACTCAAGACGAGGGCTCATAGCGTTTCTTAGGGAGACATGCATGAAGACCGTGAATATGGACAAGAGAAGGATGAGAGCAAATGGGCCCCACGCACGAGACACCACAAATAAGCCGATGAAATATATCTGTGCCAGATAAAGTCCCACTAGGATTTGCATAAGTGCCCGGGTGTAAAATCGCCCAGTCGTATCCAGAGTTTCGGTATCGTAGATATGAAACAAGGTATACTTATAGACGACGTAAACGAAACCGAGGCCCACCAACGCGAATACGAGGATGAGGGGTGCAATACAGGCGTAGCTAATTGCTGCACGCTCTTAATTAACGCCGGTCTGTGATAAACAAGCCGATAGGTAAAGGTAAAGGACTAACCGATTACTGCAATGTTTGTCATAACAGGGTAAGCGCTGCCCCAATGAACAATGCTGAGATCGTGAAATCTCTCATAAGTGGTCCGCGGCGTTCCGGCGTCTTTGCTTCTGGTAAGGTATCGAAAAAGCTCCCAGAACTGGGCGAGATCGGTAGCGCCAACTGAAAGACACCGAACCAGTATGTATGTTAGATAAAGGCTGTGTGCTTCCGGAACTACCATATCAAAGAAGTGTGAAGAGTTTCGCTTGTCGGCAGGCGCTACAATTGGGGCGAGAAAGATTTGAAGAGCTTGAAAGACGAAGTATCTGGTGTGGACGAAGCTTTCGGCAGCCGATAGAGTCGGTACCCCTGCCAATTTGGCACATGCTCTCATCAGGTAAGGCACGACTTCCTGTAGTAGAATCATGAGTAAGGATCTTCCCAAACCAGAGATGACGTTGATGGCTATCTGGGGAAGCTGTGAGGTGCCAGGAATGTGTTTCTCAACAAGGGATGAAGATGTTAGAAGATTGACGATAGTGACCGGTATAATCCAAAGGATAACACAAGGGGCAAGAATGACCACAACCAAGAACTCTCGTACGAGACGCTGACACCATGTGATACCCAGGCAGCTCCAGACAATATCACCAGGTCTGGCTCCTATGACTTGGCGGCACATCTGAAGTGGCTGATATTGCGCAATTGATTGCAAAGCTGCTTGTGCATTGGCAACAGAGTCGAACTCGATGAACACCGCATTCATGTCTGTCCCTACGTCAGAATGGTAATTTCGGCGTGATTCTTCGATTTTTTCATTGAGTAACTTCAAGTCCGACTCAGCCCGCCCAATCATGTCAACTAGTCGAAGGGATTTTCCCAAGTGACGACGTTTGGGGCTCTGAGCAGATGTGAAAATAGAAGGATCCAGATCATTCCCTCCATTCTTGGAGTTAGATTCGCATGTGTAAGGATACTCGACTCCTTCGTATCTCGATACCTGCTCCATATCATGACCACCTACATATCGTGGCTGAGTTTCGGTGGCCATCGTTGGTTGAGTTGTCCTTTCCTCAACTTGCCCTATTTCAACATCATTTGAGTCAAATCTTGCTCGCCTTACCCTGTCAAGGTACGAAAAGTAGAATCGCAATTTGGATATCCGTGGTTGGTTGGTTTCGTTGATGAGTGCAATCCGGGCCTCTTCGAGATCATGTGCTCTCTTTTCCCTCTTCTTGATCAGCTTCTTCAGCCGCCCTGTAGCCTTGGGAATCCAGCATCGAACGACAGAATCCCCAAAGAGCTTCCGAAACAACTTTTCTTCTAGACAAGACTCTGGGACTGATGTAATAAGGATTGTTCTGGATGTCTTGCGTTCGTAATAACCAGACGATGAGAGGTATGCATGCCGTAGGTTGATAAAATAGAGGCTTTCGCGCCATACTATATAGAGGACAAAGCCTTGATTCAGGTTAGATAAGATAGCCTGGAGCAGAGAAGACGTTTAACTGACAAGTAAACACCCAGGATATCGCTACATGAGCATAGAACTTGTTGACATCGTCCAGGCTCTGAATCGTGAGGGAGTCGAGAGGTGACAGTGAGGACCCTGTCGCATGAATCGGAAGAAGAACTGGCCAAGCCAATATAATACCGATGAAGCAGATGACGCAAAGGATCTTCAAATAACGTAGAAAGAGAAACCCATCCAAATGGCATCCTGCCAGGACATAACATTCCGGGAGACGGAAAAACGGGATCATCCAGCTGATCGAGCTGTCTGACAGATCGATAGCGCATGATCTATCTTAGTTAGCAGTAGAGACTCAGGTTTGCAGGGAGTTTCTCACTTATGAATTGGGATACTCCACATGGTCTTTGGAGAATATACCCTAGGTATGATTCGACGAAGAATGAGGAAGAGGGTCAAACAGAAAATCATGTAGGTGACTGTAGGGCCAGCAGCTATGATAAGGGGACCGACGGTACCATCACGCAACGATGACAAGAAACGATCTCTGCTTGAATAGGTGCCAGGTCGCGCTTCTCCTACCCTGGTATCGCTGCCCTCTACTGGAAGCTATAAAGAGGTTAGAAGTAAGCTCAGGCAACTCGCGCTATTCGTGCTCGAAATGACGTACTTCAAGCATCTTTTTATAACTCCTCGAATAGCTTAAGTTAAGCGGCCGTGTAAGCAAATGTTGTCATGCCCAGGTAGTGGCAGACCTGCGTCATTTGCAGAAGTTGAGGAAGGTGATCCTTGTGAGACTGCGTACCGATTAGATGTGTGATAGTTAGACCAGAAACCCTATTTGCCGAGGTGATGATAGAATCAGACTTAATCGGCCTCTGGGGGACATCTAACAACTTGCGAGAGTTTTTGTAACTCGCGGTGTAACGCTCTTCTTGGACGATAATGGCCTTTTATATATAGCATGTAACGAAAACTAGTATTTTATGTTCATCAACCTGTAGAGTAGCCCCGATCGCTTTCGGGGGTGTTTCAGTATCCTGCCTCAAGTCCAGGGGCTAATACCCACCAGCCTCGTCACTGTCTAGCATTGCTGCATTGGTAGCCTTCACTAGCCAATCAAATGGAACATTTGCAACCCTAGCGTAGCTGAGACCTGCATGGCTTCTGGGAAGCACACGTCTCTCGGGCGATCACAACAAGAAAGGCCGCGAAACAGATCGTTAGCCGCAGTCAAAGCTTGTGCCGCTCTCACGTAATCCAACATCTAATCCTTGTAGCTGCTGCATCACCGAAGATCATCAAAAGCCGAGAGTCCAACCAGATAGACGAGACACGAATATTACGTACAACAACATAGGTGCCACAGGAGATCTACGTATCATTAACCGTAATAGGAGTGCGGTTCGTATTGCTAGGGGTCAAGGTAAATTCTCCGAGGATAAGATTATCAGTAAGCGTAAAAACATGCATACTACCACTGACTCGCTCCATCATGCCGGTGGGCGCAGCACTCCATAACGGATTGCTTCGCTCGGTGTATCATCCATTATCAGTTACTATACAAATTGAACCGCGAGACGTAATGATCCGAGAGGCTGGGCTGATATAACCAAAAGGGCAGTGTTTTCATTTATTTGTCTGATCATCTGATCGCTACTGAAGTGGTCCCTAGTTCACCTCAACTTGATCGGCGATTTTATCAACATGCCAGACTGGCTAACAAGTGTGTTGAAAAAGGTGGTGGCAGAGCAGTTTTCTCCTACAGAAGTTGGACTAAAGAAAAAAAGAACAAATCGTTATTTCTCGGATACCCTTTTCATCTCGTGATAAGATGTGCGATGCCTATTTGCGGGATATCGCACTCAGGCGGCCCAGCCAGCCAAAGAACTCGTGAAGAGCCAGTGCCATTCCATTTCTTGAAATCCACACTTTTCGAAACCCGGTAACATGCAGTGCAAGGAATGACGAGAACTCAATACATCCTAATTAAGATATCACTTAGCTCAATGCAATGGGACTTGGACGTTCCAGAAAGCAACTCAACCTCATATCCTAGTATACTTCCTTCATAGACCCCCCTTTCCCAATCAGGATGTTTGATATCAGCACGTTTGATGTCTGTATGTTTAGATAAGGTTATTATCTCAGCAAGATTGCCAATAGGATCCGTCTGATTTCCCCCGACAAGGTCAAACTTCTGTTCGCATTGTGAGATAGCCTCAAATATACTGAGGTCAACGTTGATTGGGGCTTCTTCGTCTTCGCTGCGTGGCCAGATCCGGAAGTGAAACTCAAGGTGAGTATCACCGCCTTGTTTCAGTACCATCTGAGCCAGCTCTCGTGCTATAACAATGTGCCCTCGCATCTCGACGTTGGGCTGTTTGAGAAGTATAATATTTACAAGAAGAGTGGATACGGAAGCTGCTAGAACAAGTACCCAGACTTGGCAAACGGAGGCGTGTAGTAATGGGTTATCGTGCTTGGTGGTATCGTTTTCGTCTGGTTGGTTGTTCCCCTCCTCGGCTAGAAGTGGTTCATCGTGGGACATGGTAGTGTCGTGTGCTGGCTGGTCACAGATATCCAACGCTGTTGACGATCCTTTACCAACGAACACGATACCATCAAGTCGAACTTCGCGACGAAGAACCGCCACGACAAAATCCACATCAGGAAAGTAGGGCTTGTGATACACGGCCCAAACTAGCGTGACACAGAAATTGAGAGATCCATCTGTGGTTTCTCTCAGATGAGGCTGTTGGGCCAATTGGTGAATAATGTAATGCTTGAGCGATGTCTCCTCGGATACTATATCTTGCCAAACAGCTCAATGAAAGAGTGATCCAGGTGAGCCGCCCGTCTTTCTGAGATGACTGCTTAGGCTACAGTGCAGTTGTCCCATTACGCTGGTTGATAGGTCTCGATTGTGCTGGATCACCGAATCAAACTGGCCAAGAAGATGGCTCACAGATTCTGCCGGCGCTGGGAGTGCAATTGCTCGCTGTAGCACTCCGTTGGCCTCATCGAGGAAGAATGGTAGCGCTTGCTTTCTTAAACGGTGTGCCCGGGCTTCCAGAGTTACCAAATCGGTGGTTTCTGAGTCAGAGCCATCGAAAGCCTCGATCGATGTGCCGTTAGTAGAGATGTCTAAGATGAAGGTGTCCAGACTTGAAGCTTTCTTCGAGTTTGTTCCCTCCAAAACGTGGCCCTCGCCATTACTCTGTTGTTCCGATATTGCGACTCGAGTCAATAGTTTTTGTAGTTCAGAAGCTATCTTAGCGTGTTGCTGGCACGAGAAAATCCACCTGGCCAGCAGAATCTTGCCGTAGGGGTGGCAGTGCTCAAAGTTTGGTAGCGACTTTAACATTGAAGATCGCCTTTCTGGTTGTAGCAGATAGTCGCGAGCTGACCGATGGAAAAACTCCACTTCGGGCCCTTCCATATGCGGTTGCGTAGACTTCCTTATTTCAAGCAAGCCCCTTCCAAGCGCTTGAATCTGCTTGGCAGCACGATCAAGGCGAGAGTCCAAGTCTATATCCGACTCTTCTAGGTACATCTTGGCGTGTGGGAATTTGTTGTCTTCCAAGTCGTCGAGCCATGTAAATACGGCCAGCCGAAGAGGTTTTGAGAAAGAGGTTTCAGAGGAACCGTCCAAGAAGGGAGTGTCAAGTAGGTCTGAGAAGGGGTTCTCAGCGGCAAGCAAGAGAATCCTATTGGATCTGTCCCTGTCAATCTTCCCCCAATTAGCACTACCCAGCATTCTATCATATAAATCGTCGAGCTCCTTAGGTGTCTCATGAAGCTTTTCCCGGATAACTTGATGAGGATCGCCTTGGTGAGCGGCCGTGATCAAAGTGTCGACCACGAGATAGGCCCATAAGAAGACACCTTGCGACATGTCAACAATTTCCCGTTCCATATGCCGCCAGTCATGGCAGTCGACTTCATGAGTAGGTAGGCTCTCAGTAAAGCGGCGATGACAATAGTTTCGTATCGCCGGGGCGTTCACCTGGTGGAGATTGATTCTCGCACTTGGATATCTGAGCAGCTCTAAATATTCCTGGTCCGGACGTGAACTCACACAAATCTTGATATCTCCACCGTGTGTCCATTCCTTCAGTCGTTGGGCCAGATGACAGCGTTCAACAAGGTTTCCTTCGTATTCATCCACACCATCGATGAAGAAGCAGAAGCGATAATTTTCATGAGCGCTGTGCGTGAACAAAATATCAAACGCATTTTGAATATCTTCATCTGGAAAATCCATACTCTCCACCAAGAGATCCCCGGCCCTGGACTGGTATCTTTCCCATTGCAAGGGGAAGGCTTTGGGCATGAGCTCACGACAGGATCTTAGGACCTCGAAAATTAGAGACCTTTGAAGCCCTGGTATAGTTTTTTGTAGACGACTTCCACTAGCCCAGAAGTAGAAGTCTGCGACAATCAGGGTTTTATCACCCGCCCAAGTAGAGAGGAGTGCCTTGGTTTCATCGTGGCGCGCAACGTATTTGACCAAGGTGGATTTGCCACAACCAGCATTCCCAGAGATATGGAAAATGTTCTGCCCTTTCTGTAACCATGAGCGGAAGTCATCGGAGGCCCTCTCTCGGTCTGTTGAATCTGTCTCAAGACTCAGGCTTGTAAAAAGGCCATGCGAAAGATCACGGCCTGGTTCAGCTTCCTCGAAGCTTGGGTGCCCGAGAATCCAACCACATGTTGCAGCATCAGCAGAGTGTATTTGTGTGCGACGAGCATCCATCTTACTGAATATGAGTTGACGAAGTATCCGATGCTCTATGGGGATTCTCTGGGTATCTGATTGCAGGTTTGTGAGCAAGAGTTTGATCTCCTCTAGTGACTGTTCAGTTTCGGCCTTATCTCCGATTGCGTTGAGTAATGTTGTTTTCAAATCATCTAGAGACGCAGCCGAGTCAACTTTAAGTTCTTCGCAACTGTCTTTCACTTGTTTAAGTCTTTGGCCAATGCCTGACTGCTCCTCAGTATAACTCAAGTCAGTGAAATTTCTCCTTGGTCGACATCAAGCTTTTACCGGAGGACGAGCGTCAAGTTGAGCAGGATATCAGCCCGATACTCGTTGAGCCGATCCTTCAACTCCTCAACTCTCCTTTCTGCTCGCATGCTCATCCATTTCGTCTTGACGCTCTTCCACGGTGTTCTCTTCCCCGTCACCTTCAACCCCCGCAAGATGTCTCGTAGTTCCCGAGCATCTTCGCCACATTCCTGAGCAAGGCTTTTGATGTTTTTCTCCGCCTTTGTAGCTGCATGGAAGGTTTTCTCTAGTTCTTCAACAAGGTCGCCTAGGTCGTTCAGAACGTCTTGAAGACGAGCATCCGCTGCTGATGATCCATCGGGGGCGCGATAGATCTCGATGGCGCCCATGATGAGCTCTGTTCCAAAGTCGATGAAAGTTATGATAGAAGAAGCAAGACCAATGGCGCTCACAGGGTCCATTGTTGCTATAGCCTGTCGGCGACAAGGACAAGACTATCTTACGACTTTAGGCAAAGATGGGCGCCTGAGAGGCTGAGATAAGCAAATTCTGAGCCATTTTTGTAAGCGGGGTATGGTAGTAAAAAGTGATGCCTACCTATCCTCCCAAGTTCAATCGTTCTTTGAATGCTATAGTAAAGTTAATTTTCACGTCTTCTCTTCGAGATAGCTTGATGGTTGCTCTCTTCCATAAAGAGGCATTATGCCTGGCACTTTCACCTATTATTTCCACCCTCAAACATTGAGCAGTACGTCAAGCTACCATTCTTGCCTAAAGTTAACGTGCATATCCTTGTTCATGCCTGGAGCCCCTTGATAAAAGAATAAATCTCTTCGCTCGCGCCTGAAAGCTCCATGATTGGCTATGTAAGAAAAGCAAAGACACGAATATGCGTTTTACACCTGCATGTGAGAAGGATGCCCTCTCCTTCGATGTATTCATCCCCTAGCCGCCTCGACATCCCAAAAGCCATTATGAACTTGGTTTTCTTGCCACAGGGGTGATCCTCGAGATCTCAAGTCGCCTCCACGCTGTCAATATCGAATCACTTGCGCATACATTCAGCACACAAGTTTATCACCTGTTCCTTCCACTCTTGAGCAAGAATATAAGATGTCCTTGTAAATCTACTGAATCTAACATCAGGGCCGAAACGGCCCGCCATTGTCACGGAAAACCTCGTCCCACCACTTTTCTTCATATCCTTCTTCGATTTCCATCTTCTTCGGATAACGGCAAATTTTGTGAAACTCCATCTTAGAGTATTCCGAACCTATCGTCTCGTTCACCCGCCGAGGATATCTATGTTTTGCTTCAGCCGCCACAGACCGGTATCTGATAAGTCTGTCCTCCAACTTGACTACAAATAGAGGTTCTCCTCTACTGCTTCGTTGTAGACGTGACTTCAAGAGGCTACGTAATCGCTGATGCCACCACCCCCTATCCCACCACGTGGCAAGCCTGGCTTTGAACCAGTTGTGGTGCAGCATGACTGGAACAGACTCTGTGAAGAAGTCGGCGTATAGAGGCATGTCGCTCCAGTTTGCAGCCTTTTCGATATAGGCCAAAGGGTTCCGTGCGGTCTTAATATCATCCGGCAGGCTTCTCAATCGTGCTGGTGAGATACCACGAGCCTCAGCGTGCTGTTCGAGAACAGCCTGATCGCCTAGACGGACGAAGTCTCCATCGAAGAAGTCATCTTTCCCGCTGATGCTGGAGCCCATAGTCGGAAGAGACGTGACCTGACCGTAGTCAAACCCAACGTGATACTCAAAGTCCCTTTCCATAACACCCATCACATCGTCATTAGGCATATGGTGCTCTCGTTTCCATTTGCGCCAGAGTTCTTGCTCGCCTATGACTTGGCCAAGCATGCCCTGCTCACTCTTGAAATAGACACCTTCGCCCATACCGGCCTCCATCTGTGATAGAGCGCGACGGAAGAAGCGTCTCAGATCGCCTGCTGGACCTATATATAGACCTCCGTTGATCCATTTTGGTCGATTCTCATGGTAATGCTTGTGGTTTTTGTCTGTTTCTGGGCCGTAAAGATCTGCTCGCATTGGACTATCGGGCAAATCAAAGCAATGCATATCCACATTGAATTTCCTGGGGTTGCTGGGGTAGCAGTGCTTTTCAGACGATACAACTATCGTCTGCCGCATAGGCATCGGACCTTTCCCATTCCATTGCTCATGAAGCCTTTCATTGGCTTTCTTATTGATGTCATGGTACCGATTCAGAAGGACTTCAGGAGGTAACTGAAACCAGGTATCATAACCATCAGCCATGATAACAATGTCGTCTTCTCGTAGCTTCTCTGACGGATCGGCATCGGGGTGTAGCACACTTTCAAGATACTTCACAAAACCCGGGATCTTAGGAAGAGCTATGCCCCTATCCCAGTGTGTAATATCTTGGAAATCTACCCCCCAGTTTATGACCACCGGACTAGGAAAGCCTAGGGCGAGAGCAGTAATAATCGTCTTGCACAGATTCGGGTTTGGGGAAGTAGCGGGTATGACCAAGGCGAGGCGGCGGTCCTCGTCACCTTGAGGTTTGTCATGAGATGAGTTGCCATTGAATGGTTGCCAATATGAAGCATCAAGATTGGGATTCCTGAATAGTAATGAGATCAGAAGGAAAAAAGATAAACACAGTGCCAGAACAATGAGAATAATCCTTTGGATTTTCTGCCTGCCTAACAAGTCGAACAGGGTCGACATACTGAATTTTGAAGTATGTCTCCAAGTACTGAAGATGCACTTTAAAGATGTTTTGAGATTCAAGTAGACAGGGGAAACTCAGTTAGTTTTATTTCTCAGGTTGTTACATATTAGGTGGCAATATGGTGCTTGCTCTGTAAGGGGGCTTACATGGAATGTGGTGACTGAATGTGGCGTTTCTATACATGCTTTATTACTGTCTAATCTCCACTGTCTCAACTGCATACTTATCCCTGCATTCGGCATCCTCTCCCTTCTTGAGAGAGGGACGCCGGCAAATTCAAATTAAAGAGCCATTTTAAGAGGATATGAAGATTTTATACTAACCCCTACTAATTTTTGCTGTGGGCAGGCTAACTATTAGCACAGAATATCCGTCCACCACTGGGATACAGTATTGTTAGCAGAAAAGGTAAGGACTGGAATCTCCAGACTTAAGTCCTATCAAGACCTGGTTCAAATCAGTCAACCCAATTGGAAAAGGGATGGGCAAAATAAAAAAATAGAAAAGCGAAAAGCGATGGATGGTAGATGTAAAGCAGCGAAACCGCCCTATCAGGCTCGACAAGACACTACTAGGCAAGCACACGCAGAAAATATTTAACTCGCTGAAGATGTGTGAAACCAAAATCCTAGTGTAACTTCAAATAAAGATAGTGTAAGATAAAATATTAAGAGGTAGTTTCCCGACTAGAACCTAGAAGATCTAGGATAAACTAATCTCTTTTATCAGATTGGTCTATCCGTGTTTCCTATTCATAAACTCCACTAATACTGCTTTATTAATAGTCATTCACTGGCTATTATGTACTATATTAATATTTCTGTTACACGGTGACATCAAAAGCTTGTTGCTGTCCAGGTATGCCTCGCCGCGTAGTTCCCACGTGTCCTCCTCTACTCTTGAACTTGGTGTAGAGTCAGTTCCTTGATCATTAGAGATGAACCATCTCAATATGTCCGAACCATTCACTGCGACTACACTATATTGCTATTATTGGACTGAAACCGGGAAGTAGCGAGATGATTGCTATAATCATGCTGATTAAGGCAACGATCCAGCCCGCTACATCCATGTTATTTCGCTGAAATCCACTTTTTCAGACGAGAAAGGGAAGCTCCACTTCTTTTGCCTTGGAGATGTGATTTGAGATGAATCTACGGGTGGAATTGGAGCGGACAGGTTCGACAACGGTGGTGCAATTTGGTTCAGCGAGGTAGTTTGGTTAGACTGTGATGCTTCCGCATTGCCTACCTCAGGCTTGACAGTGGAAGAAGTCATTCTCACAGGAAGCCAGCACATTCAAAGAGGTAAGGTCGGCTCCAAACTTATTCAAGGAGGCTGGGAAGACGCTGGCGGGGTGATTTGGAAATGCGCAACGTCGAAGATGATGGACCAACAAATTGAAGTCGTCGCTGGTGCTCCGTGTCTGCTTTTGTTCCAGAGAAACGAAATTGGGGTTGTACTGTTGGATCTAACAGCCAAATGCAAGTTTCTTTTTGGATCGTATACTCAACAACAAGTCCGCAGTAGTCTACCACTGGCGTTGACTGTTCATGATAAATCACAGAGTATATATCGATCGAGACAGTTATTATTGCTTCTATTTTCCGATGTTTTGAGCATGAACGAACTCCTGTGCGCTGTAAGATTGACGGAAATCCGGCTTATACACAGTGATTAATACCGTCTCTTACTGGCATTTGAGCAATTCTTTGGGGAAACCGAAGCAGAGCCTTGCGTTCAGGCCATCAATCTCACCACCATTTTCTTCTTGCCATTCTCCTATCATGATCAATAACTTGATGTATCTACGTTCAACCGCTGAATCTCGAAACTACCCTATATATATGTAATCCTTACTCAATATCTCGAAGAGATAGATCAAGGCCACACATCTAAAAGACACAGTTTTCTTTAACACAATGAGGTATCATGCCTGATACCTTAAAACACATCGTAACTACCCTAGACCTGTCAAAATTACTCCTTTCTCGCCCAACAGAATTTACGCGACTAACTCGACAGGGCTGACAAGTCTCCTTGGCACAATCTCTCGACCCATAAATACTCAATTTGACAGCTGCACAGCCACGATATATGGCCCCATGTGATTGCGTGTACATCGGAGATGCTTACCTTTTGTACACCGGTCTTTCTATCGCAGATGCCGTTATTCCCGTGTTGAGCAGCTAGAAGATGTTTGTGGCCTGTATTGCACCCTGGTTTGGGAAGAGTGTAAGCTAGCTATATGCGTGCAAGACGGCATGCTCATTTCCGCCACAAGCCAATCTAACAAGATGAATACACACCCAATCAAGAAAATCCTGTAGTCTACGGCATCTTAATTAGCCTAAGTTTGGCATGACTTGGTGGCTGGCTGTTTTATGCAGCTACGTGATATGCTTAATTCTTAGCAACGTTAGCCATTCCGCTTTGGCATTAGAAGTGAGCTTCTCTAAACTTAAAAGACACGAAGGTTGTGATACTGGGTTTGAGAAAATTATTGGCCGTGAAGAGCTTATTTGCGAATAGTCTCGTACGATATAGACTCGAATTCTCTATCACTCCCTCCTAGGCGAGTTAGTCTTCATACGAGGAAAATTTGTGAAATTTAGCATCAGGGTAGCTAACATTCACAAGCATACATGATTAGTCCCCAAGACTTGAACATGCTCCCAATCGGCCCAATAGATTTAGTGAGATCACTTGCGGACTTGTTTGTGCTACTCGGTTCATCAACTCAGGCAAATACTCATGACTCGTGCAATCGATCTTGTCCATCTCTAGCACTCGTAAAATTTGAAACCACAAACTAGAGAGCCTCAATGCGTAGTCTGCACGTCTGAAACACCCATGTTCGCCTTACAGATTCTCTCCGATTCGCCAAGAGTTTGCATATCGCGCTACCAATAACTCGGATAATCGGCCTGAGCGGACCTGAAACGATCCACCTATCAAACAAGGGTCACTCGGCAATTTGTGCCGACCGTTATGGAGAATGAGATATGGCAGCCCTCACTAGCGACGGCCCGTATTCACCAGCTGACTTTAGATTCGTTAATGGGGCTTAGAGGCCCCTGCTCGCGGCTCTCATTTAACTCGGGCCGTGTTGACAGCCTGGGCGCTTCAGGTTATTGGAGGAGAAACACTTTCCACGGAACGATACGATAGCGCTGGTTTCTGGAAGTATGGAAATGTTCAAAACTCGGATCTAACGGGACATAATTCTGGATTTCTTGGCGGGCTCTTGTAAGTGGGAGCTATATAAGATTCTCGATAGAGCCTCAACCAAAAAGATTATCACCACACACATCCATCACATTCCTTTTGCCGGCCAAAGGTTCAACTCTCTTTAATACTTACTCTCGTTTATCTCTTTTCACTCTTTTAACATCTATCAACTTCCAACACCGTCAAAATGACCAAGCTCGGATTCGTTCTCCTCGCTGCCCTGGCTGGCAGCTCCGTTGCCGCTCCCTCCGTTCCGGCTGTCGCTCAGGATGCTGATGTCCACACCTACGGAAAGCGTGGTAGCTCTTGCACTTTCTCCGGCTCCAGCGGTGCCTCCAAGGCCATGAAGGACCAGGCTTCTTGCTCTACCATCATCCTCAAGAACGTTGCCGTTCCCGCCGGTCAGACCCTCGACCTGAGCAAGCTCAAGGACAACACCAAGGTCATCTTCCAGGGCACCACCACCTGGGGTTATAAGGAGTGGAAGGGTCCTCTTCTCCAGATTCAGGGTAACAAGATCACCGTTGAGGGTGCCTCTGGCGCTGTTCTCAACGCTGACGGTGCTCGTTGGTGGGACGGCAAGGGTGGAAACAGCGGCAAGACCAAGCCTAAGTTCTTCTCTGCCCACAAGCTCACTGACTCCCACATCAACAACCTGTACATCAAGAACACCCCTGTTCAGGCTGTCAGCATCAACGGTGTCAACGGTCTTACCATCGATCACATGACCATTGACGACAAGGACGGTGACTCCAAGGGTGGCCACAACACCGATGCTTTCGACATTGGTTCCTCCACCGGTGTTACCATCACCAACGCCAAGGTCTACAACCAGGACGACTGTGTTGCCGTCAACTCTGGCAAGGTTAGTTGATCTATAAAACCTGTCAGATATTCACCCTGCTAACCCAAATTAGAACATCATCTTCAAGAACGGTTACTGCCACGGCGGTCACGGTCTCTCCATCGGCAGCGTCGGTGGCCGTTCTGATAACGTTGTTGACAACGTCCAGTTCCTCAGCTCTGAGGTCACCAACTCTGCCAACGGTATCCGTGTCAAGACCATGAAGAACAAGACTGGAAAGGTCAACAAGGTTACCTACTCCGACATCACCCTCTCTGGTATCGAGAAGTACGGTATCCTCATTGAGCAGAACTACGACGGTGGTGACCTCCACGGCGAGCCTTCCAGCACCCTTCCCATCACTGGCCTCACCCTCAAGAACATCAAGGGCAAGAACGCCGTTAAGTCCAAGGGCAAGAACGCTGCCATTGTCTGCGGTAGCTCCGGCTGCAAGAACTGGACCTGGTCCAACGTCCAGGTCACTGGTGGCAAGAAGTACGACAGCTGCAAGAACGTCCCTGGCGTCGCCTCTTGCTAAATGGAGTCGTTTTCTCTTCTATTAGCTTGATAAATTTTGGCAGCGGCCGTGCCTTGGTGGCTGGCTTGCCAGCCTGAGTAGGATGTTGTAGTGTATATAGTAATCTGTGTGTGTACATATAAGATGGTCACGCATCTAATAAAAATTGCTTAGAAGCAAATTCATTTCTGGATGATGAACTCCATGTGATCCTTGATAAGGCGTCTAGTATCTGCTGGAAGTTGGTTGTACGCGAGATCCGCAATTCACTTCCAACCTCGTGATGATCATGTCAAGATTGATAAGATGGGGGGAACATCGCGACAATGGCGCCACGATTCGCTTTAAGCTTAACTGGATATTCACTAGGTATAACAGGTTGCAACGAAGCCATCCAATAATTGATTGTTGATGGTATTAATCGTAGTTTATTCCAGCCAAGTTAGCTCGCTAGTGTAATTAAACTGTTGGTTCTAGAAAACGCTGGCTTTGATACCCGCACATCTTATAACTCTACTCAAGGTCATTGCCAAGAAGAACAGAGTAGCCATCACAATCTCTTAATTGGGTAGAGGATCACGAAAGAGATGCAAATGACTCTTAAGACGGAAAGAGAAGCTAGAAGGTTGCATGACGAGAAGTTAGCTGAAGAATAGTAGCAGTACCGTGAAATAATGCAGCTAAAGTTTGATCATCTAAATCAAGAGCGCGAGAAGCTCAAGGTCAGTCTGAAAGAGATGAAAGAGCAGCGCCGCCTATACAAAGAGTTGGAAGCCAAGTACGAGAAAAGCCAAGAACTCATGCGCCAACAAGTCAAGAGGATCGAGAGTCTAGAGGCGCAACGACATCAGCGTGACTAGGAGATACTTCAGATAGATCGGAAGAAAAGGATAGAACTGCAAAGCCTGCTTTAGTTCGACAAAAGGGGGAAAGCAAAGCTGAACCGTTCGAGCAAGGGACCGCGGTTTCGGGGTCCCACTACCGACGAGCTAGTATATGTTGCACTTGGCACCAGTAAATCATGGTACTATCACTATCACATCGGAGGCGAATGCTAGATTCATAGCCCACTTTCAAAGCCTTGTTACAGTCTTTGAACTGACTATTTATATAGGCTGGTCAGATTCTTTGGCGATCGAGTACCCGAACCTGGTCAACTGGCTTGAAACTCTTGAAGACTTTGGATGTCCCTGACATCAGCATGATGATTGGAAACTCGCACTGGCGCATACCCGCCTTCATCGCGGATGTCATCGAAGAACGTACTGGCAAGAGGAGTAGGGATTCTATTTCGAGACTTTGGCTGAGGTATCGGAGCGATTTTGTGGTCGACGTGAATGAGGATGACTACGTTGTCGATGTTGCTCACTATTACAGTCTTTCGTATCGATTAGCCGAACACAAAAAGATCAAACAACTCACGATGAATATTGAGGATTATTCAGACTACGCAATGGTTTCCAAGGACGCACATACATCGTATAATGCGGGATTTTCGATAATTAATCAGTTCGAAGGGGAGACGTTCGAATAATTCAAACAGCGAAACTTGGCTAGTTGGTGAGAGTTTGAATTTGGTACCGGAAAGTTAGAATGATATTCAAGACATGATGGGTGATATATGTTTGAAACAATCTAGTTGCCCAATTCGCATTTTGTTTGAATGTATCATCTACAGCGTTCTATCTTATAAATCAAATGAATCTAAGTATGCGAAACACTTTCCATCTAAATGAACTTGAGTGGAACTTGTAATGACGATGTTATAGTTCCCCAGGCAAGATTTCTGTGATATTGCTCTTGGCCAACTCCGTCGAAGCATCCAAAACCTCAACCATGCGCTCTCTCGCAGCAATGTTCTGAGGGTCATCCAGCTTCGCCTTTCCCATATGCTCCAAAGCCACGCAAACCAACGACTCCATAAGGCGCTGTGCCAACTCGCCGGCATATTCGTGCTGGTAGAAAGCAGGTGTCTCGTTGACTTCCAACAGCCATGCGACTCCATTTGAGTCAATGAGGAAGTCTAGTGCGAAAAGCTCAAAGCACTTGTCGAGAGGTGTGAACTTGTCAGCCATTGTGTGAGCTGCTGCGCGTAGCAATTCGCCCGAGATTTTACAAGCTTGATCAAAAACACTGTTCTTCCAATCACCTGGAAGCAGATCATCGGAGATCTTCCAGAACTCTCTCATTGACTCCTTGCTCGTGAATTCATCTTCGTCTTGGAGCGCAGTGTTGGTCAAAGATGACTTGAGACTGGGGTTCTTCCACGGCGGCTCGTAGTCTTGTAAAGCAAGCAGAGCCAGCATCTCTTTGAACACATGCACTTTCAATCGTCCCATTGAAAGAACGTAGGCTCGAACGTGCCACTTTCTACCCTCTATAGGTGGGATGGACACGATGTACTGTTGCGCAACAAAGTCCCGTAGCAGAGCCGATGGAATGCGCTCGTCCTCGTCAATAACAAGGTTCTCTAATGTAGTGTTCTTCTTATCTTTGACTGAAGCACCATTGACCGACAGTTTCCCGGTAGCGGTGATCAAAGCGTCCAATGAGTCGAGACCGGGGGCTGACAAGCTTGGGTTGAATCCATCTGGGGTATCTTCGCCTTGCGGTTTCGAGTCAACAGTTTCAGCTTCTTCCTCTGTGTCAAACTCCTCTTCCGAGATATCGGCGGCGAGTTCGAGGTTGCTTGCGAGTTCATCGATGGTACTGAAAATTCGAATCCCGTGCCCACAATCGATCATAGCCGGCTTGAGGATCCACCAGTCTCGCTCTGACGCATCCTTGCTCTCGTTATCCTCAAGCGAGTATAATAGAGTAAGATCGTCTGCAGCTGCCAAAGAGTCTTCGACATATTCACTGTAGTCCAGAGACAATTTCACAGTAGCTGGGCTGTGGCCTTTGAGGATACTATCAGGCCTCTTGGTGACCCAATAGTCCACAACCTTTGCGAGATGATCTTTCCGAGCCAGCGCATCACTGTTTGGGTACGCATTGATGAGTCCATTACTAGCTCTGTTCAGAGCTGCGAAATGCTTGTTAAGCTCCCAACCATCGCACAGTTCAAATACTTCATCAGCATCGCTGGGAAAGTCTGCGAACTCATCGTAGAAGGAGGCATCTGGCACGTGTCGTTGAATGTACGCCTTAACATGGCCATTTAGCCACGAGTTGGCTCCCTTGATGTACACGTGCATTTTTACTTCAATCGAAAACGATTGTGGATGATTCAACGAGTGATGAAGCCTTCTTCTGGAGGGAGCGCAGCTTGACGGGGAATTCGGTATTTGGCGAGTCTCGGTTTCATATGGTCGGCGATGATCGGTAAGAACACTATCATCGAGTAAGTGCTTGGAGAAAAGCAGGACGAGCCTCTGCAATTAGAACCGAGGGGTGAGATTGAGCTTTTAAATGCCATCATTGTGGCCCAAGAGTGAGAAAGTAATTAATTAATTAATTCAAAAGAATTGCCAAGAAAATCTGGGCTGCTAATTACCTAAATGGTCCACTGGATTCATTATTTCGTTGCAGTTCTATTGGGCGCGTTATTTATAAACGTAAGCAGCATCATGAAGTTCATGATATTCATGAAAATGCATGATCGGCGTTGCGCTCACCGTTTGTTGTCAGGGGTCATGCCAGGGCCTGACTCTTGATTGCTGGTCGCTTGGACATTGTATATCCTGGAATTTTCCTTTCTTCTTATTGGATGTAAAAATCTTTTTCTACAATGCGCTTTCACACGTCGCGTGGAAAGAATTCTGATGACTTGATCGCACAGACGTAGTCTTGGCGATGCCAGGGATCCTAGTGACACCGACCGATATTGCGGAACAAAAGCATTTATTTGTTTCAAAATACCCTCAAACTCTGATTATATGCCTCTTGTATTCTTGGGGAGTACTGTAAAGTTTGATTTGCTCCAGCATCTATACGCGCTACCTCAACTCTGATATCATCAAGAACCTGTCTTGTCAATGCCTGAGATGACGGCCTTTCCCGTATGCTTCCCAGCCCAGACCCTTTTATAGACCTCAGGAAGCTCGCGAAGGGTGAAATTTAGATCATCCAAAACTGGCTTGATGTTTTGAGCCTCGATAGCCTTGACCATTTCCTTGACCTGCTCGCGGCTGCCCACCTCAACACCACGCACAATGCAAGCACCGATGAGCGGCTGAATCCAAACCGGAGCGTTCGGGTCATTTTCTTGACCTGACAGAAACCCAATCACGTCGATAGAACCACCACGAGCAACACACTTGAAGGGCTCGTACTTCAATACTCTCACGCTTCACAGCTCCCGGATGAGACCTCGGATCTTCAAAGGCCGTATGCGCCAGTCTTGCACCCCTCGGCCCTTCGGCTTCCAGGCCTTGGCCATCAAAACACTGTAGAAGAAGCCTTTCATCACCTGTCATTCCACTCAAGTAACACCACTTCTGCGCCGCGTTGAACTTGACGCCGGCAGTCTGGCCCGTATACCCATCCGGGTACCGGTGATGAATTGGGGCAATATCCTCGTCTTGTACGTTGGGTGATGGGGCAAAGGCCAAGGGAAAAGATTCCACGGGGCCCACATTGAGTGACCTCCAGACGTTGATGATGCGGTACCTCCCTGCGAGTAGTTCCTCGAAATCTTCGGGTAGATGTTTTCTGATTCTCTGAATCACTGATGTCGCTGTCTGGTCAATATGTACTCGCGTGACCGGGTTCCGAGCCGACTCTGGGTTAGCTCGGCGGATGGTATGGTCGAAAAAAACCACAGTATGACTTCCAGGAACAACATGAAGCAATAGCTTCTCTAGCTCAGGGTAGTAGTTCGCTCGGATGGAATCGTCGTCGATAAAGTCCCGTTCTGCTGAAAGAGCTACCCCTTGGACAATCGCCACACCGTCACGATCTAGAGTCACTTCCGACTCTTTTCCACGCAAATCGCGAATGAGAACATCCCTTGAGTCGTCGGTATAGTTAATCCGGGGCAGACCACGTGGGACGATGACATTCTCGGCGTCGGACCCGTCGGCAGGGGCCTTGAAGAAATTGAGTTTTGCGACAATATCGCCGCGGGTCACAGGATCAGGGATACTCATTGTGGAGAGTGAAGATCAGAGCTCTTGTACCAAGAAACCAGGTCGGCATGAAACATTCTTATATCTAATTTTCAATCTATAGGCTCGCACTGTCTCCAAATTAGTAAGCAAGACTTAATGCTAATCAACGAAGAATAAAACCCTCCTTAGTTTAGGTCTTATTATCGGACATCTGTTCCCTCCCTGGCAGTCAATCCCGATGTAGTATCCCTTTCGCCAGCATAGCCCTTTATAACCGTATCAACCCCACGTACACATAGGTCACAAATCTTTAACTAGGTAAAGAGTCAGAAATACAAGTCACTTCTCTATTTCAGTTGACTTTTCATAGAAGCGAACTCCCTAATCTGAGCTAATTACTAACCGCTGTAGGACCTAGAGCATTGCTGGGGTACAAACTAGCTGGTACTGGCTGAAGGCTTGGTCAAATATCGATATAGGGACCTCTCTGAAAAGCTATGCCAGCGAAGGGGATAAACTCCAGTACTAAGACATAAATCAACTTCTCAGCCTTCAAGTTGAGCTACGCGATATATTGGCACTACTAAATTTGCTATGGACCTCAAATAAGGTTCAAGGGCGTGCCTTCAACCTCGGTAAAGAACGATATGCTAACACATTGGTTTTGAACACAGTATGTCACTCCTTACAAGAGCTCTGTAACAAGCGAAGGTATGTCCACTACTCATCAGCATTAGGAGAGTCTAGAAAGTAAAACTCTATAAGGTTAAGACACAGTATAATTCGTAATATGAATATCAACTTGCAGTGTTTCCTTTCTCGCCCACCGTCCTGAGCAATCGCTGCTTTGACCTAAGCCTCCCCTGAGTCTGCCCTGAGATTCGGCCGAGTTGGCGTCCTCGTGTGGCTTTAAGACCTCTATTGATTGACAAATGTGGAAGAGCCCCACTCACATCAACTGTTTGTCTGACTCGCTTGTGGCGTATATTATTTATACGACACAATAAAGACCTTTTAGCTTAGGGTTAAGTATCAACTAAAAGGCAAAAATTAGTTAGAAGTATGAGCTTTATGACCTGATGGGAGACTAGTAGTAGACGACTTTCCCCCTGAACTTGCAGCATCGTTTTTGGTTGCAAAAGTTTTCTATCACGGCCGGGTAATAACCTGGAACAATAGCAAACCTGGGCCCCCTGCTGAGCCACTATCTGAATCCCTTCAGGAGTGTGAAGGCCAATGGCTCAGCTTCTTGTATTCAAGATCTGTCGTTCAATCGACCCTACCATCTGAAACTTTGAACATATTGGTCAAGTTGCAGTTGGCCATCAGTTCCCGATGAACATCATCCAGCTTTCCAGTGCCCGGGTGAGACTACTCTTGGTCAATCGGCGAGTTCAGCTTAAATTCGTGTACAACCATCCGTAAGTTGCAATTCAAGTCTAAGCTCACAAATTCCCAGCAACGTGGCGTCCAAGTCGGAAGCTGAACTCAGTGGCGTTAGACTAGGGCTGTAACATTAGTCCCAAGCCAACGCTGAGCCACCAACATGATGCCCCACTTCCTTGTTTATGTACCACAGCAGCTCATGAAGTTAAGCAGGACTGGCTGGGGACTATTTCAAGCCCGAGTGTTTCTAGAGGTATCTATGGGCTAAGTCTGCTAATAGACGTTGGATTAGCGCTGATTTATGATTCGCTTAACTGCGTTGTTTGGTAACATGAGAATTTACCTTACCCAGACGTTTATCGCCACCATGTTGGCCCTACTCAGTATTATAAGCCCCTATTGGATTGATGTTTCAATACTTGGAGCGCCACAGAGATTCTAGAACCACCAGTTGGATCCATGATAATTGACCCCTATGGTCCCATACGGAAGACAGGCCCTTCGGAAATTGCTTGTTGGGGCTGGTCGAACATGAGCTGATGGACCGGACTATTGTTTCTTGTCTTGCGATTGTGGGTAGGTTTCCGGCGAGATCTAGACCGAAGCTCATGCTCCATACATATATACCCTCACGATGAATCTCTCTCTTCCATCCTGAGATTACACTCCAGTCGCTCATTCTCTCTCCTTGCACCGGTCTGTTAGTCGACCAGTCCCCTCTTTACTTTTGTTTTTGTTTTAGTCATTCTTTAAAGCGGAATCTCCGCTAGCTTCTCGCTCATGTTGGCCATATCCTTGGTAGCTCTTCTTGGGTCTGCCGCTGCTGTGCAGGCCTATCCATCTCTCAATGGAACAGTCCATTTAACTAATGGAACGGCCCATTCGACCAATGGGAGTCCTCATCCTGCCCAAGAGCAGGGCTTCGAGGTTGTTATTGTCTACGCTCCTGTAACTCACTGCCCTGTTCAACCGACCGCGTGTAGCAACCCCTTTGAGGAGAATGATCTTTTCCTCGATGAGGAGACTCATCTTCCTTATCCGCCGCCGGAGGCATCTCATAGCATTGCTGAGGGTATTGCTAATCAAAAGACGGGTAACAAGGAGACCGCCACGCTCAAGAATGACGCGCCTGCTGTTACCCTTTCTCCTGCCATCCACTGGACATACGACACAACGCCCGCCACTAATGTCATCCCCATTCCTGCCAAAAAGGGATCTGAGTTATACTACGGTGTTGACAGTAAGACACTTCCCCAAGCTTAGGCAGAAATAGACTAACCAGTCCAAGGCCCTTCCAAGGGCGGACACTACGCTTTCATGACTTACTACTTCGAGTCTCCTTCCGTCAATCTCGACCACTGCGACCACGTCTCCAGCGTCAAGTACGGATCTGATGGTCTTACCGTCCACTTCAACAGCAAAGAGGCCTATAAGCACGCCTATGATAGCTGGAAGGATGACGAGGACCTGATTCTCGTTACCTACACCGAGGGCTGTGGAGACTATGACAAGGGCGAGCGATGCTACTTCAAAGTCTCCGACATCAAGTACAAGAAGGGCGAGCTGTCCATCATTGCTGACGGAAAAGCCTGCCACCCTGATGATATCGTTGCCGGTGGTGACACTGAATGGGGTTACTGGGAGCCTCGCTATGGTGGAGTCAAGCCCCCTGTGGCTTCTGGGACCCTTCCCGGTCCTCACGGAAGCTCTGGCTCTCCTACGACCTCCAGCAAGCGCTATGCCACCGATGCGGGATCCAACACCAAAACTGGTGACTTCACCTGGAACCCAACTGCCACCGCCTCGGGAAGATCCCCTGGCGAGCCCTCTGGCACCAGCTCCGATGTCACTTCAGGCACCGTATCCTCTCCTCCCTCGGCCACGACATCCGCTGGCAGCGACGACAGCGGCTCCACCAGCTTCGCGGCGTCCCGACAACTCTGCAAGGCTCCCGTTGATACTAAATATGGTCTCCCTAGCGCGTGCCTTGGCGAGTTCTTCGATCTGGACCTCGATAACGACCTTGGATACGATCCTCTGAGTCAGGAGTATCTCATATTTGCCAAGGAACTCGCCCCGGGCCTTGAGATTGAGGGTGGCGATGCATCCACGCGCAGATTCAAGCGTGATGTCATTGACTGGCTCAAGGACAAGGCGGTCAAGGCTTACGAGGGCGGCAAGAAGCTCCTTTCTGACGCTACTACCATCAACGGCAGCTTCAACCGCGAGATCTCGTGGAGACTCCCTGACCCAGCCAAAAAGGAGTCCCAGGCCAACAAGCTCAAGGACCCAAACACCAAGCAGGTCACCTCGCCATGGGGCGACTCTGTTCTCCTGAAAGCTTTCGGTAATCAGGAGCCGGACGAGAACAAGAAGGTCAATAGCTACATGAACGTCTTCTGTGTTGGTTGTGGTGTCTCTGGAAGTGCGCGAGTGGCCGGTAAGGCGTCCTGGTCTGTCCCCAACGGTTTCACCACTGGAGAAGTGACCATCAACACGGACGTGCAGTTCGTCTTGAAGATCGGTATTGACGCGCAGTTGACCTATGAGCAGGACTGGAACAATCTCCTGCTTGAGTACCCCATCCCCATTCTTGAGTACGGCATCGTCAGAATTGGCCCCGCCATTACCATTGACTCTCACGTCAAACTCGAGGCGGCGGCCAAGGGCAAGCTGCTGGCAGGTGCTGAGATGGGTCTGCAGAACGCCCAGGCTACTGTCGACTTCATCAACCCTTCCAAGAGCAGCAAGCAGAATTGGGACCCGTACTTCAAGCCTGTTTTTGAGGCTGAGGGCGAGCTCATGGTTGGTGCTTCTCTCGGACTTCCTCTTGGCATTCGATGCGGTGTTAGGGTTAGCAAGTGGACTGTCGACCTTGCTCTCATCGATGAGCCTTCTATCAAAGGTGTAGCCCAGGTCGCAGCCTCAATTGGCCTAGAGGATGGCAAGTTCCAGGCTGGCTTCAAGGAGGTCGACGGCTGCACTGGCATCAGCACCCAGGTCACCTGGCGAAACCAGCTGTTTGTTGACGTTGTTGGCCTCACGAAGATCCCTCTCCACGACACCGACGACAGACCCCTGGCCCGTGGCTGTATCCCGTGAGTTTTTCCGATCCTTGTTTCCACGTATTTGTGAGCTTTCTGACTGACTCTGACATAGTCTTCCTGGCCGTCCTTCCGGTACTGCCTCTGGCTCCATCGACCCCACCAACACCGCCGATGCTACAGCCAGCGTTGAACCTACCGCTACGTCTAACCCTACCGAGGTCGAAGGCTCCGAGCCAACAGAGACTAGTGGACAGGGTGATGTCGGTGATGACCAAAGCAGTGATGGCCAAGGCGGTAATGATGAGGGCAATGATGACCAAGGTTCCGAAGACAAGGGAGGTGATGACGAGGGCACTAATAATGAAAGCTCCGATGACCAAGGCTCCAATGATCAGACGGATGATAAAACTTCTTCCCGCCGTCTCCGCGTCCGCCAGAGCAGCTCCAACAACTCCACCGGCAATGTCGTTGACCTGACTTCCAAGGTCGGAAACGGTACCTCCTCGTTATCATACGACATCAAGGGCTTCAGCAACAAGCCCTACAATTTGACCAACGGCTTCGAGTTGACCCTCATGGTCGACTCTGATGTTAAGAACATGATCATCTCTTGCGCTAACGGAAACGTCTACGCCTCTAAGATTGACGGCGATGATAATCCTAAATGCTCCGAGATGTGGTCCGGTAAGAGCGATGTTGTCGTCTTCGATGGTGCAGACCGGATTATGCACTACTATAATAACTCCATGGCCGCCACGGGTGTATCTCGTCTCCGTCTCGAGGACGAGACTGATATCCCCAGCGGTGGTGTCGTGGTTGCCTTTGCCCCATATTTCCCTAAGGCTGATTCGGATGACTACTTCCTGGTGGCTATCGACCCCAACGACAATGTCTTCTACCCCATCGTCTGTGAGTACGATGGTAAGGGATCTAGGATGTTCCTCGCCGAGGATCCTGAGGAGGGTGCTGCTATGCTCAAGAGCCCCGACCTCGAGTTTACCATCACCGGCGGAAAGGTGTTTGATTGTTTCCCCATGGTGCTTCAGTTGGGGGAGTATGCTGATGGCGATGATTGGGAGTCTCTAGGAGAGACTGGTGATGATGAGTGGGAGTGGGAGTTCAACGATGAGTAGCTTGAATAATTCTTAGAGTACAAGGTTATTCTTCTAGATACATTTAATTTATTTGTAATAATTATAAACAGTTATAACAAACACATTCAAACGAGTGAATCAGTCTAGTGAGTGAAGTCTCTCTTGATCTTAAACAAAAGATCTTCAATGGCAGCGTGGCAAATCTGTAGTCGGAACTAAGAAGGCGAAAAGGAATTAAACTGTAGATCAAGAAACATTAATCCCGGTTGATACAAGTTCCTGGTGTTCACCTATACCTCCCTCCTATGTTACTTGAGCACTCCTCGAATCGTTCTCCCTGAGATCAAGCTAAGCTTGTCCTCACCAGTAAATAGTATCTCATAATCATGACGGGTCACACTACTCAAGCAGCATCCATGCTCTTGAAGTATCATCCCCTGCTTCCTGCGTAGCCTCAAGTACAGTCCGTATCTGCTGCATTCCCAAGCTAGTCTCTTCTCTGGCCGCGAGAAGCAAACCGATCTTGACAACATTTCGGATCTGGCGACCATTCATTGGCAACCGTGCGAGATTCTGGTACGCTTGATGATCGAGAGAGGTGTTCCGTCCACCTTTCGTTGTCAGCCGCCGCCAAATCTGCTCCTTTGCCTCTTTGTCGAGCTCTGGGTAGTGAAGCGTCAGGTGAATCCTGCTCTGAAAAGCGCGGTCTATGGCGTTGCCACGATTCGACGTCATGATCAATAGGCCACGATAATACTCAATCACTCTGTGACTTTGTCAGAAAACCCTCTGGAGACAACACTAGTACTTACCGGAGGAACACGGCCACAATCTCATTGTGTGCCAGGGAATCCTTGCATCGTTGTTGAAGAAACACGTCGCACTCGTCAAACAAGAGAACGGCATCCCACTTCTCAGCGAGTTGCAAGATCTCATTCAGCCGCTTCTCAACCTTTGAAGCCTTCTGGCCTAGCTCACCTGCACTGAGCAGATAAAGAGGCCTTCGAACCTTATCCGCTACAGCTTCGGCAGTCAGAGTCTTTCCAATACCGGGATTTCCGACCAACAGCATCACGACGCCAAGTCCTTTCCCTTCAATGATATCGTCAAATTCAGACTTCTTCGTGTCTTTATCATTCACAAAAGACAAGATCAGGTTTTTGTAGCCTGGTGGAAGTAGCAGGTCGGAGAATGCGTCCTCATTCCAGGCAACGTCGGCGATATTTTCCACGTCGAACTCACCCCAGAGCTTAGTTTTGAGCGAGTAGCCCCGTACCTTTGGGTTGCATAGGAGGAGTTGTTCGTCAGTAGGATCGCCAACTGTGAGAAGAATGGTCAGCTGCACCTTCACATAGGTAGCTAGTACGAATGTTTGTCTTCAACTCACTAGCATCTTGATGCCGGATTGCTCCTTCTCCGGTTTCCGCCCTAGTAACTCGCAAGGCTTCTTCAACCGCCGTTGTATCCTTTCTATTGAGATTGCTCACTGTACTTGTAGCGCTCCTTGTCGTTCCGGATGCAGCGATGTGAACATAGTCTTCCACGTCAATCTGCGGAACAAGAGGATCGTCGCTCAGGGCTTGGGTCTTGAACTTCATCTTTGGATTGGCTTCAAAGTACGCATCAGCGTCCACCATGATTCGTTCTCCGATCTGCAAATATTTAGAATTCCGTTCATTTCCCTAGTTCAATGGCTATACGTACGTTTTGTCTCCCCTCCAGAGTTTCCGTGGACCCTTTGTGGTATCGCATCGCTCCGGAGTATGACTTGTACTGTGCCCCAAGGAGTGTCTGGAACTTTCTACCCCTGTCGATGAGTTTTGCCTTCACCTCGTCCCCGGATGGATGCAATCGAATTGGGTAGACATTCAAGTCGGTGATTTTCCGAGTATCAGAAAATTGGCAAATAGGGAGCAGTTGCTTCGTGTATCCAAACTGAGATCCGTCCCAATCGGTAAACTTGGCTTCAATGATCAAGCAACCCAGGCTATCGTTATAGTCGCATCGTTCAACAACGAAAAGGCGTTCATGGCCGTCAAAGAGGGCATACACCAGCGAGCCAGGCTCGAAGAGGGCCCAAAGATGATTATACGTTGCGACACCCTGACTGAATAGGTCCTCGATCTCGACCATGACATCTCCAAGCTCAGCAACAAGCACATCGTGGAGAAGCTGGGTATACGCAGCATCTGTCAGTCCCTGCTTTTTCTGTCTTTCCAGAATTTCTGTTAAGCGCTTCCATCTGTAGTGAAACGGACGAAAAGGCGCCTTGAAGACGAGTTTCTTGAGAGAGGTGGTGATTCCCCCATACCCTTCAAATACTTCCCCTAGAGTTTCTTTCAGCGATGGACTTTGGACACTGATTGAATCCAGCACGAGTGGTTTTCCTTCTTCGTGGTTCTTGCGCATACGCACAATTAGCGCCTTCTTTTGTGTTTCGGGCTTTTCATCGACGGCCTTGCGGAGATCAGGGGGATATTCTTCGACCCAATTCGTGCAGCATTTGCACTTAGGCTCCCCCTCGTAAAGAGTCTGTATCTCACACTGGGAGCCCTCCATGATCTGGTCCTCGGGTGGCTTTTCGGAGACAGCAGCATCAGCTTTGACAGATGTGGACTTTGTAGACATTGAGGCTAGTAATTATGAGGCATTTGATTGTATTGAGTGACTAATCTTACTGAGGAATAAGGCGGTTTATATAGATTTACAGTTGCAGATCAATTTTGGACCTACGCTCATGGAGAAATGGTTCGTTAAGATCCCCCTCATTCAGGATTCAGGCAGCAGGTGCTTATTACGTTTCTCAAGCCAATCACGTCGCTGGTGTGACTGCACAGTCATCTTTCGTAAAATCTGACAAGACCAAAGACGCATGAAACGGCTCCTGCTGAATGGTGAGTTTCCGAATCATGCGGGCGTACAGATCTAATGGCCGCGTCCTAGACGTCGATCAAATCCGACAGCGGAGGAAAACAGTCTCATCAGGGAATTCGCCATTTTCACCCCAATACATGACCAACAAAAATTCTCGGGTCAACGTAATCCGGGTACGCGGAATCAGACCATTGTTATGCAAGCCAGGAACCTTACTATCATAGTCCTTCTGAAAACATCGCTAGGAAAATCATCTTAACCCCACTACCTTTATCTCAGACGACTTGGTGACCTTCAAATCGAAAGTAATCCCGACGGGCCTTTCCCCTCATGTCATGACTGCCTCCATGTCTTTCCGATCTACAAATTGGTATGTAACACCAAGAGCCAATCGCTCTAAAAATAAAACCCTCATTAGTTTAGGCCCTGTAGCAATTGCACCTCTGTTCTCTCGTTGGCAGTTAATCTCGATATAGTATAAACTCCAGTACTAGGACTCCAGCTAAATTTGTGAAGTTTTAAGTTAAACTCCGGGGGATGAAGAATGAAACTTTTTGGCCACATTAACCTTCCGAAGATTCAGGTTATCGCGAAATATAAAGAGATGTAAATTACAAGTGCCCAGCCTTGTTCGAAGTTGGTCACAAAAGAATAAGTTATCGGTCCAGTTTAATCTACTGCAATCCTGAACTTGAGCAAATCCAGTCGTTGGATGCTCTCAAATCTCTTCTCCAGCTCCCTCACGTCCCATTTACAAGATAGCCATCGTCCATTTAATGCTGTTCTTCGAGTTTCCAAATCTTCCTCCTTGATCAGCCATACAGAAAATGACCCAAGAAGATCTGGGCTATCGTTGAGGACTACATGCAATTAGTCTAGGCAATAAGATGATCGGATCAACTCACGATGCTGGATATCCGGGGAAGCGGACTTGGAGAATTCGCTCTGCATCCCGCCTGGATGTACACTAGCAACGAACAGCCCCTGCTCTGCATATTGTGCATGCAACATTTCGATTAACCTAGCTTGTGCAATCTTGCTTGCACAATAATGCGGTGTGGTACCAAACCCGATAACGCGTAGTGTCGCGATGGAGCTGACAGCGATGAAGCTTCCCTTGCTCTCAAGAAGAAAGGGTAACAAATGATGAGCAGCATACCAGGTACCCATACAATGAATGTCGAATGCCCGTTGCACATCCTTTGGGTCCTCCTCTAGAACCGTGGCTTTGGCTAAAGGGCCCGAGTAGCCGCAATTGACAAACACAGCATTAAGTCGTCCGTCGAACTCATTCTTGACGGTCGCAGCGAGTGCGGCGACATCTTCATTCGAAGTAATATCGCAAGACACGGGAACCACTTTTGTCGATGTGCTGATAGACTGGATTTCCTTGGTAGTGGCCTCTAAAGAACTTTGTGATCGCGCAGCAACGATGATGCCTGAAGCACCCGCGTAGGCGAACGATCGCGCCAGACCTGTTCCTGCGGCGCCACCGCCACCGATGATGCAGACGACGAAGTTCTCTGGAAGCTTGGTGTTTTTCGGATCTATGGCTGGATATGGCTTGTTATGGTCGGATAGGACGAAGTTGCCGACTTGCTGAGCGTTGGTGAGAGTTGGAGTAGACATGTTGGATAATTCAAAGCAGATGTAATAACTAATGTAGTAGTTGGGACTGGTCTAAGTTCGATCGTGTGCGCTCGTTTAAACCTTTATATACTCGTGGGCAGCTGAATGCCCGTCCCATGATGGGCGGGATTAAGCGGAGTTAGCGTACTACTCTCGGGCTTGATCTGGCTTATAGCGTCTTACATACATAACTGCGGCTAAGATGTTAGCGCTTGCACCCTTCCAATTTGTCGTCTCTCGCCCTATCCCCTTGTGATCATTTAGACACAGACGCCTTGTCCTGGTTGAGAAATGATCTACCCCACCACGAGATGTCATTCTAGAAGTAAGGTCATTGGAGCATTTAGGCACGGAATTAAGAATTCGAAAGTGTGGCCTTTTTGAAGGAAGAACGAGAAACATAACATCGTTGTCAAACGGCTTAAGTCCGGGAATAGAGACAAATGCGCTTAGAAGTCTTTGTTGTAGCCAGCCGCCTTGCTTCCTAACCATTGATCATTGCTTTCCTCTTGTTATTTGTGGTTTAATAAGGATGGAAGAGCTATGGCAATGCAACTAAGAAGCAGGCATTGTTTTGGGGGTTGATTAGAAACTTATCAGTATCAATGCTGCCCTTTGTTGTGAAATAGATGGTTAAGAATTATACCATTATTCTTAATGCATCCGAGTTTAGCTTCAACGCCGCTTGTAAGATCCAGATAACAATTTATTTCTGGAACAGTAATAAGCTGGTTTTCTAGTTTCTCTGTAGCATTAAGAAGTGGTAATTTTGGATCATGTTACTGAACTATACTGCTACATTCGAGTCGTCCCATATCTATGCTGCAAGTATCTCCTTCTCAATAGCCTCTCCTAATGTTTGCGTGTTTCCCTTCCCTCCTATATCCGCCGTCGTCACAGTCGAATCTGACCTGGCCAACACAGTCTCAATAGCCGTCATCATTCCATCTGCAGCTTCCTTGTATCCGAAATGTGAGAGCATCATCTGTCCCGCCCAGATCATTCCAATGGGGTTTGCAATTCCCTTTCCGTAAATGTCCGGAGCGCTTCCATGCACCGGCTCGAATAAGCTGGGAAATTCAGCTGTCGGGTTGATGTTTGCAGAGGGCGCAATGCCAATGGTGCCTGTGCAGGCTGGTCCCAGGTCGGATAGAATGTCGCCAAAGAGGTTGGATCCGACGACCACGTCAAAGATCTGAGGACGTTGGACAAAGTGTGCCGTCAAGATATCAATGTGATACTTTTCAACTGAAACATCGGAGTAGTCCTTACTCATCTCTACCACTCGCTTATCCCAGTAAGGCATGGTGATGCTGATGCCGTTGCTCTTGGTCGCGCTCGTCAACTTCTTGCGCGGTCGGCTTTGGGCAAGATCAAAGGCATAACGAAGAACACGATCAACACCGACACGTGTCATGACTGTTTCTTGAATAACAGTCTCTCGGTCTGTGCCCTCGAATATGATGCCGCCGATACTGGAGTACTCTCCCTCAGTGTTCTCCCGCACGATCCAGAAGTCGATCTCACCAGGCTTGCGACCTGCCAGCGGAGAAGGAATACCAGGCATCAATCGACAAGGTCGCAAGTTGATGTACTGATCAAATTCGCGGCGAAACTTGAGCAGACTGCCCCAGAGACTGATGTTATCGGGGACTTGGTCAGGCATGCCAACAGCCCCAAAGTAGATGGCGTCGAAGTTCTTGAGTGTGTCTTTCCAGTCGTCGGGCATCATTTTCCCATGCTTTTCGTAGTAGTCGCAACTGGCAAAGTCGAACTCTTGGAATTCGAGTGAGAGGTTGAATTTCTTTGCTGCAGCCTTGAGGCATCGCACTCCGTAAGGCATCACCTCTTTGCCGATGCCATCGCCGGGAATAACCGCGATTTTGAGTGTCTTATCTGACATTTTGGTGGCAGTAGAACAGTGAGTTGATTAACTTTGATAGGTTGACAGCTTGGTGAGAAGATTGATAGATAAATAGTGCTGTAGTATCAAGAGTTTATACTTGGATCCTATTAAAGAGGCTGACGATATCGGGATGTGAGGAGTACCCACTGAAGCGGTTGATTGTAACCCCGATCTGCCCCATGCCGCTGAGCCGAGAGTAGACCGTACTGGTGGTGGGCAATGAAATGTCCGCTAGAAAAGGACTTGACGGTAGAACAATTAACCGAAACTGCCTTGCCATCTTCGAGCTAGAGGCCACAAGTTCAATTTCCGGTTTGTCGGTTTTTTTTAGAGCTTTCTCATTATCCACCTTTTCAACACGAGACATGCCCTGCGAACCAGCCCCCTGAGGAATTCAAAGATAGAATTTGCATTTTACTAGTAATACTAAATCGAGGGTTATTCGTATGCAAGCAGTGTTGCCAGTCTTAGCGGGTATTTGTTGTTACTATCCGTCATTCAGATTTAAGAGTCTAGGCAAGCAAAATATGCGAACATCAGCTTATTATGTTTTGGGAACAAAGAAGTTGTGCACCTTTAGAAGCTAAAGGTTAGCAGATCCTATTTGAGGTATATAGCATCTTGAAATAGGTAGTCTAGCAAGGCATGTTACAGTCGACTATACATCTTTCCAATGTCTTTGTTCATGCGAAGCACGAGGTTTATAGATCAAACTAGCCAATAAGCTCAGCTACATATCGTCGATGCTCATACCAGAAACTCCAAAATGGCAGACACAACGTCGTCCGATGCCTGCTCAGGAATATAGTGTCCCGAATCAACACTATGGCCCTTGACCGGCACACCAGCCTCAGTTACCTCCTCCCATTCCTTAACAGCATCAAAACATTTTTCAATGACGCCATGCTTTCCCCATAGAACAAGCAAAGGGCTACGAATCTTGCGACCATTTTTCAAATCTTCACGCGCCTCGTCCAAGTCCAACGTCGCGCTCGCTCGGTAATCATTGCACATACCATGAACTGTGGCAGGATCCTCCAAGCTCTTGGCATATATATCAAAGTTCTCCGGGTCAAAGATAGTCAATTTATCTTTCTGCCGGCCACCCATAAACATCTCTGCTAACTGCCTGGGCTTCGCAGTAATAAGTGTCTCGGGAAGCGGTTCCTGCTGGATAAGGAAGAACCAGTGAAAGTATGCCTTGGCAAAGTTGAAGTCTGTCTTTGTGTACATTGCCAGCGTTGGGCAGATGTCGAGTAAGATGAACTTGCGAATGCGGTCAGGGTAGTCAACGGCCAGCTTATGCGCAACTCTTGCTCCGCGATCATGTGCGCAGACAAAGAAAGACCCAGTATGGCCTAGAGCGTCCATGACATCGATACAATCGCGGGCCATGGCGCTCTTGGCGTATGATGCTACATCCTCTGGCTTGGAGGATTGTCCATAGCCTCGGATGTCGATAAGAACGACGGTGTATTTGTCTAGAACTTGAGGCGCAACGCGGTGCCAGATGTGTAGGGTTTGGGGGAAGCCGTGGATAAGAAGCAGCGCTGGCTTAGATGATGATGCATCGCCGCTCTTTAAGCCATTGATGGTGACGTCCGAGTTGGACTTTGTCTTGATGGCGAAAGACTCAAAGTTGTCAAACATGTTGGAGAATCTTGTGATATTATGCTAAGTAGAAGTTGCTTGGAAATGATGGCTTTCGCTAGTTATCTCGGTTATATCTTGTAAGACGCCCTTTGGTAGACAACTTGCTTAAATAAGACACATGTGGTGATGATCAATTGCCGAGGGCACAACTATGCCGTCATCAATCACAACCAAGCCTCGGCATCGGTCGCGTTTTACCGTCGGATATTCAATCTACCGACTTGTGATCTGGTCATACAGTGGTGATTATAACGGAACAAATTATCAAGCGAAAAATATACGATCATTCACACTGGATCAACGAAATTGCTAGTCATGTCCGAAGTAATACCTACGTTTCACGATCAATTAGGTCACTGTGGCATCAATGGGATGAGGGCGCTTCATTGTGGAGCAGTCATGGGCTCCGAAAAGTAGCACTGGAAAAAACGTGCCATGTTGCTGAGCAACAAGAATAGGAAATAAGTTTATGGCTGTGGCCTTTGGCCCAGAGATTTGATATCTGTGAGTAAATAAAGTATCGATCAGTAAAGTTGTTGTGATAAGGGCCGGAGCAGAGAGTGAACAAAGCATTAGGAATTCACGGGGGAACAAGGCGCGGCACTTTAAGTATCTAATAAATGGCAACGTCGCAAGGCTAAATTATCTAACCCTGTGTGTCCGTTATATATCTCTTGCTTTAAATTCCAGTGAAAACTGACCGTGGAAACGAATCGCAAGAAGCTATGTGGCCAGCGGGGCTCGCCTCAGCGTTCGATGGCCGGATTGACAACTTCGAATAACACAAATGCGTCAGTAATTATTATAGAAGTAAATATGCTTTAGTCCATTGGGTTATCACCTTGAACATATATCTGTCGCTCATAACCCAATACGCTTTATGCTTAGGAGGTAATCCACTTCCAATCATAATTTGCATACGTGTATGTAATAAAAAGCATGTCCCCATGGTGTACAAACCGAGCTACAACCGTTGCCGCCCAAGAAAGTGTACCAAACTGTATTGAGAGGTACTCCACAAAAGTTGAATACTGGTACAGTCTAAGTCAATACAGCCTGCCGGGTGGGCGCTATTGCTGAGTAAACTCCTGACACCAAATCCGCAGATTTCTGGCAATGTAAAGTTTCTGAGACATGTACTTCGATAGACTTCGGTATTCCATGAACTTTTGCCTTTTGACACAGGGCGCTTATCAACTAAAAATGATACCGTACTTCAAATCGGTAGCATGGTGATCATTCAGGGTCAGGTTCTGAGGTTCGCGACGATGTCAGTTGCTGATTTAGAGACATCTCGCAGGCAATTGCGCCTTCCAACTTTATGGGCAATGATATGATAAAGTGTTTGAGGCATCGTGATCTTACTCCAATCAACATGACGTTGTTGGGCCAGCCTCTGGAGCTGCTGATCCCCCGTGCCCAGAGCTGAGCGCTAATTCTTCGAGAAGCTGCACATCCGGATTCCCCGAAATGGTGTTTTGAAGGTGCTGACAACCCCTGTCACGATTCTTCTGAAGTACGGGTAAGCCGATTGCAACCTGTGTAGCTCGTGGTCAGAATGTGCAGCTTATTCCTCTATTACCCATATGAGTCGACTGAACCCTCACTGAAGCCGCAGACGACGAGGGTTTCACGTCTGCACAGACTGTTTGAGAAAGAAAACTGGGAAATTAACACGGATATAAGCTAATGATGAGCTCATGTGGGGCTATTCCGTGAACGGACAAGCCTCAGTGGTTCCAAATTCCAGCTTGAGGGTTGCCAGCCGGGTCAACGAACTAGAGATTGATATTCCCGCGGCCAACGGAAACCGGAATGTCACTGAGGGTCATTATGCAGGGTTATGTAGCTGAACAGAGGCTAAATTAACCATATTAACCATACAATCAAAGTTATTCACGCGGCAGCCGTGAGCAAGGTTTTGGTGTAGGGTAATGCTACCTTGAATTGGGTTGGAAATAAACACAAGGATTGAGTATCATAAACCTCAATTGTGGAAGATAAATAATTTACTTAATAGATCATTGTGGCGCGAGAGAAATAAATGAAATAGTTTTCGTGCTGATGATGTCTTGACTTAGGATCTCTTCCCACCGTGTGAGAGTTGTGCTGATCTCCTGAGGCGAATCGTGATCTCAAACAACGATATCTCCGCCATGGCTTTTGGATCAACATCGTTACTTTGTCACTGGATAGACGATGTCTCAAAAGCTTGATCACATTGGAGTGGCCTAAAATGGTTATCGAAAAGCATCTACAACTATGATATCAAAGATGGTCTTGACGATATCTCGTAAACGTCGATCTTTTCGATCACGGCGACATCCGCTTAAGCTTCGAGAACGTGAATGGTCACCTCAGCAATGATCCTGCAGTTGGAGTATGCCACAGGGGTTAGACGGATGCAAATCTTAAGCCAGAGCAACTGTAATCACCAACGGGGTGGATATGGTTGGCTGACGATCATCTAAGAGCTACCAGCTAGGACTCGCCTCGACTGAACGGCCACGCCGCTAGCGACACTGACGGGTTAAAGCTCATGCACAGGGCACGTCATGAATTAAAGAACGAGTGGACTAGAAGGGGTTCTGCATCTGCAGCCGGGGACGCCATCCGTTGCGTTGGTGTGGTTGTCTTTCCTGCACCCAATCTAGGGGCCGCGTCCAGTCCCCGTGGGTGCAAGGAACGGCCAAGACATGGGCACAGCTGATGGATGGATCGCCGAGCAAAAAAGAAAACGGGCGACGGGGAAGGCGTTTTCCTCTGGAACGGGGCAGAACGACCGAAATGACGGGTGGTTCGGAACATGCCTTCTTGGTATTCGGTATCTGTACCTTGGCAAGCTTGGCGGGCGGCATTGGCTACCGATGATATTCTGGTGTGATGAAGAAGAGCATGATCAAGGCAAGACAGTGGCGATGATTAGCTATCACGGGTGAGAATGTTTGGATAGGATGGGAGAAGATGTCAAGATGCGAGGGTCTAAGTTCGGATCGGTGGAGATCACCCGTTGATTCTAGAGCTAACGGATCGAAACACCAAAAGGAATTATTAGAAAACTAGTTGATGGCGATTCTAATCGGGTACCGAGAATGAGATTCGGTTGACCAAAACGACATGGTCAAGTCGTTAATTCTGAACAGGCTCGGTATCATGCGCAGGTCGTTCAAGGGCTTCACGTGCATTAGCAGCGGAAGTCGGAAGTGTCAGACAAAAGGAACCAAAAAAGTGGCGAGTTCTTTGGATCTAGGCAAAAGACCCAATAAACAGGCAAAGATAGCGTGAACTTGTGTCTGGGGTTCATCTTCCTATGAGAAGCCTCCATTTCCCCATGTGGCCGTTTCAAATGGCTACGGGCACGTTTCTGCGGGGGACTTTTCGAGGGATTTGAGGGGTGGTCCAACGGGACGGGGAGGGTCTAGATTAGGTAAAGCACTGATTATTCTGTACGAAAAGTGTCCAATCCTAGACAGTTTTCGATGTGTCGCCCGATGAGATTAGGCCAGAACGATGCCCTGGAACAGTCTAACCGAGAAGAGAGACCGACGGTGGAGACTTTGCTTTCTTGCTCGTTTGGTAAACGGGCGATGAAGAGCTTCCCTTGGCTGAACGAGGCAGACGCTTTGCAATTGTCTACGACTGCCAAGACACTCAAGCGGAGGCTATTGCGCTGGTCGAAACGGACTGCGCCCGTGTAACGAGAATTGGAGAATCTCGGAGCAGATACTAGATTCTGACTGCACATGTTTTGTTAGGCATAGAATAGTGTCCGCGCTCGGGAGATCGTTACCTGACAAGAACCAGTACGCGCGTGCACGTGCGTGTCTTTACTCTAGCCTATTGTGTAGGGGATCGATTAAGCATACATTTTGCCTAACATTAAGTATTAACCTTTTTTTTATGCGTGCTGCTGCACTAAAAAAATAAAAATAATATGGGTAAAAACAAGTCTAAAAAAACTCTGCAAGGTTGGATAGCACGCGACTCCTCCCATCGCCCAGCAATCAGCTGCTGCGAGCCAAGGACTACCATCGATCGATTCCCTCTCTTCCAAGACGGCGCCACGCACCTTGGCAAGATGAGAAATCTCTTGTCCCGCAGCGTTTTTTTCACTCGTAAAAATTCACTACATTGCCCTTGTTTGGGCGTCTTGGCTTCAAGGTTTTGGCAGGAAAAATGACCCATGTGGCGTAGACATCCATGCAGTCGACGACATTGAAAAACTGACCAATCAAAGGGGGCCCCCGTGCTCGTAGATCTTGCACGTGGGGTAGAGGAGCCATCTCATAGGGTTGATATGCTTAATTGTTAGTCCCTCCGTGCTACCACCCGGAGGCACCCTGTCATAGAGTCCCACAAACCCACCCATCCACATCCATATGCACCTGCATGGGAGACTGTGCCCAATGCGGCAAACCCTCACGCTCTTCGTGTGGCTTCTTCTGCTGGTGCAGACACCAAGTAATCGGTAGCCAGATCGTCTCACCGAAGCACAAAACATCAGCTTCTGGACTTTCAGTAGCGCAGACCCAGCAGAGTGGGGGTATTTCCCAGTCAAGGTTTATCCATCCTTGACTGTTTTGGAGACTTACTTTGCCATTGCAGAAAGCTTTAAAGTCTCCCCTCCAGGACCCCGAACTAACTTTCTTTCCCTTGCTCGAGCATCCCTTTCTTCTCCCTCCGTCTTACATCACCAAAGCAAGCATCTACTGCTTAGCTACCCTCGTTATCCAGACTGCTTGGATCCCTCCCTTCTTTCCTTTTCTTCCCTCTTTAAAATAGCCAGTCACAATGGTTCTCGAGGCTTACACCTACGTCTTTGCCATTGGCAGCTGCTTCGCTCTGCTTGAGGCCTACAACAACGGTGCCAGTATGTTTTTACCCCTCCCCATCAATGACGCATTTCAAGATAACTGACACACTTTTCCACAGACGATGTCGCCAACGCTTGGGCTACCAGCGTTTCATCGCGCTCCGTCACATACCGAGGAGCCATGGTACTCTGCTGTATCTTCGAATTGCTCGGCGCCCTAGCCGTCGGAGCCCGAACCGCCTCGACCATCAAGAACGGTATCATTCCCATGGAGGCCTTCCGTGACAACGCCGGTGTCCAGCTCCTCGCCTTCGCCTGTGCCTCCGCTGGTGCTTCTACCTGGGTTATGTGGTGCACCAAGCACAACGCCCACGTCTCCTCGACCTACTCGCTTATCTCTTCGCTCGCTGGTGTCGGTATCGCTACTGTCGGTGCTAGTAAGGTCGAATGGGGCTGGAATGGTGGCCAGGGTCTCGGTGCCATCTTTGCTGGTCTCGGTATGGCTCCCACTATCGCTGGATGCTTCGCTGCCATCATCTTCTCGCTCGTCAAGTGGGTCGTCCACGTCCGCAAGAACCCTGTTCCTTGGGCTGTCTGGACCTCTCCCTTCTTCTTCCTGATTGCCGGTACCATCTGCACTCTCTCCATTGTCTACAAGGGATCTCCCCGTCTCGGTCTTGCTGAGAAGCCTGCTTGGTACATCGCTGCTGTCACACTGGGTGTTGGCTTCGGTCTCTTCTTCCTCTCTGCCATCTTCTTTGTTCCCTTTGTCCACGCTGTCGTCATCAAGAAGGACTACACTCTTCGCTGGTGGGATGCCTGGCAAGGCCCTCTCCTGTTCAAGCGCCCTTCTCCCCCCGATGCCGAGAACGCCCGTGTTCCCAACTACGCTGTTCTTCAGCACGGTCCCGAGGACGATGTTGTCTCTCACGAGTCTGAGGACACCAACCCCAAGAAGATCAGCGACGACGAGATCACCCCCGCCACTGCCAACAGCTCCGAGAACAACGAGAAGCGACACCTCAACCTCTCCGAGTCGACCCAAGATGACTACAAGAAGATGGTCAAGGATGCTGAGGACCGACACCACGCTAACCTCCGCAAGGGTAAGGGTCCTCTGGGCTGGGCCATGCGCACTCTCCACGCCAACCCCATCGGTGCTGGTTCCATCCACGAGACTCACAACCTGATCGCCGTTGTCAAGCGTATCCCCGCCCAGATCGTTGTCGCTCTCCTGTACGGTGCTCACTACGACATCCACACTGCTCAGATGGGTATTGAGGCTACCCCCGAGGGTCGCCGCATGGCCGTTGTCTACGACCACGCTCCCAAGTACGCCAACGAGGTCGAGTACCTGTACTCTTTCGTCCAGATCATCACTGCCTGCACTGCCTCTTTCGCTCACGGTGCCAACGATGTCGGTAACGCTGTCGGTGTCTGGGCTGGTATGTACGCTGCTTGGCACTCTGGCAAGCCTGCCGAGAAGAAGGCCGAGGTCCCTCTCTGGCAGATTGGTATTGTCGCAGCCACCATTTGCATCGGTTTCATCACCTACGGTTACAACATCATGAAGGGTAAGCACTGAATCACATTCCTTCCACTGAAACATTACTAACTCGAAATAGTTATGGGTAACAAGATCACCTACCACTCTCCTAGCCGTGGTTCCTCCATGGAGATGGGTGCTGCTATCACTGTCCTCGTCTTCTCTCAGTACAAGCTCCCCGTCTCTACCTCCATGTGCATCACTGGTGCCACCGTCGGTGTCGGTCTCTGCAACGGCAGCATCAAGGCCGTCAACTGGAAGCGAGTTTTCCTCCTCGTCTTCTCTTGGATCATGACCATCCCCATCGCCGGTCTTATCGGTGGATGTCTCATGGGTCTCGCTCTCAACGCCCCTCACTTCTAAAAGCTTTCTGTCCTTTTTCGATATCTGTTTTGAGAGCTTGATGCTCGATCGTTCGCTTTGATTGAGAATGCAACTTGGTTTGCATCATCTAGTATGAAAATAGAAGAGCGGTCTTGATTATATAGAGATACCGAGTCAAAACTGTTTATAGTACCTTATCTTATGACCTTTAATTGACGGAGATAACTCTCATTGATTACACACGCCTTGCTTCCGTGAATTCTACGAATCTTTCAGTCAAGTTTGTGACAATTCTGATCGCTCGACTAATAAGCAGTCTTAGGTGTATCATATAATGTTCCTTAATTTATTACCAACCAGTTGAATTAAGGTGTTCTATTGATCAGTTTTCGCCTGACTGCTATGAAGCTTTTATCTGCAATATCGACATCGTGAAGCAGGAACTATGCAATTGCCCGACGCATCAAGATATGTATCTGAGTTGTAGAAAAGCTCTCCTTGCATTCATTGAAGCAAGTCTCTCAGAGCTTATTTTGAGGCTCAGAATATCCCAAGATAGGTATCATGGGCTTCACTTCTTCCTGCAAGCGTCAGTGTAAGTCTGGCATCATCAGTCACATCCCGGTTGATCAATATGCAACCCCATGATATTGGTTTCTCTTGGCAGGCACCGTTGTGCAAGCTGAGATCTTGGCAACCCTTTCAACTCTTGGCGTGCTTATGGTGTTTTCACTTCACACCCCCAAGGATTTATTACTTGGCGATGTCTAGGCGATTTCTTGGCCACAGCGTGGCGTGGCAACTACCCCCTCTTAGGGTCGCATCGCAGCCATCCCCTAAAGTCTGCCCACGTGCCCATAAGATGTTGCTCCAAGTTACCTGAAGTCCAGTTGTTATGGTTGGACGATTTCTGAGGTTCACTCGGCGGGCTAATATGTGGGAGTTGAAACACCAATACATCTGATGAGATCAGGTGTCTACATCTTTGACCTTCCTCGCAAAACGTTTTTGTCTTAATGGGATCTGCCACATATCTCGTTTAAGTCTGTTCGTTTGATTCCATTCATGTCGCTCTAGACTATCGCCAACCGACAGCTGAGGGTGTTCATCGCTTCCCGACTATGATCTACACCTCTCTTTAAAGCATGAATACACACAAACGGTATGCTCTTGTATAAGTCGAATTACTGTAACCGTATTTAGTAACTCTTTTGTCATTTTTCTAGTAAGGTAGAGTGATCTCTACCAAGACAGCTTCAACAATCACGTCATGTGACACCCTCCATCCCATCAATGACACTGTATTCGAACCGCGCGGAGATTTTTTCTTTCTTTCTTTTTCTTTCTTGTTTCTTCTTCTTCTTCTTATAAACTGAGGTGCTATGTGCTATTATTATACATGAGTAAGGCCTTTTTAAAATGGTTTATTTCTTGCCCTGTACTGTAGATACATCTGACATGCTATCTTAAGGTGGCGGATGCCTCGCAGAGGGTAGCTTCAACAACCAAAGAACACATGATTGCCACGATCTCAGCATAACGACCTTACCCCACACGACTGCTTGTTGTGACGGACATAAGTTGTTATGAGAGGCCCGTTTAAAGTCCAACTGACCATTTCCCAATAACTCGAGACTTATGAGCAGGTTCGTCGTTTGACATTCTCGACAGAACTAGAACCTGTGGTAAGACATGATTTGGTAAGTAGTTGAGCCCATACTTAATAGTTTGAATGCAATTCACGGTTGAGGACGGGTTTTATGATTGAAGAGTTTATTATGCTAGGAAACAGAGTATTATAGTAGCCAAAAGGAAAGTTCACAAACTAGAACCCAGGAACCCAAACGCCATCCTTCTTTTTCCCTTTGTAAGCACTATTGGCACCACATCTGGACAGGGACATCAGAAACCTGGTCTAGGACATCAAAGTCCATGTTCCATTGCCTGAAGCTGACAACAATGGTGTCAAAGGTCTCAAGCTCCTCCTTGGTCCACTCGTCATCATCCAGTCGGGGAATATCAGGGATAGCAGATTGCTTGACCAGGGCGTCAGCGAAGTGGACATCGATGTCGAGCTTCTTGAGCTCCCTGGCAAGCTGGAGTCCAGGAGAGTTGACGAGATGGTCCTGTCCGGCCTTGAATCCCATGCCGACAACCAAGACTCGCTTCTGCATGTCGATACCAGAGTCGCGTCGCATGAGCTTGCCGTTGCCCATGAGGTCGCCAACAATTCGCTTGGCCATATCGGCAGGGCGACGGTTCATCTTATCGGCGCAGGCCTCGAGGAGAGGGAAGTCACAGTTGGAGAGGAGGTAGTAAGGGTTGACAGGGATGCAGTGGCCACCAACGCCCAAGCTGGGAGTGAAGGGAAGGTAACCAAAGGGCTTAGTAGCAGCGGCACGGGAGACTTCGAAGGGGTCGACACCAAGACCCTGGCAAGCATCGGCCATCTCGTTGGCGAAGGCAATGCACATCATGCGCTGGCAGTTCTCATAGAGCTTGCACATCTCGGCAACCTCAGGCTTGGAGACGGGAACAATGCTGTCGAAGACTCGGCCGTAGAGGCGAACGACTGCATCGAGAGATCCAGGGATAACATCATCAAGACCAGAGACAACCTTGGGGATGGATCGCATGGGAGGCTCAGTTCGGCCGGGATCAATGCGCTGGGAGACGTTAGTATATATAGTTATTATGTGGGCTTGTAGTTAAGCTTACCTCAGGAGACATTCCAGCGAACAAGCCCTTGGCCTTTGCAAGGGGACCGAGGAGTTCACGGGTCAAGCCAACAGAAACTGAGCTCTCAATGACGACTGTGCAACCAGGGCGAGCCCACTTCTCAACTCGCTGCAGTGCACTGCGAAGGTAGGAAAGATCGATGGTCTTATCCGAGCGAAGAAGAGTAGGGACAGAGATGAGGAAATGAGTAGCCTTGGCGAGATCAGATTCGTTGGAGGTGAAAGAGACATTGGGTCGAGCGCTGAACTCGCCCCGAAGGAAGTCAAGTCTGTCTTCACTGATGTCGAATCCCATGATCTCGTACTTGGTGGAGAAGGAGTCAACAAGACCAGTGCCAACAAAGCCAACGCCGATCACTGCGACAAGAGGAGTAGCTTCAGTGGGTGTGGCGATGGACTTGGCGGGGGATGTCTTGGAGAGGTGCTTGCGCTTTGACTCTGCGGGAAGAGCCTTGCGAGGAGCGGGCCTCGAGACGAGATTGGCATTGATAGGCATTGTTGTAAGAGTGTGGGGGTGTGAGAGAGGAAAGTGATGAAGAGGATTGAAGAGTGTTGAAGTTGTGATTGTGATGAGAGTGATGATGAGATGAGATGTAAACCAGGCTGATGGAAGCTCTCTTCTTATAGATCAAGAGTTGCAAGATTTGATGCTGCAAGCAGACTGATATCGACTCTCTAGTGCAGTATCTCAAAACTAAGCAATGGCGCAAGGGCCGCAATCTTCATCGAAGATTTTGATCGTAGATCGTCTAGAATTGGTAGCTTTAGGAATAGCCAACAACGCCTTCAGTGCCACGGGTAGTTCGTCCACAATTGATGTGCCGGCAGAAACTCTTTTTTCAGTCCCAAAATGGACAAGAGTCCTTCGGCCAACTTAAAGAGGTGAGATATGGTACGGAGACTCCCGCAGCCACGGTGTAGTCTTTGCCACAGGTGGTGGCGGGATTATCTCCCGGCGGGCGGCATATACCTTTAGGGACTAGCGATGACCTAGTTTGGAATGTGCGGCCTGGTAGAGCCAGTCCCATTACATGCCACTGACGGTGGCCATAAGCATTCCGGGAAATTTGAGATCTTCTCACCTAATTGCTGACAATCGGGCTTGACGAAAAATTGTTCCAGTGGGATGGATCGGGAGGCACCATGGTTCCAGATACGCGCGTAGGGCTGTCCAGGGCCGAAATACTACGGTATCTGATAATTAAATTGATGTTTTCAGAGATGAATTATTGAATTACGACGAATCAACTGCGCGTTACCATAAACAACCGTACTAGTCTTAGCGACTATAGTCCGGTGCCATATTAAACCCTGGGCATCTACCTATTTTCTACTAAACCGTGTGATGAGTGGACCAGGCCCTTCTTTAACTCAGTTTATAAGGTCTTGCCAAGTTTTACCACACCTTAAATCAATGGATGAAATGGTTGACCCATCAAAGACCGTTCTCATCGTCCCCCAAATGGCGCAACTCATAGTTTTTCTGGGGTTGCTAACCTTGTCGGTACGACATCACATACCTAACCCGAAGCGAGGCATTTTGATAGGTAAAGATGAACAACTTAAGTGCAGAAAACGGGGATCGGCGGTTGTGTTCCTGGTATTTACCACATGGCATTTATTCTGGACAAACTTTGAAGCTGCGATCGTCAGTTCCTCGTATGATTGTTGTCTTTAGTTTTTCATGCCATGTGGTAGCGAAGGGTTCTAGAGTTGATGTTGAGTTTTTGGGGGGATGTTGCCAAGCTTTGTGCTTGGCATCGGTTTTTGAGGGGGGAAGATATCACATAGGACAACCATCCGAACGCCTTCGAATTCCTAGCCTGCCATAGTTGATACATTCTACTATTGCAAATATTTCCAGTGTCAGGTTGTGCGACTCATAGCGCCCGGTCAACTCAGCACGAGCCACTCTCAATGACGTACGTACGGGACTGCGGCAAAGAAATAAACGTGGGCGTAAAAAGGCACCGCGGCACTGAACTAATCTCTACACAGCAATCAGGGCGTGATTGTTTGTCTCAGATACTAATAGTCAACGGGGAGTGACGCCGTGGCACACGGAACAGAACGCCCAGTCCGGAAGTGCCTGGAATGCCAGTGACAACCGACTGGGTCATCACTTTGCCATCTCTAAAGGAGCAGTGATCGGCAATCTGGAATCAGCCTCGATGCTATGGAATTGTTCTTCAGGATTACCATGTTTGGTAGTATCTCCTCTAGTTCTTGTAAAAGAAAAACTTGAAGTGACCGGTATCTACCGGGAAAGGATATGGCCCCAGCCGTAGACCCTAATGACTGGAATTTGGATTGAATCTACTGAACTAGGAAAAATTCGGCCATGTCCAGGGGAGCTATGATGGACTCTGTGATAATGAATTTTGTACGAGCGAGGTCCCCTACTTTGAACTTGATGGCTTGGACACTTTTCTCTCGCTTTTGGGCTGCTGCACATCGTTTTTTCCTAGCCATTCTATCTCCAAAATGGCTGCCGTTCGAAGTCGAAGTGCCTCTTTCTCTTTCCCATCAGAAAAGAAGCTCTTCGATCATGACCAAGGACAGGATCTGAAGAAAGGTCTTGCCGTCCTCGAAAGGCCTACCATCCAACGCGGCAAGTCATGGCAAAACTCTTCGTTCTCTTCGACAGCGGAAACAGTAGTCGGCGACGACGACGAAGAGCCATCAGCACCAAAGAAAGACGGCTCCTTTTTTCATCTTCAAGTCACTCCTGAGAAATCCCCTTCCCACTCTACCGCCCCAACAATCACTGAGAATTGGCCATTGACACCCGATACACCACAAGACATCTATCCCCTTTTCACCCTCAAAGTCACCCCTGAGAGAGCCCCCTTACATGCTGTGGACAAAAAGGAAGATGACGAAGACATCTGCCCACTGGACCAAGACCCCAAGAAGGTCGAACCCGTTGTCTCTGTTTCCGAGAAGCCGGTAGAAGTATCCCCTACCCATGCCAACGACACCGTTGAGACATGTGGCTATCCAGAAATCGAAGATCCTGTCGATCCCGCAAGGATCCTCTCAAAACTTGATCTACGCAACCAAAGGATAGCCTTTTTGGGCATGATCGTCTTCTTCAACATCTGCATGGCAATCACTGCTTTCTTTGGCAAGAAGAGCAAGCTCATCTTCATCCTTATCCTCTTTGTCAAGAGCAAGGACTTCCTCTCAGCTATTCTCTCCCCTACTGGGATGATGTGCCGCGCTATCTACCAGAAGTTCTACCCACCCAAGGCAGTCGACCAACGCTGGATTCTCTCCCTCATCCCTGCCTACTCTGAGAGTGAGGAGCAGATCGTCAAGACCATTTTCTCTCTCCGAGATAATGGCGTCGAACCACATCGCCAGGTTATGGTCGTCATCCTAGACGGAAATCCTCGAGATGTACGTTCTCATATGACGAGAGTGGTCCGCGAGTTCCAGCGCCCTTACGTGTCTCTCAAATGGAAGAGAGGTGTCTTGAACATCTTGGCTGGATTCATGGAGGACGTGCCTGTCATTGTCATCGAGAAGGTCAAGAACGCTGGAAAGAAGGATTCTCTTATCCTTTGCCACGACCTCTTCAACTACCCTCGGGACAACTCTCCTCTCTACACCCAACTTCTGCGCAAGGAGTTGTGGGACGAGATTCTACCCGAGTTGACTAAAGGCGGGAACTTCAAGGGATTTGATATGGTTTTCTGCACCGATGCGGACTCCACCATCTACAAGGGAGCTGTTGCACTTCTGGCGAATGCTCTTGCGCGTAATGAAAACGCTATCGCAGCTTGTGGTCTCGTGTTAGTTGAACTCGAGCCAGGTTATGAATGGTCGTTTTGGAATTTATATCAACAGTTTCAGGTAAGTCATTCGACCACACAAAGTCCACCTTGTCTAACCACGTTTTCAGTACACATTCGGACAATACGTGAGACGAAGAGCCGAGGGTTTCGTCGGAAAAGTCACCTGTCTTCCAGGATGCATCACCATGATTGCAGTGAGGCCAGAAATGGCTGGTGCCATCCGCAAATATGCTGAGCCCGTCACTGAGTACCTAGTCGTTTCGCACCAGGTCCAGTATCTTGTAAGTTTAAGCGCCGAGTTCGGTTGTGTGACCATTTTACTGACTCGCATGACAGGGCACAGACCGGAGACTCACTTACTCCATGTTGTCTCAGGGCAAACATCTCCAAACTTTATTTGTACCTGACGCCATCAGTGAGACGGTAGCCCCACAGTCCCTCTTCCACTACCTAAGCCAAAGGCGTCGATGGGGCTCCAACGCTTACTTCAACAACTACTTTTACCTAGCGGGCGAGAAGATGATTCCCCTCACACGAATTGCAGCCTCGGTTGAGGTCATTCGTCTCAGCTTAGTGTACTACCGCATCCTCAACACTGCTTTGTTCATTCACAGCTGCATCCGCCACATCACTCCTATTAAGCTGGTCCCGATGCTCGTTGTCGGTCAACTACCTTCTGTCTGGTTCTTTGCCTCAATTCTTCTTGAAACTGAATTGCGCAAACGGGGACATAAACTTCTTATCGGATATCTCATCAACAAGTGCATCTCGCCTGTTATGAGTGTCATCATTTTCACCAAAGTTGCTACAAATCTAGGCAGTCAAGGTAAGAATCTCCACACTCGACTTATCAAACATAGCTAACAGTACTTTCAGTTTGGGGTGTATCTGGAGTCACAGCGTCTTCTGCTCCTGCTGCAGCGGCACCTGGCACAGAACCTGAGAAACCGGGGATGGATGATCTCTCTGCTGCTGAACGAGGAGAAATTGTTCCACCGAAACAAGACGGCACAGCAGGTGTCACGCAACCAGACCGCTGTCGTCTTGCCAATGGGCGTGGGGTTGGAGGGGCTGATATAGATTAAAAGCGACATAGATTAGATCCAATACCCAGTAATCATAATAATCAATGATATCCTTATAGAATTCTATCTAAAACAACTGCACAGTCGGGAATCTGTTCATTTTGTGATCTTAAACGTACACAGTAGGGTTCAAGGGCTGTCTATCCTTAGGTGTTGTGTGGCTCTGCTAACTCAACATCAACATCCGTACAAAGAGACGTCGTTTTTTTCCACAAACAACGCATGATTTAGCGTAATAATGCTCATAGAATTACATAACTATTCGAATGATTTATATGTCTTGTGCCAATTCTCTATTCTTGTTCAATGTCAACAGCTGCGTGAACCTTCTTCGACAGAGCAAATTGGTAAAATTATCCAGAAATTCGAGTTTACAGCATGCAATAGGGTAGGTAGCAGACTTACGAATTTTCTTTCAAAACTGATCCATTTGTTACCGGAATGCTTTGGGCGGACCTCTCAGCCACAAAGACCATGCCCCTGTTTGTCGGGTCGCTTTGTTCCTTGAACAAAACGCTCTAACTGCGCCTTGGCAACTTTTCTCAACACAAATCTTGGACGTTAGTGTATGTTTTAGTGGTCATGGTATGGTCTGAGATTCCTAATACTCTTTGTTTGCGGTAAAAGTCTAAGATTTTGCCCCTGGTCGCTAAGTAAACGATGACTTAGTGCATAACCCATCAAGCGCGTCGTATAACGTCAAATCAACGCCCGGTCCCCTGAAACATATGACGTAGATGTGCAATGTCGTGCCTTCTCCCCGGAGCAGACGTTGCCTCTAGTTCAGCCATATCCGGACGCCCTACATTCCAGTTGCGTGGCTACAGTAAGACAGCCCGAGACCCTTTGTCCAAGCTAAATTAGTCAAGGCGCGGAAGTTACCTGAGCTGTCGATAGGAACTATTTTACTGCGTTAAACTTAATCGCTGGTCTGGGCTTGTCTGCCCATTCCAGTCAGAAATATGGTGAATTACACTACTCACATCGGCAGTCCACCACGGAAGTACTATATAACGCCATATGTCGCATGAGTAGCTGTTTGCTACTCATCGGTCGAATCTTGCCTTTTTCGGAACTTCCCGATGCCTCTTCCTCGACAGTGCTTTTCTCGTTGGGCCATTTTGTTTATCGTGGGTTGCTTCCTTGTCATTACAGTTACTTGCACTACCTACTTCACCCTGGCCAAGAAAAAACGCCACCATGATTTTGACTGGGCTACCGTCGTGAGTCCTAAAGGTGACAGACTTCCTGATTTCAGTTTCTGTGGTTATCACAACTCGGCGATCATATTGCCCACTGTCACTACCCCAAATACCACAGTGTCGCTTGCCAAGAGTTCTTCTGAGGATGTGAGGCCGGCGATACAAAAAGCTATTGACAGCATTGCCTCTTCAGGCGGTGGCTTGGTTATTCTACCTGCTGGTAAATGGCCAATTACTGCGGGTATAATCATACACAGCAACGTCGTTGTCGCAGGCTCTGGTGCCAATGAGACGATTCTAGTGTTACAGGAACGTCCATCTGAGCCTGTGTTTACGCTTGGTACATCCAATAATGATACCAAGCCTAGTTATGGGTTCAGATCGAACATTACCAACAGTTATGTTCCCATTGGCTCCTCCTCAGTCGAGGTCGTCAACGGCACTGGTTTTATCGCGGACCAGCTGGTTTATATATCCAGAAATGCCACAGAATCATGGATTAGAGGCAATGGGATGAGCAACTTGGTACGAGATGATGCGTCGCAAACATGGATACCGGTATGTAAATATCCTCTGCCTAGTATAACAGGACGTCTGCTAACTTAAGATAGGAAAACAAGAGAATCCTGTCACCGAACCAGATCAGTTCTGTTTATGGCAACAACATTACCCTCAAAATACCATTGACAGACAACCTTGATTCAAAATATGTTCGGCCAGAGCTAATAGTTTACACGCCGCCGCAAGTCAGCAATGAGACGGGTCTCCAGAACCTCCAGATTCAAGTCTCTGATTCCTGCTCTGGCGTCCCTCTTAGCGACAGTACCTGCAACTATGCCGCAGTCTACTTCCCATCCTGGACATTTGATAGCTGGGCTAGTGGACTGACACTCAAAGGCTTCAATAAGTTTTTTGAGGTGGCTCAAGATGCTGCTCGTATTACCATCCAGAATAACATAATGAGTCGAGACAAAGATATCCAGGGAAAGGCACTCCCCTTCGACATCCTAATCCAGGGTTCGCAAGTCCTTGTTCAGGATTGCGAGCAAGCTGGTTCACCAAACGCCAGATGCTTCTCTGTCGCTACAGGCTCGTTGGTAGCAGGGCCGAACGCTGTTCTTCGCCACAAGACAAAGTCTGAGGTACAGTCTATTTATCCTCACCAGAGATGGGCGCAAGGCCTACTGGTCGAACAGACTTCAGCCTCGACGCTGTTCGTGAATCGGGGCATTAAAGGTTCAGGCCAGGGATGGTCGATGAACGGCGGTGTTGGTTGGAACATTGACGGCAAGGTTGACATTGAGTCTCCGCCACTTGGTATCAACTGGTGTATTGGCTGTGGAGGGAAGGGTAATGACCCAACGGGTAATGCCACCATGATTCATTCAGGAAAGCAGGTGAAGCCAGAAAGCTTATTTATGGCGCAGCTTGAAGCGAGAGGCGTATATAGATACACGGAAAGTGATGGCGATGAATAGATGTTCAATAGAAGGATTAATAATAGACAAGTGGATGGCCGAGATTTGAGTATATAGTGAAATGAAATCAGTTTGCACCATTTAAATATTCAAGCCAACAAGGCGGAATTCCCCAAAGTCGTTATAACAGCCATACTAATAGGCTATTAATTATCCCTAAGAAATGCTACTTTAAGTGCCCTGCACAGTTTATTACCTCTTACAACTCTAGCTCCATGCCAGGTCCTATGAAGGTAAGATCTATCGGATAATACCGATCTATCCAAAAATTCCGTCATGCGCAGGCTTGAATTCAACGTGAGGTCGATCAACGACCGACTCTGGGATCTTGATTGGAGTTTCTTCCGTGATTCCCTCCAAGATAGGTACAGTCATACCCAACTATGAGAATATCAGCAAACGTAGCAACCCAGTACAATAAAACATGTAACTCACAGCAAAATATCTCAGCTTCGTCGCGTGCAACATCGTCGCTTGTTGAGCCGTCACTTTGAACCTCAGGACGCTCCATCCAAGCGGAGGCAGGTCGTGTACGACCACAAGGGCAGGGGTTTTCAAGTTCAGTTGTTTGTTCAGGCTACCGAGTCTTTGTATAGCGTCATGAACTGTATCTCCCGGGAATTTTTGATGGCTGTCGGACCCGAGGAGCCATGCAGGTTCTCCGTGCTTGTACAACGGTATCGTCTCATTAATCTTGTTCTCGATGACGAGATCTACCACAGAGCCAAGTGGTAAGTTGCTAATGATAGGCTTGTCCAGAGTTTTATTAGGATTTTGGAAAAGAAGCGGCAGCATTGAGCTATGGAAGAGTTGCCATGGCTTGCCGTTAAGAAAGTACTCTGGCACGTATTTCTCCGTCTTTGACGGCTGGGAACCCGCTGCTAGTCGGAATGTGAAGTCAGCTTGCCCTGGCTCATGCTTGTTGACAGCTGGTGGAGGCTGTGGGGGATACGGAGGCAAGAATTGTCCTTCAACTGTGCTGCAGTTGGCCTGCGTATTGCCATCAGGGAGGAGACATATTTTCTCTGGTGCGATGGAAGGTATCGTCATGGGTTCGCCGTATCTTGGCAAACGTTTTGCCTAAAGTTCAGGAAGTCAGGTTTGCTCCAATGTTGCGGTTTGAATTTGAACGTACCGGGTACCTCAGAATCGAGTAGCCGTGAAGATTCTGTAATATACTGATCGAGGATATACGGATAGCATAATCGGCTGGCTCAGCATCTAGGCGAACCAAAACTGTGACTCGACTGCCATTTGGGATATACACAACCTAAGAAGAGTTAGCAAGATTGAAAACTGAGAAGGGAACAGGCGCTCATACATCTGTCTCGTGAGGGACGACGAAACCACCGTTGTTGGCTACCACAATCATTTTGTGGTGATCAATGGAGACTTTCTCTTCGTGTTCAAATCCCATGTTCATGACGTTCAGCATGATATACTTTCGCCCCATTGTTTCGATGACCTGTCGTGATGATGAGCCTCTGAAGCATCGTGCCAATCCGTTTGTTGGGACTAGAAACTTTACCTCATAGTCAGCCAATGTGGGAGTGCAGCTCTCATCTGGTAGATTGGGCGGTTGAATACAACCTCTTTCATCCAGTGACTGGCCATTTAAGTGATCAAAGCCTGGTTGACGACAATGAACGCGGCCCTTTCCTAAAGTGAAAGTCAATTAGCCGATGCTAGACCAAGGCAAGCATCAATACCCATAACATACCATTTACGAGAATTGAGTCATAACAATAATACTCTGATCCTTCTGCTTTCATACGAAGCAGTTTCCAAACGGTGTCACGATGTTGGTGATTCTGTATCATGAGGTGACGAATCTCTCGTTCAGCTTCCATAATCTGGCGCAGCTCAAGAGTGTCATTCGAGATCAAATGATATGGCCGAGGACGTTCTGGTGCAGGTGCCACGTAAAGAGCTCCATACAGTCCCTGGTGGGATTTGTTAGCCACAGTCGCAACATGGAACTTTAGGCGGGTGATAAGAATTCGCGGCTGGCTTACATCGACTGAGGCTGTGGTGGTATGCTCGGCAAACCAGTTCAGACCCCATGAACCTGATGTGTCGTAGGCGTTTGTCCAGTTACTCCTTGGAAGGGTGGGAAACTATGATAAGATGTTACTCCAAATTGTTCCTCTGTCATCCCACAAATCTTAACTTGCTTGTGATAAACCGGCTGTCCCATCATTCCAGCTACCAACACTTCTATTAGGAATTTCGTCAGCTTGGGAACAAAAGCAACTTCCAAAGGCATTGCTTACTGTTTATGTCCGATACCAGACCTGGAGGTAAATGTTAGCATGGTTCAACAAGCACAGGTCGAGGTAACATAAAGGTGAATTGACGATTGCGCATAAATGTCGCTCTTGACGGACAATCGTACAATATCTCCCTCGTCAGCGTGAAGTATCGGGCACGGAGATTGACCATTGCAGGTGAAAACAACCCTCCACCGACCTCCATCTGCGATTATTAACACACTTAATCACAATCGTACAAGCAGTAAGTTGACTTACCTGGATTCATCCATCGCACGCCTGTTTCTAGATGGTAGCTCCGAATCAAAGGGTCGGGCTTCGAGGCTGCATCATCCTCAGCCCAGTGAGAAAAAACATGATGTACATCCTGATGCCAGAAGCTAAAAGCCAAGATAAGCGATACAAGGATAATTATGGATACCCACGCAGTCCGGGAAGTAGCCTGGAATGGCTTCCCCATGGGGAAGAGAGTCTGCTTAGAACTCATCGTGCGGGAGTATAGCAAGGTGATTCCTTTTCGTTTGCTGGAGTGTCTGAGCGAGGAATTTGTCTTGATCATGGGTCTAAGGGATAAGTAACCATGAAGAAAAGATATCCGGGGGCAGTGTAGCAGACTGGACTGCCGTGGACCTTGTCCTTGGTTCGCCCTCATATTTGCGGCCGGGTATGTTGGATTATCGGTTTACGTTTGCCTCTAGTGAAGTGCCGTGTCCATTGATACACAGATCTTCACGGACCAGTGACTGCTAAGTTTCACCAATTTGAACCAAGATGTTTAGGCCCAGGGTTCAAGCCTCCATTAGGCAGAAGATCTGGCACGTTCGCATCGTGGGACCACAAGTTAAGCCTCTAATCCCTGACATCTATTGATTGCGGAGAATCCTCCGTCCGAAGTCACATAGTCTCGTGAAACAGAAAATGGCCTCATAATTCTTTATCCAGGAAGATCCATGCTAGTCATAGCTAGGCTCATAGTCGGGGCTGTAGATCCACCACTCAGAGGTGAGCATGTCGTCTATCTAAGAGCTCACAGCTGTTGTAGTGGAGAACCCCCTAATTAGTCAATGGATACCTAGCAAAATTTATTCCATATGCTAGAAAGTTGGACAGACTTACTAATCCCATCAATATCGCCTTTTGGTCAAAAACGCCAGGACACACAGATCGTCGGTTTGTAATTATGGGTCAATGCGTATCAAAGGGTGGAGATTGGGCTTCAATGCAGACTAAGACTAGGACGATAGTAGAGTAGAACCCAGACTCCCTTTTTCCTTTGTTCAAGGATATGGAGGTGGATGGTCTTGGCTCTGGACTAGCGACAACTGCCGAGGTGGAGCGTTGATCGAGTATAGTCGCTCGTTGCTTTACTATATGGCATATTCGCCCCAGATTTTAAACGTCCCCCAGTTGAAACCCCATGGAGAGAATCGCTCTCATTCACCTGTTTTTCTCGGTATCTCACAGCTACGATGGGACACAAAGGCCCAGACTTCTTCTGCTTTCTTTTGCTACTCGCTGACTTGGTTAGTTGCTTGCAGAGGTATAACTTGACTATTACCAGTCAATGGAGTGCCGGCGATGGCCATGGCCGACCTGTCTTCGCGATGAATGGGCAGAGCCCAGGTCCTCTAATCTCCGCCGCAGAGGGAGAGGAGGTGGAAGTTTTTGTGGACAACCAGCTGGCCACTGAGACTACCATGCATTGGTAAGCTCCACAGAACAAATATTGATTGATACTTGGCTAATGGTCTTGAGGCACGGCGTTTATCAAGTCGACAGGCCCTGGAACGATGGCGTCCCTGGAGTCACGCAGTATTCAATCCAGCCCCGCGACAACTACACATACCGATTTACCGTACAACAACAGTACGGTAGTTACTTCTACCATGGTCATTTTGGCCCTGCTTTTGCCGATGGTCAACGTGGTCCTATATGGATATCGCCAGCGGCATGGCGCCCAAGACCCTACGAGGCTATATCATCCTTACCACGAGACATAGCAAGCATGAAACGTGCGGAAGAAAACCCTCGACACATCGTGATCAGCGACTGGAATGCCGAACCGATGGATATACTGCTTATCATGTACAGAGACACAGGCATTGTTCCCTGGTGTAGCAACTCGATCGTGCTGAACGGGAAAGGGAGAACGTACTGTCATCCCAGAGAAGTGATCGAGGGTGTAGGGGGACCAGGCAGAAATTCTCTCGGTTGCCGACTCCAAGAAAAGCAGGAGATATACTCCAATCAACAAACATGCCAGCCGACCAATGCAGAACTTGAGGTCGTCACGGCCGCAGACGGTGAAGAGTGGGTATGGATCAACTTCATCCATTCTGGTGCACATCACGAACTACAGATCAGCATCGATGAGCATGAGTTCTACGTCGTTGCTGCAGATGGAGAATTTGTCCATCCCCAGAAAGTACATGCTGCTAATTGTAACCTGGGAGAGCGCATCAGGTAATGAGAACAACGTTTCCATCATGTCATCATATCCTTTTACCTCAAGCATTGGCTGTGTTATTTGACTCTGACCGAGACGCAGTATCCTGGTGGAACTGAACCAGAAGCCAGGCGATTATGCCATCCGACTGACGTCTTTGCGAGTGGAGCAGGTGATCCAGGGCATAGGCATTCTTCGTTATCCTTCAAAGGAAAATAAAAGCGGCGGTTCGACTGTCCCCAACACAAACTCATGGGTGTAACTTAATGGCAGTTTCGTATCATCATCACTAACGGCGATGGACGAGATGAAACTGACCCCATTCCCTGAAAGACCCCCACCAGCCACTGCAGACCAGACCATCAAGTTTTTTGTGAATATGACGGGACCTGCTGCTTGGTCATTGGGACTGGGTTCCCATCAGGCGTTCCGTCAACAACTTCCTCCTCTCCTTTGGGAAGAATCATCC
>JAPERM010000103.1:0-90086 GCA_030411635.1 Fusarium sp. MBC 119
TAATATAGTAGCTTAAATATAATAAAAGGTATTATTTATTACCTAAGCTGCTTATTAAATCTCTCTTTATATAAATCATAGATTCATATGTTTAGGTGGATATGGGTGCCGTATTGTTGGCTGACACCTAGACTAACGCCAAAACGGACAACTTATTTTCGAACATCGTTTATCGTCCAGTCTTTACCCCAGATTAGACGACAGGCCAGGTTCGCGTCAGGCGAAATCATATGCCAAGTGCCAAGCCAACTAGCGCTTGAAATCTCACAACTCACTGCCACTCTATGGTCTGATGTTCTGTCCTCCGATTGGGTGTGGAGCGACAAACCGTTGAGATACGTCTAGATCTTTTCCTTGGCTTTGGAGTCCTTTCGATTATGGCCAAGCTTGATTAGTTCCATCCTCGTTTACGGAGCCATTCAATCTCCGAAATACTAGATAGCCCTATATATTTGGTAAAAGCGGTATCTGTAGGATCAATGCCAAGCTACGGCACAGTTTTGCAGGATTGCCAAGCCATAAAACAGCCTCGTCGATTTGAGATTCATGTTCGGTCTTCTGGCTGCTATTCGGGCAACATTTTTGTAGATTCTTGCTGCACGTTGCTCTGACGTTGAGCTGATAGGCCAGTAATACGTCTTTATCCTTCCCCGACTCACCGGCTCACCACGTAACCCTCCCTGCAACCGACCCTTCGCCTCCGCTCGCCAATGAACTAACAAACAAACAACAAATAATAGCCACTGCTGTGGCCATTGTGTCGTTTTGACTATCTGTCATCACGTGTCACGACTTGCGACTGTGTCTCTGCCGCCATGGTAGTAACCTTTTGCGACGGTGGCTTAGCCAGAAGTGCAACTCATGTCTTCGAATATTTCTGCGTTACCTCTCTAACCCAACAGAAACCTCAGCTTACGAATGATGTGCGATCCTACCAATAACTAAAGAATAAGAAATTCATCCGGCTTGGGATCTTCACCCTGATGGTCCCCCAGATGGATATCTTCAAGTGACCAAAGAATACCAACCAGTTGGAACACTGGTCGGCCATCTAGCTCCTCAGGGTAATCATGGGGTCGTAGGAGCGCCCCGATTCTTCCGCAAAGTGTGATATTGGTGATCACGTCACCCATTCTGACATCACTGGGGCCTATCCAGTGACGTCTTTCCAATCCTGAGGAAGTAGTTCCGCCGGATGCCACTATTAGTCGTTTCTTTCCTTCTCGCATCATTGATGAAACATCGTCGAGGAGATATAACAGGTTGTCGGGGCAATCTTGAATTGGCAGAGGATTGTTGTAGCGACTCCGATCTATATGTTTCTCCAACAGCAACTGTTCTGAAGTATATTTGAGATATGGCTTCAGCACAATTGGGTACACAAGATCGGCAATTTTTTGAACCTCGTTCACACATCTCAAGGTGGTACTATGAGCCTTCCGGACCCACTTGGCGCATTCCACCATATCCTCAGCATTCTGCAAGACACGATGTTGTGCGTACCCGAAAAAGTGAGTGGCGGTGATAAGGAGCAACAGACGATCCATAACCTTTCTTTCCATCCGTCCTGGGTATCGATCAAGTTCTGTCAAGTGTAAAATGGTTTTTTGGTGGATCCAATCGGTTAAGTATTTGCCCATATGGTCATTCTCGCTCTCCGGCCATGGATCGCAAATTTCCACAATCTGTTCGCGGAACAACCCATATATAATTAAACCATGGTCGCTATCCTTCGAGAATTCCATCGGTCGAGGATAAATGAACTTAGCCAGCATCGGCTGAGATCCCCGCTCATATCGTCGGTGCCAATTGGCATAATAGACGGCTGTGGCCCTGCATTGACTGGTTGGTAATATCTCCGCCATTGCCGCAAGTGAATTGCGTTTTGGGGCTCGTGCTCCAGTCCAATTGGGAATCCACGACGGCCATTTCGGGTTGACTTCTGACAGACGGCCGAACGCATCTACATGGAAAAGAATTTGCAAGAATCGGTCAGCCCAAATGCAGTGGCTAACAACCCCGCGAAATACAGCCTCTTCGCTGAGTCTATAGTCCGGGGTTGGCATTTCTTTCTTTGAAATGTCGCGATTCTGAGGCTTCCCGCGATGGGGGCGGAGCAGAGCGATTGGTTCCATATTTTGTGCAAGACCAAGGAGTGAATAAACTCTATCCCTGGGGTCTGAACATTGGCTCAGGTGGAGGATCCAAATGAGAGACAAAAGGTCTGGTGGCTCTCTGAGTATTTCAAGAACATCCAGAGCATATAATTCGCGCTGGTCTATATCTAGTTCTTGAGCTCTGTTGTTGATGAGTCTCAATCCTTGAGTGAACCAATGCCATGACATCTTACTAGTGCCACACCTGACGACAGATTCTTGGGCTAAAAAGCCTTCTTGGAGAGTCCAGCGTCGAGTGAACCAGGGCTGCTCGAGAAGATGGACAACTGATTGGAAGTTGTGATATTGGTATCTTTCATCCAAAGTGTGACGAATCTCATCTGCTGTTGGACTTTCAGCTTGGCCTGGGGTCGGTTCAAACTTTGCAACGAGGGTGCGAAGGGAGGCAAATGCCAATGGTGCAGACGGCACAGTAGGCCCAAGCCAGATATGAACCTTGTTTGCCATGTGATATATTTGTCCCATTTGCTGGACTTGAATGCTCTTCTCTTGGTCATCATTCTGGTTCAGACAAAGGGCGTCTACCCATAACCATCTTTCCTTGAGATCTTTCCGCAGACTCCTTAAGATTTCGTCGACGACAGTAGAGATGTGGAGGTATGTCGCTTCAGATCTGCAGTACAATGGAATGTCATGCACCCCATGGCCCCACGCGTAGGACACAGCATCGAAAGTTTTGTTACCCGGATCCCGTAAGAGTGCTAGACGATCCCTAGAAAAGAGGTCGACCTCAAGCGGTGCCAATGTTTCAGCTGCAGGATACAGAATTAAAATTCGGATACTGCTCCTAGTTGGCAAAGACTTGTATTGGTAAGACTGCATCATGACGTGGCAAATTGTATCAATAACCGTATGCGATATTTGCTTGAGCCAGACCAAAGGCCTTAGAGTACTGTGAAGATGACGGGGTTTCTGAGATGACTGACGTAGGAGAGGAACTTATGTATTTATCCTTCAAGTCACACTTGGGCGGGGTAGCTCCGGGGGTTTGAAAATGCACCTCTGAATGGTTGGTAGATAAATTGCCCCACTAACTTGATAAGATTTCTATTTTCAGCACGTGACGTATCAAGACGACTCCAAATAGCAAGACTAACTATAATATAAGTCTTAAGAACCTGCAGTATTGTAATTAGTAAATAAAGTCGTATTATAAGAGCGGATATTATGCGCTTATGCTTAATAAATACAAGAGCTATATTAATGCCGCATCCATATTCGCTGACAATACAAGTCTAAACTGGTATAGGGTAGGGTAGGCGTGTGGAAAAAAACAGGAGAGTTTTAACACTAACAGCCATGAGGTAACGGGATAAGTCACCAGCGATTAAGAATATGATGGCTGAATGTCGGAGGAATCTCGAGCACAAGTAATGAACTTGGTTAAGGGAGGGTGGGTGAATGACCTATTCGCTGTCTCAAGGCCTAGCTTTATCCCAAAAGCTAGGTGAGGGCGAATCTGGCCTCATCAATTCCTAAGGTCCACGGCTACATATCGTCCGAGGCGTATAATTGTAGCTTTAAGCATTAATATCCTGGATATGTACTTGCTTTCCGAAAATGTTTGACTGCCATGCCTCTTGGTGTTGGTGCTGTCTACACGTACCGGAATTTAATGTTATTTTGTCACGTGGGAAGGAAATCACTTTACGTGATTTTTCGGATGTAGACCAGCAACCCGTCAACCAATCACAACCGGCTGCAACCGCTTTAGCTACAGTGTATGCGGTTCCACCGTCACTGAACAATTTATCATCCTGACACAACAACTTTCAAGGACCCACAATATGTAAAAAAAGGAAGACATCATCAATGTATTATGGCTCAAACTCAAGACACCATTGATGAGTCGCGCCCTTTGTCTGGCCACAAAAGCAATCTCTCCGGCCGCCAGATTAGGATAACTCATCCTAGCTACACTGATCCTGGCGGCGATCCCGAACTTGATGTCCTCATCCCATCTGACGCCTTTAATGACTGCGGGACTGATATCAAGTACGACACGGCCCACACTGCAGTTGCCAGTCTTGCTAACAATAGCTGGGATGAATAATTCCCCGAAGATCGCCATGGCAAAAAAAAGGGTCTACCCGTACGATGGGATCCTTCGTGATGAGCACCACTACTCTTGCCTTCCATGAGCTGTTGTGCGACCGATCAACATCTAATGGTTCCTCATTTCAAGGATTAGCGATTCCCACATAAGAACTTATCCCCCTTTTGGATGAGATTGGAGGCCCAACAAAACATAGCTCGACAACGGGAGAATCAAATTGCATACACTTGATGTTTGCTCAGTAATTATGGGGATGTTATCCAAGAAGTTCATCTTGTGCCTGTACAGTAGCTTGCTTGGTGGGATGGAAACAAAATAAGAAGGTATGAGTGTATAGATGAATATTGGGTAGTGCTGTTGCTAATGATTTGGAAAGATACTCTAAGACAACCTTATCGACCGAGCATATCGATGCTCCTTTCGATCTACTACCCTCATGCTGCGATATTCACAAAATATTCGATGAACGACATTTTACTTTTCTATCAAGGACGGCAGTCGCTCATCCTGTGGAAAAGTCTCATGGCGGTAATGATGAAGAGACTCAAGGCGATGAAGCCTCGCTCACCAATCAGGAAACTGATAACAAAGGCCCATCGCAATAGGACTCACAACTTCCCATACGATCTACTTTGAAAAACTCAGAAAACAGTACCCAGCCTAACATTGATCCCGAAATCATTCATCTGGTTGGTCGTGTTTTCAATTCTACCCCGAGTGGTGATATACCACGGAGACTTCGCAGTCGAGCATTGCATGCTTTGCCGTCCACACTGTCAGTCGAGTGCCTCTATGCCGGATTTGGCTACACCATATTCTCGCCTTCAGTTTTCACGGATTTCCTCGATTCTGACAAAACCCGTACTCTTATCACGTGGAACACCGAAGAGAAACGCCAAAGCATCAATCATGTCAGTTCAGAAAAAAATGTCACGCTATCTGGAACGCATCAAGATCAAGAAGTGAGAGTCCTACGATGCGGATGAGATCAACGACCGCCGAGGACAACTTAGAGCAGAGGGCAAACTGCGGGAAGATGATGGTCCAGGCTGGCCCTCGGGGTTGTGTTATGTGGGATCAGATGTGGATAGTGGTTATGGTGATAACTCGCAACACTTGAGTCATATGGTAGATGAACCGAGGCGGGGCAGAACACGGGACAGAGGTTCAGATGAAGACACCTTGAAGATATCCAGTGCGGTAGACACTCCTGTAGTTAAGCGGACTAGGTTGGTAGAAAGAAACGAACCATAGTAACCACAAAGGTCAATCAAAATACGCCACTTCTTTACGCTGACAGCGAGGCAGCACGTAAACATTGTTGCTTGTAGCACAATCCAATATACCAAAGAGCATCAAGGGAGTGTCCGACGGTCCCTAAACCTATGCCAAGTTTAACCAAGAACTGGCTCCATTATCCTGCCTCTGTATCTCTCGTTACCATGAGTAATAACGGGTATGTGATAAAAGTCGAACAGCGAGCATTGTTTGTCAGAGTGAGAGATCCAACCGTGGACCTACAAACAACCCCGAATCATAACGAGGCTACTCCTAACCTCATCCAGATATAGAGATCAGTCATGGTAACGAACGGGCTCCGCTAAGGAGACATCGCTGGTAGCTGAAGCGACGAGAATGAGAATATTTGAAACATTCTTCAAGCTACGAGGAGGGCTGAGTAGTATATGAGTATTAAATATCATAGCGTGAGCTATCTATAAACTAACTGTTGTGTAACAACAAGCCCAGGGACGTCCAGTGTCGTAAAAGACGGACAAGGATATGAGGCCTAGCTTTGAGAGATATCAAACTACTGACAAAGCTGCCTAAGCACCAGGGCAGTTCTCTTCGATAGTGATATCATCGACGTACAAGTCAACTGCTACGGTGCCTGGATCGCAGGTGCCACTGATCTGGAACGTCGTGGACGTGATTGTGCCCGGAGAAACAGTGAACTGCTGTCTTTCATATACCCTTGTAGCTCCATCTTCAACCAGTAGAGTATCAAGAACAGTTCCTGCAGACACAACGATTTTGCAGTTTACCGGGGCGAAAAAGGTATCACCACGCGCCCAGTAGTATGTGATGGTGTATGACTTGCTTGATTTCAGCTCAGGAATATCCTGTACGGCAGAAGGCTGAGATTGGCTCTCGGCCAAGTACAGCCTAGATTGATGGATTAGCACAAGAGGTTGTAACGTGGTCTTAGCAATATGGGTTACTTACACGTGGTAGGGCGCTGAGCGGGCATAGATGCTATTGCGGCCGGAGGAGCCAGAAAATGACCATGGAGAGTTATTGGAGTTATCGAAGCTGGGGTCGCGGAGGATGTTTGTCGGTATACATTCCTCTGCGGCAGCTGTAGTGGTCTCCGGGGTAGTGGTTGTGGCCTCAGAGCTGATAGTAGTCTCGGCGGTGGTGACTGTGGTCTCAACACCGGTAGTAGTCTCACCCGTGGTAGTGGCGGTGTTGGTGGCTACTGAAGTATCAACAGTAGTGGCAGTGTCGGCAGAGGTGGTGATCTCAGAAGCCGAGACGTCGGTCGCTGTGATAGTGGTCTCAACAATGGTAGTCGACCCCTCGGCAGTGGTTTCGGTACCAGTAGTCTCTGCCGTGGTCGAGTCGGTGATAATCTCAGATGTCGAGTCAGTGGTGACGGCCGTGGCGAAGCCAGTCGAAGTGGCAGAGAGTTCCGTCGTAGCCGTCAGATCAGCAGATGCAGTGCTGCTGGAGACGATCGAACCAGAAGAAATAGGCTTGCATGGTCCCGCATCGACTCCAAAGAGAGATAATATAGCAACAATGCCAAAGGCGAGGCCCTTTGAGGAAACCATAATGCTAATAAATGAGTGTATATCTGGTCAGGAGAAAAGAGTGTGGGGAGAGACACGAGAGACGACTACTAACGCAAGGAGCGGTATTACTCTTTTTGTTTATCTAAAGAAGTTACTAATAAGAAGAGGCTTTTCTAGTTTTTAATTCAGCCACGCCGACTATTGATTAATAGCTGCTTTTCGCAGTTAGATAGAGCTAGAGACCAATCACGATTCGATGGATCAATCCACTAGCTAGGCGAGCTGAGCGAGTTGTGGTCAACGGTCCCCGAAACTTAAGCGCGAGCTAACCGTAAACGCAAACTGAAAGCCGCTACGTCAGGGGCATCTGCGACTATTGATGCGTAGTTTAATTACGCGGCTACGCTAGTTCAAGCTTTACTCTGGTTTTAGACTTCACTTCAGTTATGTACAAGTCGCCCTAAATTCGGCTTATCTAACCATTGGACTTGCGTAATAGGGGTCACTTGCGAAGAGGAGCAGAGTAATGCAGAAATAGAACGCGAGAAATTTACATTTACAAATTGGGACATCTACTGGCACGATTGTTCACAAGCGTGGTGTATCGTTCACAATATAATGTGTGTCATTTTATCACAGATGCAATCAATGGGCACATGTTATGGCATATACACTTCTGTCTCTCGTGTTCATCTAGTTGCTGAGCTAGACTCAAAGGGTGGATTGCTGTCAACGAACTGATTTCCAGTTTTCCATCAACTAAACATACTCAGTTGAATGATCTTAAAAATGATTCAAACAAGCCCCTGAGAAATGACAAGCCAGGCACAAACATGTAGTCCATCGCAGAAGACAATGAGCTACTGAGACGGACTATTGAAAATGGCCAATCCCGCCTGTCTATTGGGTTACTCCAAGGAAGCATGCTAGACCTCACCCTGTAGCAGTATAGTACCAAATCGGGAGAGCCTATTCTCGGCTTGAATGTAGATGAGACCCTTCAACACGATTCTTTGGAAATCTTTAAGTTTTCACTTTTGCATAAAGTCTTTAGATTCCACCCGCTAGCGAATCTCTTGGTGGGGCCAATTGGTCAAATACCTTTTCTACCGTGGGTAGAATTCAGTTTGACTTTGTTACCGCAGCCGTGACAGCGTGACAGAGTTGTGTCGAAACACACGGAGGGGTGCATTGGAAAAACCTAACCTAACCATTGATGAGTTCGCCATTCAATCAAGTAAGAGTGATGACAAAGACCTCGCTTAGGAGACTGAAGGAATTAAGGGAAAGTGTGCGACATTGCTTTCGTTTTACACGACTTTTTTATGCTCGCAGTCAGTTGCGATTGGAATGAGACTATCATGTCTCGATGTATCCAATAAGGTTGCTTACCAATGAACGACTGATCTACCTCAGAAAACCTAAGACGTAAGACATAGGATATAAGTTTGCCTAAAGGCTCTGGCGGTCAGAGGCATGGCATCAGTAGTTGCCAAGACTATGCTGAGTCAAGTACTAAAATCAATTCTTGGCACTTTGCCGGAATTTCTGTGAGCAAGGAATGTATATCCTATCAACGGAGCTTGGTTCCCGGCTTCCCCAAGAACTCTAAGGTAGAACATTGAAGGACTCTTTCGTCAAAAAGATAGCCTATAATCCGCAGCACTCGAAGGACTTTTTTTACCACCGTAAGATTCATACATCCGGAAATGCCCTTTAAAGACGACTAAGGATGAGAGATGTATGGGGCCAGACTAGTGACTGGCATGAAGTATCGATGCATCGGGTTAGTTGAGTGATAGTTAGATTAGAAGCCCCATTACTGAGGGGATAATATGGGCACATGACACGTATCACTGCATTTCAATATTCTAGCCATATGCAATACCCTGCAAAACTCGGAAACTCGACTCAACCAGCGTTTTCTTTACGTTAGGCTGTCTGACTTACTTCCCAATTTTTCACTCCTTGGTAGATGACGTGAAAGCCCCAGCGGCTCATAGCTACGAGAAAAGGACTAGTCAGGATCACGTCACCAAGCAGCGATCAACATGCGTACCAGCATAGCTGCTCATCTGACGCAACCGTCTTACTGCCAAGCCAATATCCCTTCTGCACTTTTGCCATACTCAACCGGATATAACCGGATTTGGCATACCGAGGACTTTATATGTGAAGGTTTTGCGCAGGCTGACCATACAGATTCCCACGTGCAAGACATAAGCTGACAGACATTACCGCATGATTAAACACATTAGGCTCATGAGTAAGACATTTTATCTTCATGTTGTATACGAATACGGATATGAGTTTACGCCTAAAGATTGGAGCAGGCGATGAGAATATAAGACCGGCTTGTTTCTCAGTGCCCAAGTCAATCCTCAGCGCTACAGTTCAGTCTTTATCTTTAACATGAGAGGATTCCATCAATACCTGCATCTTTCAATTTACGTGGGGACGTCTATCGCCGCTCGTGGAGGGCATTGTCCACCTCTCGGTCCAGTCCTACCGGCACCTTTGCATCCAGGCGATCATCCCTCTGTTCACTCCGCAGTAGCCTCTATTCAAGAGAAGCTGGAGGCCGCTACCTCTCCACTTAATGAATCCTCGATAGTGGTTGCCATCAAATCAGCCAATGAGGATGACTACTTACTCGAGTTCGCGAGCACGCCACCCAATGTCGATCCCCGTGGAGTTGACAAGGTAGATTCAGATACTGTCTTTCGTATGGCCAGTCTATCAAAAGTATTTCCAGTTCTTGCCCTGTTGAAACTTGGCAAGGTGAACTTTGACGGTGCTGTTACCAAATACTTACCTGAGCTGCGGGCCTTGAACAAAGATGCCAGAAAACAAGACCCTGTCTGGGCCGTTGATTGGGATGAAGTCACCATTGGAGCTTTGGCGTCTCACATTGGCGGTGTACCGGCTGACTGTGAGTGGACGTAATGCCTCAAGTTCAACTTGTGCTAACTTCGACTAGTGATAACTGATGTTCAGCCTTACGGAGACTGGACAAAACTTGGCTTTCCTCCAGCTGATGTATCCAAGAACCTCAATTGCTCCGGTATTCTGGGCCTCCCAAAATGCACCAAGTCCGGTAAGTTCTCTGACCTTGACCACCGATATGATTCTCACATGTGTAGACTTTTTCGAACGGTTTGGTGAAAGACCACCGGTTTATCCCACTTTTTCAGTAAACCCGCTTTACACAAATACTGGCTGGGCATTGATGGGCTGGATCATCGAAAAGATAAGCGGTATGCCATCTGGGGAGTTTATTGAGAAGAATATCTGGAAACCCACCGGAATGGATAACACATATTATTCGGAGCCTGATAGTTCTCTGGGCTTTATTCCTCCCGGCGATCAGTGGTGGAATGCCTCACTTGGTTATGGTGATCCGTAAGTTCTTTCTTTCAGTCTTTCCAGCCGGCTCATCAAGATTTACAAAGCAATTGTCAGTGCTGGCGTATACTATTCTTCTCTCAACGACTTGATGGCGTTTGGGGATGCTGTCTTGCGGAACAAACTACTCAGCCCCGCCAAGACGCGCAAGTGGCTGAAGCCAGCTACTGGTACCTCGTCATTGGGCATCTTCCTTGGTGAACCTTGGGAGATCTTCCGTGTGAGCAACGTCACAAAGGATGGCCGCGTTATCGACCTTTACACTAAGGCCGGTGATATCACTACGTATCACTCGCTTATGGTGTTGATTCCTGACTACAACCTGACTGTAACTCTTCTCAACGCTGGTCCAATCACCGAAACCGGCGGTGGAGATCTTCAAGTCCTGCTTTCAGAAATCGTCGGGGAACTCCTGCCTGCCGTCGAAGAGGCAGGCAAGGATGAAGCTGAAAAGATGTACGCTGGTACATACTCTGATGCCAAGTCCAATTCTACTCTAACCCTCTCAGTGGACGACGAGCCGGGGTTCCATATCACAAACTGGACAGTTAGAGGAGTAGATATCGCTAGCACATACCTTAGCTTTGGCCTACCGCCGACCTTCCCAGCTCCTCCAGGCCAGGTCCGCTTCCGTCTGTATCCAACAGGCCTCAAGAGCGATACAGAAACATCATGGAGAATGATGTACCTCGCTGGCACAGAGGAGGAAAACGAGGAAGCGAGCTCACAGTTAGCCTGGCCTGATGCTACCTGTAATACCTGGGCATCTTTAGATCGGATTGTGTACCAGCTCTTGTCCCACGATCATTTCGTGTTTACAGAGTCTGGCAGCGGCAGTGAGAGGACCGCTGAGAAACTCGAACTTGTTGGCTATAGGGTTTCGCTGGAAAGGGAGGTGTGAGTGCGAGATGGAATCTGTTCAAGAGATTGTAACGGTAAGTAGTTCTCCATCAATATTAAAACCATCGACGACATCGAGTGGCCAATTTGGTCGAACATTGCCCTGATCTTCTTTCTGCTGATCAAGCTCCAACGTGTCAAGAAATGCCTCCATTTCTCTCATAGGTCCAGTCTCCAATCTGGTCAAAGTTTGATATGGCTCAGATTGAGCCATCAAATTCTCGACGTCAGTCCTTGAAGCTCTAAGCTTGATGTCCTTTTTACTACTCAAGAATCCAAAGTACTGGGCTCTGAAAGAGCTCTTCCATTTCCGCCCTCCATCGTAACTCATCTGCTTGTATAGTTTAAGAAATCGCTTACCACTGGTCAAAACCCAGTCCCCACGTCTGATTGTGAGCTCAACATGGTTCTCCCTAATTCTCGGGCTGAGCTTTGTGCTGAGACACTGGCAGTAAGACTCAAGAAAGCCTACGGTTGTATGTTGCCGCACACGCTCATTGTAAAGAATAAGGAATGGAGTGATAGCCAGAGGCCTGTAGGTACCTCCCGGGAAGATGGTCTCCATCAGGTTGTCGTCGATGATGACTGTATCAGGGAGCTTTGGTGGCAGTCTTCTGGGCTTGCTGGATGCCTTGCCGTGAAGGTCGTAAAGAAATAGGTTTTCATCTACCCGTGGAACTAACCCTGTTCGTACGTAGTTGTTCCATTCTTCAGTGAACCTGGTGCACTGAGGCTCCTTAGAGTGTCGGCACCAAAGCTCTGTGCGGTATCGAAAGTACAATTGATAGCAACAACCAACGAGTTTAAACTGAGGGGGACTTGATGAGGTCTGGGCGTCTGAAGTCTCACAGCTTGATTCTCTGAGTATGAGAAAAAGGAACGGTGATTCATCGCCGCTATCAAGAACGAATAAATGGTCACTTTTGGGGATAATCCGTTCTTCCAGGGGCTGATCTGATATCATGCATACAAGTGCATCTGTTCCTGTAGCCTCTAACCCGAAGATCGTGAGGTACCTGTCATGATGAACACTTTCAGGAATTGCAGAAAACTCGAAAAGGTGCGTCAGGTTGACCTTCAGGCCACCGTTTGCAGCGTCGACTGTTGAATTGACATACCAAGCTTTCTCGGCGAGTACGGCTATGTCGGTATTTGATAAATCCACTACAAACTCCTCAGGGGGAATGGGTAGTTGCCAATCGATTTCAAAGATTCTGCGGTCGAAATGATCCTATTCTTCCATTGGTAATTGTTTGGTACGCTTGTGTCGATTTGAGAAAGTCGATACTGCGTGTCGTCTTCTTTCATCGGCACTCTGAACAGCTATATCCGTGGAAGGGCGATACCAGGACTCGAACCACGAAGGTCTCCAGGATTTGACTGTATCTGCTACAAGTCGTTGAATATCATTTCCATCAGATATGTGTCTCAAGCTGGGCAAGTTCCAATCCGGTATCCATGAGGGATAGTCATCTCGCGCAGAGAGACACGCTGCTTTATAGAGAACTTCTAAATGCCGAAGTTGAAGTAAAGCATATGAAAAGAAGCCAATAAAAGTGTGACGCGTAGAAAGAGTGTAGTCCGGTTGAAGGCTACGGCTTGTAAGGGCCATGACTCCAAAGATCTTGTCACAGGGGTCGCCAGCGGTTGAGCCCCACGTTTCGTGAACGAGTTCGTAGATGTCCTTGCTTGTAAGGTGGCCTTGGGAAATGTATCTCAACCATGGAGTCGGTATATCTTTACCAATCGATGCTGCTGTTAAAGAGTCCGCCCATAGCTCGGCCTGGCCTAGCGGAATGGTAACTTGCTTTGGCAGAATGATTTCTTGGATGATCCAAACACGACTGAAATACCTGCTAGACAAGAGCTGTGATATTATCTCTGGCTCTCCCAGCTTGTCCTCCAACCTTTCTCTCGCGGGATATTGATTAGGAGGTGTTGGATGCACCAAATCTTTGCCAAGGTAGACAACAACTCGTCGACAACGCCGGTAGATCTGTGCCATCTTGGCTACTTGAACATTCCGTTCGACTTCGTCACCCTGATTGATGCAGATAGCGTCCACCCATATTCTGGTCTGCCCTCCCCATGGCCGGAAGTATCTGATCATATCCCAGCAGTTCTTATTTTGAAGCGAGACATCCCAGTATGGTCCGATATAAATTGGCTTGACTCGGGATACGTCATTATCTTCACCACCCCAGGTGTACGATGCTGCGTCGTACTGGACTGGAGAACAGTCGCTATGAGTTTCAAGATCCACGTGCAGAGGGTAGTCGGCATCGGCCTGTCCAATGAGTCGTATGACGCGAAACTCGGACGTTTTCAAGGGTGACTGGTAAGCTGGTGTTGGTACAGAGCTTACATATGCTTCTTTGGGTGAATCTATTCCATGGTGTTGTTAAACCCACTTCAATTCGGTGCCAAGCTGAAACAAACCATCGTGTCGATGCTGAGCCTGATGTGTAGCTACATACGAAACGCCCGGTGGCCAGCGTAAATTGAATCTTCCAACTGGTTCATCTGTCGGCGGCGGAGAGAAAGTGTTGACATTTGTATGTTCCGAAATCAAGCTTTCTAAGTCCAACTCAGCGCCGCATGCTCGGCAATGGGGGAGGTAGTTATTGACAACGATTTGAGGCGTTTCGCACCTGGAAAGGTGCCAGCGACTCATGCTAGATGTTTAGGCCTTGATCAAGGTTTCTATCGATTGTCAGGTGAGAAAATAATTCATCAAGTGTTGCTATGTATGACAACTCACGGTGCGTCAGCTTGACTTGGCATGTACGTACCTCGCGCGCCAATGAGCACGAGGCGATAAGCGCTCGCATTCAAAAAAACAGGGTCCACTGCATTGACAACGACTTGAGGCATTTCGCACGTGATGACCTAGGTGCTAGCAACTCATCTTTCATGAGTATGTATTCACCAAGGTTTCCGATCTATTATCGGGTGAGAAAATACTCATCTCTTGCTATGCATAACAACTATTTTTAATACAATCCGAAGTCTGTGTGTAAACGTGAGGCTCAAGGCTTACTCCCCTTATAATTTGGATTAAAGATTGTTTGTTGGTAAAAGGAAATAAATATATCAGAGTAGCTTTACTGATAAATTTTTGCAACCCCAGTTAATTTTTGATACTGGGATCAGAAGAACTAAGCTCGTAGCGGAACGATTCCCCGCCAAGACTGGTAGGTATTTGTGTCGACTACCGACCGGAGATCCTTTGCATACGACCCTTGAGATATCGCGTTCTAAAATTAGAGGAGCAGCATTAATCTAGAACCCAGTCGGGTAATTATGAAGGTCAGTGTGTGTCTAATCAGGCCGACGCTACTGGTTCGTTTATAGACCCCGTATCTTAGCACTAAACGCACAAGGGCAGGGCTCGTATCCCCGGTCTAGAACTTCCTTGTCTAGTCGCACGGCATTGACCGACAGCACTGCTACCACAATACTGAGACTATTTCTCGTATTCCTGAAATCGACCCCATGACCAGTACTCAAAGTGAAACACGAAATCAGATGCAGATATTCGCTTAGATTTTAAAATGTGGTATTTAACCTTCTCGATAGCTCATTCTTTCTTTTTTTTACCAAGCATACACCTTTGCAGTAAATTCAGCCCACCATGAAAGGATCAGCTACAGCCATTTTTACTCTAGTCCCCTCTGCTGCCGGTTCGCAGCTCATCTGGCCCTCAAAATGGGACGAGCTCGAGGATCTTTATACAATGATGAGCGGATACGGAAAACGGGGTTTTGCTGATGGTATGTCATTGATATAGGCTCTGGCCAGGACGAAGTATGCTAATTACACACAGCACTGATAACCTGTGGCTTTGGAAGTAATGTTCCCGGGCGGCAAAACTCGGCCGAGTGGATCCGTACGGCTTTTCGAAGGTAATTATGATGTATTAAGCTAGCCTAATAGGGATCGGTTCACTATATGCGTATATGAGAAACACTTTTCTGCGCGTTGCGCTCCATCTCTGCGCCTTGCCCGGTCTTTAGCCGGTGTGGGAAATCCGGTCTAGTCGGAAAATCAGGGAAACCGGGCTAACCGATGAAAACCCTCAAACCAAGCTAGCCTTAAAACCACAGCGATCCAGTTGCCAATTACGAGCCCAAGGGCAAGCCTCTTTTATCTGCCTCACAGAGGTCTAGTTAGAAGCGTGGGGGTCATGGGGTTCGAACCCATCGCCTTGGCCGAGGAAGCCTTGGGTACCAAGTGACGCCTAACCATTGCGCCAGCGACCCCCGTACGGCTTTTCACGATGCAGTGACACACGATGTCAAAACCGGCCTTGGCGGTCTTGATGCGTCTATCTACTGGGAGCTCGATCGAGCCGAGAATCCTGGCAGCGCTTTCAACAACACCTTCGGTTTCTTCAGTGGATTTCACAACACGCGGGCTACTGCTTCAGACCTTACCGCTTTAGGTGTGGTTGTCGCAGCTGGAGCATGCAACGGACCCACGATTCCATTCCGAGCCGGCCGTATTGACGCCTACAAAGCAGGACCTACAGGCGTTCCAGAACCAGCGACAAACTTAAAAGACACTTTTGCGGCTTTCACTAAGGCCGGGTTTACTAAGCAAGATATGACGGCTCTTGTAGCATGTGGACATGCCCTTGGCGGTGTCCATAGTGTTGATTTTCCCGATGTTACAGGAATCAAAGCCGATCCTAACAACGATACCTCGGTGCCCTTTCAAAAGGATGTCACGAGCTTCCATAATGGGGTTGTCACTGAGTTTCTGAGCGGAAAATCCAAGAACCCTCTGGTCGTCGCATCCAATAATACTTTGAACTCTGATAAGCGCATCTTCAATAACGATCGTGCCACTATGAAGAAGCTATCAACAAAGGCGGGCTTCGACACCATGTGTGGCGATGTCTTCACACGCATGATCGACACCGTGCCAAAGAGTGTCAAGTTGACTAATGTTATCGAACCTTACGACGTCAAGCCTTATATCACCGAACTGTCTCTCAACAGCAAAGGCAAGCTTCAATTCAAGGGATCTATTCGATTAAGTCTCTTAAAGGCCAGCGGCCGAAATGCGGACGATATTTCCGTGACGTTAGTTTATGCGGATAGAAACGGCAAGGGCAAGACTACTGTACCCACGACACGCCCAAACTGGCAAGGAGGAATCGGGAGCGGCCATGTCGGCAGCTTTGTCTCGTTTGAGTTTGACACTACCATTGATGCGAAGACTGGCATTAGCAAGTTTTTGGTTCAAGAGACTACTCCATCAACCAAAGCCACCAAGACACATGATAACCAGAAGACTGGAGGTTACAAGGTCGACGATACCATCCTATATCAAGTTTCTCAGTCTTGTTTTGAGATCGAGAAGCTTAGCACAGGATCGGCACCTATGATCATCACAGCTATGGTTCGCGACAACCGGGCTTCGGATCCTCTGACACTGCGAGTCTCTCACAAGGTGCCGATCAGTGGAGTTGCTGTTCCAAAGCTTCAGACAGAGCTAGTGAAGTTTAAGGCTACTGGGAAGAAGTCAAATGGCTGGACTACCTTCCAGGCCAAGACCAAGGTCCATGATCAAAACACAATGTTCGACATAGTTCTGGGTGGCAGTCCTTCCAAGGCCGTTGAGTTTCAGAGTTCAAACCTCGCGCCTGAGAAATGCACATAACTCTGAAATACATAGACATTCGACTTGTTCTTAGAGTTCTAAAATATAGTATCTGTTGTAATAATTTGTGCGTTTAGTATCAAAATTCCTCTAGTATTCCATTATCATACGCCCCTCCGCAGAACCTTAATACATAACCCCATCAAGGAATCAAGTCACATTTCTGGCACTTCTTTTCCTCTCCCCCTACCCCTGATTCGCCTAGTATTGTTGTTAGGACATGCTGTTTTGCTCCTTCTAGATCTTGGCGCGTCACGAATCATGGGATATCAAGGAAATATTAAATAGCTCTCTTTTGCTAATAAAGTAGCATTTGTTCTGATTCTCCCACCCTAGGTTATAAGCAGCTAAGTAAACAACCCTAACCTCTATACTTCCAGAAACATCCATCTGACCAAGAAGAAAAGATGAGAATCAGCTGGTACTTGAGGCTCAAATGTCTGTTTGGGCATTTGGGATTCAGTTTACCAGGTCTGGCGTTTTGACACCATGGAAATACATGCTACTTTCTTATCCATTGATCTCAGCTCATCTTAATTGATAGCAAGCTTCTATCTCTCTTCCGGTATTAACAGTTGAATGGTATCATCAGGTTAGGCCATTCTTCAGTCCACTCAGAACGGGCCAGGCTTCGAGGATCCGCATACTGAACTCACCAAGCAGCTTCTTGCAAGACAATTCTAGATGGCTTCACATTTTAATGCTCTTGAAACCCTTCGAGTGTAAATATGATGTATTAAGCTAGCCTAATAGGGATCGGGTCACTATATGCGTACATGAGAAACACTACATTGCGCACTGCGCGTTCCATCTCAGCGCCTTGCCCGGTACTTGAAACCCTTCTTTATTTGTTTTCTTTGTGCTATAACTATAAACGTAACCCACGGAGTGACATGTAACACTTCTCGTTTGAGAAATGATGTTTCGTAAATTATGATGGCACAGGGAGCATCTACTATGAAAACCCTGTGACAAGAAATCTGGTCTTTTTATTTCCTCGCTTGATCCCTATATTTATAAACAATTCTCGTCTTTAACTATAGGCGGAAAGATTATTCATATTGTAATAGTCTTTACTCACTGGCTCGGTGTTCTTAGATGGAATCTCGAAATCATGGCTTTAACGGAAAAATCTTTTCAAATTGTTCTTTCTCTGTGGATATAATCCTACTATTCAACCTTTCTCCTATATAGCCCCCGGAGATGCGTCTTCAATAGTTGGCGGATAGTTTCATTCGTTGACTTGACTGCTTCTGAGTACGGAGTTGAGTGATATTGATCTTGCTGTAGGATATTGATTTGTCCACTATTCAGAAGTAGCCTGACGATACCTTCATGCTCCCGTTTAACCGCCAACATGAGGGGGGTGTCGCCATTTGGATTCTTTGCATCCATACCAGTCTTGCGAGCTTCGAGTAGCTCCCTAACGGTCTCCTCTCGTCCAAGCCAGGCAGCTGCCTGGAACAGGTCATCTTTGCTCGTACTGTCCCCACTGACACAAAATCTAGTCGCCGTAAAAAGTAGCTCCGTGACATCAGCGTTGTTTTTAGTAGTTGCCCAAGAACTTGCTCGAAATCCATCAAAGTCTCGTAACTCAACGTCGACTTTAGGCGTACCAAAAAGCCTCCGGATGGCTTCTAAATGTCCTTTCTTGACGGCCAAAATCAGCGGTGTTTGGCCTTTCTTGTCTGGAGAATTGACTTCACAGAGATCTGAACCAATCAGCTTTGCAACGATGTCTGCGTGTCCTTGCTCGGCCGCCCACGAGAGCGGTGTTTTGCCCAGATGATCTCGGATATTGATAGCTGCTCCGCTATCGAGCAGCTTTTCGACTGTTCTTATGTCCCCTCTTTTGGCGGCAAATGATAGTAGCGTGTAACCGAAAAATAAAGTGTTAGGATCAAGGCCATTTCTTATAAGCACACACACCACTCCCCAGTTTTTGTCGCCTTTGATTACCCAATGCAGTAATTCTTCAACGTCTGAGTTTTCATCTGATTCGAAAAGCGGCTTCTTATTGAGGTACTTTGCTACAACAGTTGCATGTCCACCGAAAGCAGCACAGGCGAGCGCCTTTCGCCCAAGCCGATCCTGAACGTGAACATCAACCTTGTCTGTATCAATCAGTCTGGCAATGATACTTTCGTGCCCTTCTTCAAAGGCTTTTAACAATGGCGTTAAGCCGTGGTCGTCTCGAGCATTTATGTCAATGTCGACCGAGTTGAGGAGTTCCTCGACAATGAGCTCCTCTCCGAAGTTGATCGCTGCCATGAATAATTTCTGGTTGTAGGCCCTATCGTGTTTCGTTTTTTGCAGCAATTCATTAACAATACTTCGGTGCTTGTTTCTCGAGGCATAAAATATTGGTGATTGCCATCTCAAATCCTTTAGTTCAGCCGCGGGATGTTTGAGAAAGGTTCTGACGCAAAGCTCATGGCCCCGCTCAGCAGCATAAGACAAGGCAGTTCTATCCCAAGTGTCTTCATTGTTGATATCGGTTGTTTCACTCAACGCCTCGACCACGTATTCAATCCCAAAATATCCAGATAAATGCAGGCCACTCATCTCAATCGGTTTCATTCCATCATATTGCCACGTAAATTCTGGTTTTGAAATTGTCCACTTCGTCCCTCTCATAAATTCGGGCTCACCGAGATATTCACTGTCGTGTTCAATTTGGTCTCTCATCAAGCAAAGGATGGCCAATTGTACCTGGTGATCAGAATTCGAAAACCCGACTACTTCGGGACACAGTGAAGGGGCCTCGCGGGCATGATCGCCCCAGAAACTGGCAGCGTAGTCGTAGAATGGGTCCCACTGGCCCTTGGACCAGCGATACCTGTGACCTACGACACCAGGGTCCTCAATGATATCGAAGGATAGATAGGTGATACAGGTCCGCGCGATCATAGCCTGCGAGTCCAGATCCCATTCTTGCAGGTGACTCCCAAAATACTCCTGAGCTGTGAAATGCACTAATCGAATGACATCGCTCTGTTGATCAATCGTGACGAGCCCAACGCACGAGAGAACCATGTCTTTGAGATCTGGCATCGCTTTTGCATTGAACCTCTTCGTGCCCGACTTTACAGCTAAAGCGTGCTGGAGTACTCTCGGAGTCAGGGGCCTTTTAGCACAGACAATCCATGATATGGTCTGCTTGGCCAGATTTTTGAGTGATGATGACTGCGCTTCAACCCGTTCCATTGCTGTCATATATGCAGAGTCATAGGGATTCATTCCATTTCGTGATTTTTCTAAAGCGTCCTCGATCTCCTGTTGAGTGATCTTGTCCCTGAAAGAACAGAGTAGCAGATTGGCAATGAGGAACCTAGGTATTTCGCATGAGAAACCTTGCTTTTATGGAGATAGACGTGGACTTACATCCCGTCAGCTGAGTTGATAATCCATGTCGTGATCCTCTCCTGTAGCTGATCGTCTCTCTGGACGAAATCACGTAACATTGCCATGTTGTCTTTGATATACTCTCTGACGTCCTCATTAGTAGCCCGGATCTCCAAGGTGGCTGTTTCTTTGAATCTTTCCATGATCTCAGATAGTTTTCGCGACGTCACAAAAACGTTGACTTTTTCTTGGTTTTGAAGCTCGAATATCTCCATCAAAAACCTTGGCCAATTGTCTCTAGCTTGTTCACCGTCTCGAAATTCATCAAGTGCATCAATAAGGATGAAGACTTGTGAAAAAGACGTAACAACAGTTTTAAGAGCAGTCACGATTTCTGGCAACGGCGGTCGCGAGCCTCGTGATAAATGATTTTTATAGAGCAGTCTGATAGTTTCTGGTAGTGCCGGGAGTTGATAGGAGAGTTGTTTGAGAAGGCTAGCCAGTAGTTCAGTCGCGGTTTGTTTGTGCTGAGGACTAAAACTGCAATATGCATAAGCGATGCCGATGTTTCTGCCTCTTGCAAGATTCTCTAAGTGGCTGATGACGATCGAAGTAAGAAATGTTTTGCCAGCTCCTGGAATTCCTGGACAAAATAAGGTTCGACCAATAGTGTTCTTCCAATGGCAGAACTTTGCATCATCAATGAGCCATTGACCGGTCCCTGGCTGTACTCTTTCCAGTGTGTCACTTTGTTTGTGGGTAAAGTCGATGGGGGTAAGCCAGTCGAGAATGTGAACCTTGTCGTAGTCGCGTTGCCAAGAGCCCAGATTTTGTGTCGCTTCCTCAAGGTTGTCGACCGTCTTGCTCAACTTTGACAACACTACTGCTCATTAGTAACTTCTCTTTTACCGGTAGAATATTCACTGCTTCAGCTATTCCATATTCTCTCCCTTTAAGATGACCGTTTATAATGATGAGTAACTTTGAAAGACATCCTCCATCGAGTCTGCATGATATAAGTAGAAAGGTTATCACATACTAGGTTTGATAGATTCCTCTCGATCTACTACCTCGGGCTGTAGATTTTGCAGAAGTTTCTTTGTGTATGCAGCAGCCAGGGCGGCTGCATATTCCTGCCAGTCGTCATTTTTGCGTGAGTCAGCATAGTCGCAGATGCCTCGAATGACAAGACAGGGGAAGTTATCCATGACCCCTGCAGCTTCCATCTCCACGCATAACACATGGCCGCGAAATTGACTATTGATATGGTTCCGCAACCCTTCGTCCTTGATAACCTGATTGCCAGAAGCAATTAGACCGTAGTGAATTTTTACATCATCGATATTTTCTTTCGTGACAATATTTGTAGAGTCTCGAGTTTCTGTTTCTTCCTTTCTTCCGTGGAGAACGGGAGACGTCAAAATACCTAATGAGGATCAGAGAAGAGTAAGAATAGCCACTTAAGAGCGATTCTGCAACTCCACTTACCTTGACTTTGACCTAGGCCATAGCGTGGAAATGAGGGATTAGAGCAAGGTGGAGAGCGAGTATATCGGGTCGCCAGTTTCGGGTACTTGTACGCCACTTCGTCAAGAACTGGACGTATCTCGACTAGACCCATGTCGAGAAGTGAACCTAGCTTCGATACTGCCGTCGATAGTGACATTGGCGGCTTATCCAGCGAGCCAGTGTGTTGAAAATGACCACCATCTTCAGCTTTGCCCAGATCCCATTGAACTACGCCTGGGTATCCCTCGCCAGGCGTGCTGACTACGACATCTCCTAACCGGACGGTAGGCGGAATCCCACCGCCAATACCAACCATGAGGCCAACCTTGACATTTGGAAATGCTGAAACCATCCACGCCACGACGGTTGCCGCTGGATTGTTTCCGGTTCTCCCATGTGGCAGACAGGCTATAACAATGTTATGCCCACCAATAGACCCAAGCGTATAGGCATTAGGGTCATTCTCCAGGTTCAGAAGGTCTGGGTGTATTTCCTCAAGCATGGCCATAGCCACGGTTTGTTCTTTAGATAACGCGCAAACCCATCCAATTCTGTATTCATCGCGACCTCGTGGACTTGCGTTTTGAGAGGAATTCATAGCACACGTGTCAAGTAAGATAGATGAGTGTTAACATGCAGAATACCGATCTGGTGTGGCCAAGTCGATAATGTATTGAAGATTTGTTTAGTCGAGACCATCCGAGGACGAAGAGGGAAGTGTAGAGAAAAATGGGTAAGTGGGCGGGGTTGCCTGAGAAATGAATGTTCAGCTGGACGCACAGCCTCATGCAGGAATAGCAACTAAACAGTGATTCGTCCGCTCTAAACGCCACCTATTAGGTAGCAATGCGTACACCTGTGGGGCACAAGTGATGAGATATCGCAGATTACTGGTACGAACGCTTTGTTGGTCTTAGACTGTACAATATGCAGGGAGGAGAGAAGAGACAACATCACACACCAAACCCTTTTCGGAGCTACATATGAATAGTCTATATCGAGTCTTCTCCTTTTTATTGCATTTTTCACAAAGGCTCTCCAATTCGCTCATCTGCAACAGATGACATGTCGATTGCTGCCGAATTATGTCAACTCAGCCAACTTCAGTATGACTATCACATCTGTGAAGGCTTCCAATCATGGGAGGAGCAAGATCCAGATTTGGCCATGTCCATAGTCAGCTAAATAGTGAGGCTCTACAGTTCTTCACCCATTAATCGCCCATTTCGAATAACTAAACCCTATGGAGGTTATTAATACCCCAGGATACAACACTGTCTACCCGCATTCCAAGCCGGGGACTTATGGAACATGATATTTGTATTTGATCAGCATCATGCAAACCGTTTGGTAATTCTATTATTACTCGCGCCGATCACAAAGCTATCATGTAAATAAACTACGCCTGGTTGCTCTACGGGTTGAAGATTGCGAACTCCCAGAGCAAAAGAGGAGTTGATTCGGCAAGTAAATTTGCCAGCCATAGCAAAAGATGCACGCAATTTTCTAACACATTGCTGTTGAAAAAAAATTAAGCAATCGCAAAACGCCAAGCCACGGTCTGTAGTGTATGCATGGGGAAGAGGCTGGACTGTTGAGATGCGTGATAACGGATCAATGGTTATTCCGATTCATGAGTTGGTTGTCTTGCTGTCATCATGTTCAATAACTCAATCTGTAGCTTAACTTTTCAATCGACACATTCATCACGTCACAGTACGGATATCCTAGCGTGAGTAAATTTATTATCCGCTTTTTTACGCATAACTGAGACAAGACTCAGTAAAGGAAGATTAAAGAAAGATTTATCGTGCATACCAGTCAATTGCGGGGTAAAAAAGCTTGTTACGTGCCTGAAGAGAATCCTTGGTGCGCCACAAGTACGAGCCTCATCGAGGCGCAAATAGTGGGTCGAGCTTGCGAAGCTCAAGGGAACCTCGCTCACTAACTGAAATTGGTGACGCAATGAAATACTTTCCATCGTTCAAACCTTCAGTTGTGCCACAGCCTTGGACTTATAATGCTCCAAGACATCCTGAGCCAGATTTTGTTATGGGCAGTATAACAATGTGGTAAGTGATTAGGCATAGTCCGGCCAAAAGCTCAGCACGATTTCCACAGAGGGGCAGGATTTTCAACGAGGCCGAAAATAGCAATAGGGTAGGTTCTTCAGGGCAAATGCTGAAGCTCTCACCATCCACCATTTTCAAACATAATGCCTAGATGAGTGCACTTGCGATTTTTGGCAATCGAGGAATTTTCCGAGTCTCAGCCACGGCAATTGTTATCTTGACTCGTTGGACACGGTTGGACGGTTTAGTGCATGTGACAAAGGAATTTGTGGAACAACCAAACCATGAAAAACATCTCATCGGTTGCTTTTCCCAGTCAGAAACTAAACTCAGACAACGCGCGAACAACGAGATGATGGAAGAAAGCCATCATGATGTCTCATCAAAGATAACAAGCCGGATCGTGGATATTTCCCAGAACGGGGCCAAATGCCGGATTCTGCAATCGCATCAATAATGCCTTATCCGCCTAAATACCACGACCAGCAAGTGCTGTAGTTCGAGGACTCGCTCAAGAACCATTTGAGGGCCAAGACGCTTGCTGGTCATGACATGAGTCACCCAACTCCATATTAACTAAGGTAGTATGCGCAGCAGTCTTGAGAACCTACTGGTAGGAAAATCATGATGCATCCGTCCAATCGGACTCTCCAAACAGGCTTAGTCAGTAAATCCGTGCTATCCGAGCTCTCCGGATTATCTGCTGCCGACGCACTACGCCCCATTCGACTTAGCATTCCCTGAGGACACTTGGAACGGAAGTGACCGCTGCGTTGGTCACGTGCTGATTAAATAGGCCCACTGTGGTGGGGGGAGGTCCGCAACACCAAGCCTCTTTGAATTTGACCTTTTGATGCTTTGTAGATACCTTCATTTGTGCCCTTGAGCCTTATGACTGCTCATCCCGCATTAATAATCCCATTGAACTCTTGCTCATTGTGTCGAGTGGAACTAGCAATGAAAGCAGAGAATCGCTCTGATGTCAACGGGGTAGGCGGAGCACTCTGGTATGAGGCATCCGAGGAGGTCGCGGCTGACTGCACGAACAGCTCGGGTTCTTTTGTTGGAACTGGCAGCGCATTAGACGTTAAATGTGCTTTTATTAAAATTTAACTTGATATCACAAACTAAGGCTAAAGTTATCATCTTTTATTAAACTTGTACTTGTTCTAATGCCTTCGTAATCGTGACGCAGCTTTTATAGGTTCCATAACCCAGCTCTGTCGAAAGTCATTCGGATCATCCCCCTCAGAAGTGAACCAGACAAGTTCGAATCCCAGAATGTTCGGATTTTTCGGGAATTTAAACGAAGATATTTTTTGAGCGTCTGCGTTCCCAATATAGAATGCGTCGGATTCAGAGACAATAACCCGGTGCCCCTTGTCAAGCACTTTTTTTGTGGCACCATTATGCCAGGCTTGTATAATCCAATCCTTAGACAAGTTTATGGACTTTCCCTCGTCGGTAAGAGGATCGTCCCATAGAATCGCCGATTTGGTCGGGCAAAGCGTTTTGAGCCAGCACAAAAACGACTCGAAGAGTTTGTTGTCATCCTTAGTCTCCCACATATATGCCACTTCATCACCGCCAAAGTGATGAAGAGGAGATCTAAAAGTCTCGTCGACTGTGGAAACCAGACTAGCGACATGTTCGTATGTTTGGTGACGATGAAGCCTGATATCGAGTTGGGCCTTCGGATTCTTCAGATCTGGTTTACCTACTACGAGACCTCTCTTCCATAGTCCCCTGGTACAAAGGTTAGAGCTCATGTTGGAAAAAGAAAAGTTAATAACTCAAGAACATACCATATGTCACTATGACCAGGCATGTCTGTTTCCGGATAGACAAGAATACCCAAGCGCTGTCCATGCGAAATGACTCTCTGAATATCTCCGAGAGTATAGTATTGAGAACAATGACTGTACTTTATGCTGACGTTCGTCAAACCACGATCTGCCGGCCATTGCATGGGGAAGCTTTCGGCATCGTATATATGCCAATGAAAGACATTGAAGTTGTATTGGGCAAGCAGAGTCAACAGATTGAGAATGGATTGAATAGGAAAGAACTTGCGGCCCGTATCCAACATGAAGCCTCTGTGAGGATAGAGACCGGAACCCATCTTGTCGGGATTTCCAATGGAACGGTGATCTTTAGATGAGACTCATGAGGGAGATGGTGGGGGTTTAATGGATCTACGTCAGCTCTGGAATGGCAGGAGAAAAGTTCTTCCGATCCAGCTTCCAAGACATCTTGAGGCCGGATCAAGACAAGAAGCGGCCTTTGCATACCTTGGCCAGGAATGTGATGTCCATTTGCGGTTTGACGACATTTACAAGTACTATGATAGGTCGCACAACGTTCGAAAGTTCGGCCAACAAGATTTATCTAGTATTGGAATCTATTGAAAAAAGCGCGACAGTCTAGATAGAATGTAAAGCGCAAAAATAAAACCCTCAATCTGACATCGTACAATTATCCACCGCGCGTCTTACCCCATTTTATGTTGTCTTGCTTCCACACCGAGAACAACGGTATAACAATGCTGAAAATGCCAATCATAGGGAAGAAAGGAAGATAGAATGGAATGTATCTCCAATCATTGCAGAGAATGCATATCAATACAGGTAAAAGGCAAAAAACAAGCAGTAGTATCCAAGCATAGTCTGTCAGTAGGACTGAGATGACTGCAAGGACCACACCGGCCGGCAGTGCGAGTGGGAGGATGAACACCATGAAGAGTTCAGCGCCAATGACAAAGAGGAGCTTGATGTGAGTCCAGATTGAGGCCTCGAAAGGAAGAACGTTGAGATGAGAGAAGTGGCAGTGAATAAGGGAATTCGTCCATCGGCGTCGTTGGTCAAGGAGAACTGAAAGGTTATCAGGAACATAAGTTGTGCATGTCGCAGCCGAGTAATATTGCAGTGAGCAGTCAGACCCAAAATACCGTATTGCTAGGGTTGACAAATAACGGTCTTCGCCAATGGACAACAAGTTGTGTTCATGCAAGGTCTTATCGTAGGTTCCGGCGTAGTCTTCCAAGAGAAGTGGGTGCAATATAGCCGGTCTGTTATTCGGCCATTTTAGGCGGTAGATAGTGAAGCATCCACTTAGGACCAAGACATTAGTGCAAGTACTTTCCACTGCCTTCAGGACGGCGTGAGTAAGCCAGTACTCAAAAACCTGACTCAAGGTGACAAAGCTGCCTCCAGGATTGCTGACTCCAGTATAGCCGCATACTCCGATGAGCCTGTGATCGTTCTGAAGTTTATGTACAAGGTATGAAATCCCTGTCTTCTGTACCTCGGTGTCACAATCAACAACCAACATGTACGTAGCATCACTCGCGTCTATGTCGAGGCAGGTTCGCATTTGGAACTCAATATTCTCAAAGAGCGGACTCCAAAGTCGGCGGTAATTGACGTAGTGGAAGAAGTTGTAGACCAGGAGCTGAGAGTCGCGTTTGCCTCGGTTCCCAGGCTTTGGCTTGTCTTGTTCATCGTCTCGACCAACCTTGACCACGACAACATAGGGTACCCCGCGAAAGTAGCCAGTGCAGCAGAAGGCGAGGTTGTCTGAAACTCCATTCGCGTCAAAAGAGGTATATGGATGGGCCTGAGTCTCCATACCGGCTTCCAAGTCTGTTGTGTGGTTGAGAATATCTTCCAACAAGATTTTGTAGGTTGGCTTCTCGCCAGGAGCTGCAACCGTTCCATCTGCGACAATGTAGAGAAGCTTACACTTTTTCTCGTAGCTTGACTCGATGCAAGAATAAATAGTTCTGCGGAGAACGAACTCAGTCTCATTGTAACAGGGTATGTGCATGATCAGTAGAGCGTCGTGTTCGTCGAATTTTCGGCTTCTGTAGCGAACACGAGCAACGCAAAATGCCACGAGGAGCATAAACGTGCCAGCCATGCCCATATAAACCCAAATGACGTTACGCACCACGCCGCAGAATTGACTGTGACGAGAAAAGATGCCGATGTCCACTTTCACGACACAACTGGCTATGGGTTGAACGATAAGAAACCAGCTTATCAAAGCATAAATGGCGGCAAGTAAAAGGCAGAAAAGAACCTTTTGTCGGAAGGCCAGACGTTGTCGATGGTCGTTCATTTTGAAAAGGCTTTTGAGAAGCCAGGAAGGGATGTAGAAAGTGAGGCAGCGCGCAAGCCATTTCCAAAAACCTTGGTAAGCACCCGGATTTATATGCTCGTCTGTTCGATGGGGGGCTCTCCAAGCTTGGAATCCGGTGACTTGAGCCTGCAACTTCGGCCTGGGTCTCTGCTTCTTGAGCTTTCGTCTCTCGGAGGATTCCAGGTCTTGGCGAGCTTCAGCGTCCTGGTGATTGTTCGAAATCTCTTCCCCGACAGGACCAGTCCTGGGTCGGCTGTCTTCGTCACCATCGAGCTGAGGGTTTTCAATAGGGCTCGGAAGTCTTGGAGATTCACCGCGACGGGTGTCTTGATGGGATGTCTCGGGGCGTGAGTCTTGATTATCTTCACCTATATCTGAGGTGAACATGTTGGATGATGAAGCGATGTCGATAGAGTCATGAATTTCTGGCTGGGTCTGGCCGGACGGTAGTGATTCCTGGCTCGAGCGCGAGGAGCAATCCCTGTCAATCGACAAGTCGGATGCGTATAAAGACAAAGCGTTGAGTCTTTCTTCGTCTCTCTCATAATCTAAAAGATCAGTTCACTTATGCCGCATCGGAGAAAAAGAGGTGTTTACTCACATGGAGAGGGTATCTCGTCTTTGGGATCATTGGGAAAGAGGTTCACATAAATAGCCTTCCACATTTCTTCCTCAGAGGCATCAACTGTCGTGGTTTTGGTGGGTCGAATCTTCTGTAAGAGACTCTCAAGTCCTTTGGTAGGTTCATCCGCCTCACAGTGGCTGAGGTCATCATGTGGCTCCTCGTGTAGGTGGCGCCGAAACTTGGGAGTGGACCCAAAATTCTGCGAGCAATTCGGGCACTTGATGGGTAAAATATGGCAGCGGTAAATATGCCGTCTAGATCTACAGTCAGTGTGATTGTAAAAAGTGTGCCGGAGGGCATATCGTACCTGAGACGGTGGATTGCCGTCCACCCTGACTTGGAACATGACTGTCTCTCCTGAGGCTCACCTAGGGTGCGCTTCGCATACGGACAAGCGAAGAGCTTGTCATAAGCGCCCTGCCTACTAGTACCTTCTATAGTTTCTGTACTACCTTCAGATACTTCGGTACTGGAAGAAGGATAAGGTGAAGGGCGACCACGTTCTTCAGGTATGGTAAGCATGGTTGCTTAGGATTTGACGCGACTTAGAGGTGAGTGAGAAGGAAACTTGATAGGAATATGTCAAGGATGTCACTATCCGTGGCCACAAGCCAGTAGGGAATAGCTGTAGTGGGCTGTGGAACCTGTCAAGACATGGGTGCAGTGCAACAGGGGGGATGGATATATAGCCTCATTCTATTATACACACAAAGGTGAAGAAGATCTTCACCCAACGTTTCGCTTGGCCGCTGACGAGGCATCTCGGGTGAGCTAAGATCGAGTCCATGACTTCATGTCCGATGGTGTATGGTAAATGTGTCATGGCATGTGGGGGTAGGATTGAACCGGACACTGCAGGAAAAAAGATTGATAGGCAATTGGAGTGTTATGACAGGAGCTTAGTGTGCCAACATTGTGTCAGATGGCTTTAGTGTTCGGTATAACCCTGCTCCCGCCTGTATAGTAACCTGTTTTGGTAAAGTGGCGAGAGCCTCAAGTCTGTGAGCGCACAAACAAAGGTGCCTTTGTCCTGTCGCATCATCCACTACGTTCGGCTGGCCGTTCTGTTAGTTCCCTTTTTAGATCGCAGCCACCTCGATGGGTGTTGTCATCCAGTACCGGGTTTCACATATCTCTGACTAAACGCCCTGGCGTTTACTTCTGCTCAAAATAAACATACTCTATTCGAGATATAAACTAAAAGGCATGAATCTTCGTATACGATGATCAGGCCCTGGACCGCTTAGAGCAAGGTGTCGACGTTGAGTATAGGGTTTGGCTAGTGCGTCGAGTTTGTAATGCCTACGCATCCCCCTGAAAATTTCTGTGTCGGGAAAGGGCAAAAGCCGCCCAACGTCTGGATGTACTATACGAGTTGCAGCGTTGTGGAGCTAAAACAAAAAGAAAGGGAACTAGAACAGATTGACGATAGTGGCGCTAGGGTAGTTGTTCAATTGTGGACTACGGTAACTACCGCATCTTGGATGAGTAAGAGGCATATTTTCCTCCTGGCTACTCTCTACCGGCCCCCTGGCAGCCTTTACCAAACTGTACTTGGGATTCTGAGTAGCGTTTTAGCTAGTGGAAGTATATGATGTTATCTGTCATTGTATGATTGGTTGCGGAGATGCCGGGTGCCGTAAAACCTTAGCTTAAGGGATCAAGCCCCACGCGATGTACGTCATCAAAAAGGTCCAACATATTTAGTGATTGGATACCGAAATTCTGGAATCCGGACTATAAAGGCTAAGGTATCAGCCACCTCGGCCACAAAAGCCTCTTCCGTATTCACCAACTGCTGTGGCAAGATCTAGTCAAGATGGATATTGTGCTAACACAGGAGCATGGCGTTTAAGTTAGTGCATAGTCCACGAGCGTTACGTGGATGAAAAAGACGATAAAGGCTAAATTGCCGATGAAGCCATGCAAGGCACAAAAAGCCTCTTCCGTAGATCAACGGGACACTGATTACGCAAAGTCTAGAAAGAAGTTGTGGTGCTGAGAAGAATATGGCGTCTAAGTTAGCACATACTCCACCAGCGTTACGCGGTTCCTGCCGCCTGCGTCACCCAAGCAATCAACACGTGTGGCGGTCACGGCCGTTGAGTCCCGGGGAGCGGGATTCCCCTGCATGAACTCAATCATTTTTTCCAATAGCAGCCGTTACCGTATCCATGCCTGTGGTCAGAACTAGTCGATCCATATCGCATACTCCCGTCTCGTATGAGAACGACACTTCCATATGCGGCTTTGCACTAACTTGATTCGAAAGACAGAACGAATAACGATACTAAATCGGACATTGACCGTTCCCAGTCTGCGACAAAGAAAAGTCTTGTCAAGTACTGATGCGCAAGAAAAAAGAAAGGTTTGACGCCACGTTTATCATCCACTTGGATAAATCTTGCAACCCACATGTCCATATGGTCGTTTGACAATACAGAGCGGTGTCTTTTCCGTGGCAGAAGTTCCCACAATGGGCCCGACTAGCAATATTCCAAATCATCCCGTTGGGTGGCACAAGACTCAGCGGGTTTGCGACCCAGGACCACTAGCCTGTCTCCGCGTGCGATGGTCGCTCACGCCTGGGTTACTAATCGGCGATGCCCTCCAATCCTCTCTAAAAAAGAGGGGTGGAAGTGAGCTTGGAAGACGTTTCCTTTGGGGTGGATATCCAGACTCGTTAGGATCGTCGCACTCCTCCTGTTGGTGTTTAGACTGTATAGTGGGGGCTCCAACAGGTTGATCCTTTTGACTTTTTGGTGTCATGAGGTAGGACCTGCGCAGTTGGCAGACTCATAACCAAACGGCTTGGGCAAAGTTGCGATAGAGACAGAGGCAAGTTGAGGGTCAGCTAAGGAAATCAATCAGAGACAGAAAGAGAGTTTTCACGTCGTAGAAATGGTCATATGTTACTCACCAACATCAGACTGGGGACTGAAGACGTTGACCTGCAGGGTGCCATTCATTGTATAAGGTAATGAGAAGTGGCAGCGAGCACCAATAAGAGAGAAAAGTGACGTGCCAAGCCGCCAATCCCCGGAAGGCTGTTAATTTTCAAACCGATTGCTGTCATGAATGATGTAATGTTAGATCAGCCGAGATTGGTCTTTGCAATGACGGTGAAGGCAGGGCGTAACATGTGGCGTACATATATAAGTAGGGGCCATCACTGTCTTTATGTAACTAATTGTTGACAGTCTCTATTCTGTTCTTCACCGTCAATCTTTCCGTTTGGCGGCTCCTAACCTTAGCTTGCTAATCACCACCGCCTTAATTGACACGCGAACAGTGGCTTTCTGCGACATGTCCCACAGTCTGCTGTCTTGTGCGCGTCTCAATACTCACTTTCGACCCCGACGGTGCGTGCCTAAGAATAGATCAGCTTTTCAACATGGACAGACACAACATGCCCGCCGAGCCGATCATCACGAGAAAAGACATCATTGAGTCTGCCAAGCCAATAAAACAAGATGTGAGACAGTCTCACCAGGCCGTCACACGTTCTTGTTATTTTTTTCCAAAATAAGGTCTTTGCCCGTTGTTAAGTTAACGATGACTCGATACTCGGCTGAGTGATTTGGATTGCACTTGGGTTACTCCCACTTCATGTCTGTTCGATTGGGTCAGTACTTCCCTACCTATCATACTGGAATGTCAGCTTATGGTTGAAATAGGCATTCTTGATCAGAAACAACAGATGAGAATGATTGAGGTCGACTGAAGACCAGGTGTGGAGCCAAACTGGATGAGTGTTTGTATCACCATATTCGGAAATGTACATTGGATTGGTGAGGTCCACATCTCCTGAACACGGAGCGCATGACCAAGATTATGACGATTGAAGCAGACTCGCTTTCTAGGGGAAAAAAGTATAAGCAAGGCAGTGTGTTTCACATACGGAGCCAACCCAGGGAATTTTAGAGAAAAGGTTAACATTCGAGGAATCCCGGCGGTGCTCACGGAACACAGCGTGGGAGAGGTAAGCAAGAGCCATTCATCAGTGGCATGAGGGGTGGTATGAGACCTTGAAACTGGTATACCGCACTAGACTTCCCTGACCCCTGTGAACTATAGATCCTGCGCGTATTTCAAAGTCGCGGAGAAAGTTACCAATTCTGGAGTAAGTTCAGACAAAAAGGTGTGAACCGTTTCCTCAACCCATACTTACCGACAATGTATTATTAATGTCAACCGGGCTGTGCAACTAACCCGAAAGTCCGGGGGTGCTTATATAGCCTGGTGTGATGGTTTATATCGAAATTTCCCCACAGTTCCTTCCTGATATTTTGACACCTTTTAGGGGTATTTATCCTCCAATCTTTGTCACTCCTATCGGTCAAGAAACTCGCCCGTTCAAACGAATATGGCCAAAGTAGCCATTGCTGGTGGCTCTGGTCACATAGGACGAACTCTAGTCGATGCCATTAAGCAGACAACGTCGCATGAAGTGCTGATCCTATCCCGAAAAGTGTGAAAATCTGAAACCCCATTTTAATCCAAGAGCTAATATTCGACTTTGAACCAGCCAAGCCCAGAGGTAGAAGCCGAGAACGGCGTTTCAGTGGTTGCAGTTGATTACAGTGACGTCAAGGCTTTTATCCGCCTCCTTGAAGAACAGCAAGTCCATACTGTGGTCTCGGCAATTACGATGATGCAGGTTGGTTTTGGGGAAGAGAATAGCGAGATATCTCTTATTCGTGCCGCGGATGCATCTACCTTTACCAAAAGAATGATCGCCACCGATTGGGGATTTCCGCATCACGAAGGGTATGTTTATTTACTGTTTGTAATCCACATGTTAATAAGTCAACAGTCAGATCCCAAACTTGGCAAGTATCGGACCAAAGCTAGAAGCACATGAATTTCTCAAAAGCGCCAAGAACATCAAATCGACGGTTGTACAGAACGGGTATCTTATGGATTACTGGGGCATGCCTGTTATCAAGTCCCACATGCAGTCAAGCACTCTTATTCTCGATATTCCGAATAACTCTGTTGGAATCCCGGGAACTGGTGATGAGCCTGTGATATTTAGTTACTCGGGTGATGTAGCTAAATATGTAGCTGCCTTTCTCGATTCGGATCGTTGGGATCCTGTGAGCTACGTCGTCGGCGACAAGTTGACATGGAATGAGTTCCTCAGACTGGCAGAGGATGTAAAAGGTCGGTCTAGTAGCCCCCTCGCGGCCTACTTATACTAAATCTTTTTTCAGACACCAAATTCAATGTTGCATATGACAGTATTGACAAACTGAAGCAAGGCCAGATCACTGAGCTTCCCGGGCACGTCCCGGTGTACCCCTTCTTTCCGAAGGAAGCTCTACAGTCTATACTTGCGGGCGTTGCTCTCATGATGGCGGAGGGTTCTCTGGACTATGAAACGCCCAGGACATTGAACGAGAGGTTTCCAAGCATCAAGGCTATGAAAGTGAAAGAAATGTTGGAACAGGCTTGGCGGTAGAGTACGCACTGAGCTGACAATTTACGATGACCCTGGGGCTTTCAATGAGGCTATCACTCGCCAAGTGAGTGAACATTAAGTAATTTGGCGCTGATTGTCTAGGCCACTAGACCAACGCAACGACCTTGATATTATGGCGGGTTGGCCGGGTATGAATTCCTCTGACTTGGAAATTAGAGCGAGCCTCAAATTCTAACCTGCAATAGACGAGGCCGGATCTTTGGCATCAAAGACCGCACCAGACTCGAGGCAACGCGATTCATTGAGGGTAGGGGTATCGTTTTGATGAGTGGAAGAGCCTTTGAGTTGCGCCTGCGCCTAATGCTTCCAAACCATAGAGCAGTACTAGGTTGATACATTGTTCTGACAGCACTGAGCATGACACTTGAAATTGGACCGTATTTTAGCTACATGAGTCCTCACATAATTGTGGCTCTGAAGATGTTTGCAAATTCCAAGGTAAATATTTTGGTGCATCCTCAACTTTATTATCTCAATGAGACCTGATCCATTCATTTGATAAGCGTTGTCTATAGACTGCATTGCCCCAATGACGCTGACGAAATAGTTCATTCCTAACTGTAACTCTATGTACCATTATCCATGTGACTCTTTCTTTCTGGATTACAAACACTCTCGACGGTGGAGGATTGCGAACGAGGTCTTATCAGCTTCTACCCTACTACTCAAAAAGGCTGCCCGCCCACCGACACGTTGCGGGATGGAGATGATTCCACAGACGTAATCCTCTGTTTTGCAGTTCGTTTCCTGAGAGACAACAAATTTAGCCCATTGCTTATAGGCATGCTGCCACGGATCAGCAACCCAATTTCAGCTGGATGGAACCAGTTCATCCAGACAAGTACAGCAAACATCAGTAAGCCATCAAAAATGAAGACATATATCTCGCTCCGCATCAATGCGCCATCATTGCCCTGGATGAACTCAATGACTCTGAACAAGCTCCTTACCCAGATCAGAATACCAGTCACATATAGAGTGATGAGGTACGCTTGCCATCGTACGAGCGGGTCTGATACTCTGATGGTCGGCGCACGGCGCATGCGCATATGGAAGATGGCAGCAACAATGATGAATAATCCAAAAAAGGCTAACTGTACGAAAAGACCGGCGATGATGACTTTCTCTCCGGTGTCATGGGTAGAGTCCGATGCCATCATGCCGCCACCTAAACCTATTAGTTCTTGCATTCTCCTGGTCCACTGGAAGTGAAAAGGGCTCATACCAGATCCCTGCATGAAGAGGGAAATAACGTCGCCGGTGACAAAGATCTTGGTAAGCCATCGACGTTTAATGATGGCGTGATGTTCGCCCTCTGTCAGAAGGATAATCCGACCTAGTATCATATAGATTGACGCTGCCATCAAGGCTGGTGCAATCAAGATAACCAGGTTCTGCATTATGTACGGTGCCAATGTCCAGCAGCCAGGCTCTTCCATAGCATTGATAAGCCTGCCAGTGTACCCTACAAACTCGACTACATGAGGGTCAGTTTACGTAAATTCAGTGGAAATATATGACGACCAGCGCCGAGTAATATAGATTTCAAACGTACAGCAACCGCCAATGACGAGAGCGGAAAGATACCATGCCCGTGTTCTCAGCATCTGTATAGCATGCAGACTTGTCGTAAGTATGAACAGGACCATGAAAAGTGTGTTTACAGGAACTGAGGGTTCAAATCGATATTTTGCAAATAGTGCAGATTTGTAATCGGGGTCACAGTCCTTCGAAGCCATTGTATAAGGGCGATCGAGAAGATGATGATGTTGGAAGGAGTAATTGTCGAAGAGATGCCGTCAAGATGATCAAAATCTTGGGATAATGATAAGAACGAAAAGCAAATAAGATGCTCACATAAGATCTTTATGTATTTCCCTATTATGCCGTTCGCAGTTCACTGGCTACTTGGCAAGACCACAGAGTTGTTTAATCTAAGCCTCAATCAGGCTCACGCTATGTGACAGTGAAACCGGGTCCTCGGTTGACAACCATACAGCATACGGAGAATTAGAGTTCCAGTGCTTTCCAAAGGGAGCAATGCCGGGATCGTCTAGTCGGGATCTCGGGTTTGTTCAGGCCCGAAAGGCAATGGCATCGGATAGATCGTAATTGGAGATGACTAGTAGCCTAGCCAGGTTTTTGATGCTTGCTATTGGATGAGCCACTCGCACCGAACCACGTGCATGCACCTCGTTCCGAGCTAAATAAGGTTTGTCAGGCGTAGTTAATCCAAGATAGTAAACGAGCATGCCAGTCACATTGCGAGAGGAGCTCCCGGTGATTCCATATGGAACCTAGAGCGCATGGCCACTGTCTCTTTAGATTGCGAATCTTTCATCATTATAAATCTTACTCTGCTCGGTAGGTGGCTGAACATTGTAGGAGGAAAATGAAATACCCAATTTCCCTCCGGCGCCTACTAAGAAGTACGGGTCATGAACTCCAAAGAGACAAAAAGCACAACCCAGAACAAAGCATACACAATAACAGTGGAAGTATTTAAGAACTGGATTTTAAAAAAGCCTTACGAGGCCACTTCAACACTTCTCTGAAATGAGGGTCATCACCAAGCTTGCCTTCAACTTGTTCAAAAGTTTGTCTTGCCCAGCCTCTGGAGTACCAAAAGTTTGTCTCGAGGCTTAAGAGGAAGACCGCAAAATAAGCCATGAGGACCAGTGCATGACTCTTCTGAGCCTCAATGTCTGGGAGTAGACGTTCCGAGAGCTGGAATAACCAGCCTATCACCACTCCGCTTTCTGCATTGTAGCCAGCTAGAGCAATGAGTTTGGCGGCATGTTCTAATCTTACTACAGCCGTTTGATAATCTTCAAGACAGCTATGAGGGAGGTCCATGCTCTGGAACTCTTGGAGATATCGCAGGGCTGCGAATGTATCGTTAGGAAGATGGGTGTTCTCAAAGGAAGGCAACCACCTGCCCGATACGGTCAGCACGATCATCCGATGTTTGAAAGGACATGATTTACTTACTCTCCCGATAGCTCTTTGTCTGTTGCGAGTCGAGCACCGTAAATCAAGGGTGAAAACTCAGAGTCAGATAGACGAGTCAGCAGCGGGTCTAGGGCTGTTCTCATGCCTCGAAGAAGGGTGACCATTTCCATCATGTTTGCTAATGGGCTGACAAGCTCTTGATTACGAAGGCGAGATGGTAGCATAAAACTGTGGAGCGTGATTAGTGCGGCAAAGCTGAACAGTGCCTTCCAGTTATCGGACCGGACATTCTCAAGTTCGGAACGAAACTGCTGAGATCCCAACGTTGCCTGGTAGTCACACATCTGTAGATAGCTCGTGCTGTTCTCAGGCTCTAGGAAAGCCTTATGAGCCGCGCTTATGGCGAGTACGCCATGAATGACGAATCGGTTGCCGTAGCCCTGTCGTGGTATTGTTACTCGCCAAGTGTGCGCCATATCCTGTCTGAGACATAGAGTGTCCGCTGTCACTGACGTGTAGTGATGCATGAGCTCCATCTCTTGGCACCACAGGTCCGCATGAGAGCCTTGAAAAGTGGGAGGTAGTCTTAAAGAGGCTTTTGTGTCGATATTGCCCTCATCTTCGGCCTTTAAGGTCGATATGGCAGCTCTGACGGGGATTGTGCATGGTGGAGGCCATGAGGATGATTCTTTTATGCGACTGTGTCGCTTGGACTTGGTGAATCGCTCCCCATAAGCACAGGTGGCCCCATACTTCTCACAATTGGCACAGGTAGGACGCCGCTCATCGCACTGTGGCAAGGTTAGACCGTTCCGCTCGTGTTCCACCTAACAAGAGAATCAAGAGGCTGTTGGAACAACGCACCTTGACCCGCCTTCGCTTACAAACCAGGCAACCGTTTCTGGATTTTGTGTGCAAGGGCATGTCCCTGTAGTTGGACTGAAACGTGGGGATCATCAGAAATTGATTGAGGAGCCGGTGGATGGATTGATTGTGGTAATGGTGTAATGATCAATAGCTGTATGAGATCAATTGTTCCACGGCCTGTGTCTGGATCATTGTCTGTTCTCCCCTTTTTCTGACTCTTATCTCCTTGTGAAATATCAACCCCACATGTGCTTTGTAGGGCGGCAGCCATCCCTGGCTTGGCGCATGGAATGGGGCTGTGCTAATTTCGGGGCAAATTCAAGCCGTCGGATGGGTTTATACTGGAGTGGGTTAGTGCAGCTTGAACCAAAGCACCGCCCCAGATAATAAAGTTTGTTGCACCATGTGGAATACCATATAACCCCTGTAAGTTTGTCTAGCGGGTACCTCTGTCTCAGAACGCCATAAAATTTCAATCTTAAATCACTTTTTGAGTAATAATAATAAAAAATCGCGGGAAAATAGAGAGAATTACTATATGCTAAGTTCATATGTATCCTTTCTTATTTTATTAATTATATACTAAAATAGGGAAAGTTTAGTATATATTTTAGATATCTCTTACAGAGTGAGTATATACTAGACAAACTTATAGGGGATGACCTGTATTATGCATCATGTGTAGCGAAGATTGATACAGCTGGAACAAAGATCCGAATACGCATCTTGGTCCCGGGCTTAGGAGGCTCACAGACGGGAGGTGACGAAATTCGCGATTGAGTACGGGAGGTCCACTCATTGGCGAGCCTCATATGTTACTGATTTCTGTTGTCCTCGTCAACAAGCTTTCCTGCTTGTGAGACCACGTTCTTAGGTGCCTCTGGACATGAGTAGTAAGAGTTTCAAATGACACCAGAATGCATTACGCAAATATTGTATGGTGTCAAACAATGATACCAATTCGATCTCTAGAAACTTGTATTTAAAGAATGTGATCGATGTTTGATGTTGCCTTTAGCTGGTATCAAAAAAACCCCTTCAAGGTAGCAGTACGCGAATCCAAACACATGGATAACTATTTCAAACATTTTAAGTATCCATCATGTCGTTGAATCATCATCCACAGAGTGAATCAACTCACGGATGTCGTCGCTCTATTCTCATCTGTAACCCCCCATCCATAGGCATAGTCAAGTGCGTTCTGCTAGTTTTTTCTCCGTCGAAATCGGGACTGAAAGTGAAAGCCTTGGTCAAAGTTGCAATGACTTGAACAGCTGTTAACTCAGCCATTCTTTTGCCCAGACAAAGCCTCGCACCGCCTTGAAAAACGGGATACTCTCCTGCACTTCTCTGGGCTAGCACCCCCTCGTGTAACCATCGATCAGGTCGGTAAGCCTCAGCATCACTTCCCCATGTTAAAGTTGAGCGGTTCATAGCCCACGTACACCAAACCACGATCGAATCTTGCAAAATGAATGTGCCGTCTGGCAATAGAGTGTCTTCTTGCGCCTGCTTGATTTCGATGGGGATTGGTGGATATAGCCGTAAAGCTTCATAGAAAACAGCGAGGATGAACTGACTGGCATCAGCTCCGAGGTCTTCCTGCTTGACCACACGGCCGCCACTACTCTTCACCATGTGGAATATTCTGTCGGACACGTCTTTATGCTTGGAAAGAAGGTAGAAAGTCCATGTCAAGGCCTGTGCAATAGTGTCTTTTCCAGCAGAAAGAAAGTTCAACGCTGAATCAGCCACTAACGCTCGATCACCAAGGTGGTCAAGCAGGGTGTGGATCAATGTTGGGGTCTTATCATTTTCAGCTCCATCACTGCAACCCTGCTGCTGCTCAACCTGTTTGACAAGATCGTGACCATACTGCTTCATTGTACGAACACAAGCTCTGAGTCGGGTGCCCGTCACTAACTCGGTTATCTTCCAGAGGGGGTTCTGGAAGCGTTTGGCGATGTCTTCTGAGGCATGGTCGAACGCCAGCGTAAATTTATCGTCTGCATGCATTTCTCTGTTGTAAGCTAATTTTCCAATCAGCTGCGTCATAATTTCGTGCAAAACCGATTCCAGATCAATGGCTGCTGTTTTCTGAGTCGCAGAGTCGATGCCAGCCATGGTATTTTGCAGAATCTTGGGTAAATCGCTTTGTGTTAGCCTCTTTAGCGTGCTTGCGTTGAAAAATTGTGTTCCGGCCTTGCGCTGCCGCTTCCATAGATGTCCGTCGACGTTGACGATGCCATAACCGAACAGATCATGTAGTCGAGCGCGGAAAAAATCCCCCTTCTGGAATACCCCTTCGTGTTGGAAAACGTATTCAAGGTTGGCAGGATTCGAAATGACCACGCCGGGAGGAAGAGTAGGGATATTGATAGCGAGGGTTTCATGGCCGTATTGCTGGATACACCTGGGTAAGATGTGAGACATTGAGTAGATATAATGGTACACTTTCGTGACATACCTAGTGAACCAGGAAAACAATTCTTGACGTGAGCGAAGGAAGATAAGACCGTTGCCAATTATGGGTAATGAGTTTGGAGATGCTCTACGCTCCGTCAGTAAGCAATAGCAGGAATGTCAGGTTCAACAACGTACCGAATAGGCTTGCCATCTCGGATTATCCTAGGCCGCCGGGTGGCTCTCCAAACAGAAAAGAGGATAGACGCTATAAAGCCGAAATAGAAACAATATTTTATCGAATCCGGGATGATCATATTGCCAAAAAGATTGAACAGGCGATTGACGATGCGCTCCACCGTGGTAGTCGCCAGCAATGATTTAGTCTTGTATCATGTTTCGATGAGCGACAGGTAGATGTGACGACATTTAGTACTCCATTACCAACAGGACTTCGGTTTCATCCCGGGTTCGGCGCAACAAAAGATGGAGTGATATTTTGACCGGATAGACTTCGTCCCCGAAAAGAGCTATCATTCGTTTTCGCTTGCGGGGACTCGTACCGACGTGCATTAGGTGCGGTGACAGGGATGTGCACAGGGATGTGCGATATCAAATCCCGAGATGAGACTGTTAAGCCTCGCTTGAAATTTGGCCGTGTGCGGGCTAACCAAAGGACGTTGGGAATGATTCTTGGGTACAATCTGTCAAGATAATAATGCAAGGGTTGACTGAACTTTTAAAACAGCTGAGTTCCACGTCATCTCCGACTGTATGATTTCAGCTACCACTGATCTGATCGGCATCATGCAGCCCACCGTTGTTATTCTTGGAGGCGGCTTCTCTGGCATTGGCACCGCACATAAGCTACTCAAGCACACTCAGCCAAAAGTCCCATCCTTGCGGGTTATCTTAGTCTCGCGCTCAACACACCACTACTGGAATATCGCCTCTGTTCGCGGCGTCGTGCTAGGGGCCATTCCAGATGACGAACTCTTCTACGATATTGAGACGGGCTTCCAGAAATATTCCAAAGATTTGTTTGAGCTTATCATTGGCGCAGTGTCTGGCATCGATCTTGACAAAGAATGCGTCACTATCCAGACATCAAATGGGCATAAGATGATCAGCTACACACAACTTGTTGTCGCTACTGGCTCTTCATATTCCTCTCAACTACCTTTCACATCTATTGGCACACACGAGGAGACGACAACTGAACTGCACAAATTGCAGCAAAAGATCGATACCGCTTCGTCTATTATCGTCGCCGGCAGCGGTCCTACTGGTGTTGAAACAGCAGCAGAGCTCGCATGCGCTTATGGCACCAGCAAAAACATTTCTCTCATTGTCGAGAGCGAAGCACCACTCTCTGTAATGCGATTGCACATTCGGGAAGCAGCAGCACAAGATCTACAAACCTTGGGAGTCAAGCTCGTGCTTAACACACGCGTGAAGACAGCGACACAGTCAGGGTCTCAAACGCTGATCAATCTGTCCAACGGTGAAAGCCACCTGACAGACGTTTATCTTCCCCTCTTCGGTACACGGCCCAACACAAATTTTGTCCCACCCCAACTCCTCGATGACCGGGGATATATCAAAGTGGACAGATCTCTACAGGCAGAGGGGTTCAAGAATATCTGGGCTGTTGGGGACGTTGGGAACCTCGAGAGTAGCCAGTTGATCTATGCTGAGAGCCAGACTCATCATCTCGCACGGAATTTGAACACTGTTCTTCTTGGAAGAGACGATCAAGTTGCAGACCTCAAGCCAGGATACAGCCCACAGATCTTCGTCACCTTGGGCAAAAAGAAGGGGGTTGGACAGTTTCTCAACCTTCAGGTTCCTGGATTTATTGTAAACGCTGTCAAGGGTAAGACGTTATTTACCGACAAGGGACCTGGGATGATCTCGGGGAAGAACATCGTGCGATCTTCCATCTGACTATAGATGGTGTATTCAGCCGACTCGGACGGCCTTTTTTTACCGGCATATTTCAATACTTTAGATATCTCTTAAGCAATAATTTACATCACCTTATATCACGTGGCATTTGCTACCTTTGTATCCTGCCTTGTTCAATTCCGCAAAAAATAACGCTGTTCGCAAGACCTGTGGGTGGCTCTAAAGTCCTGCTGACAGGCCTGTCCCTGTTCTACGAGGGTTACAGTCCGCGTTTAGTAGAGTAATATTGAATGTTTTGCCAGCAGTGGAAGGACAGGGGTCAAGCTTGCTGAACCCAGTCCGCAGGATAACCTTGGGTACTCGCCTAAACACGAGCATTTCGCTGTTGGGTTTGAGCTAGTTCGGTGCGAGATCCGGCACGAAAAACCGAGTTTAGCCACCTTGTGCTTTAGTGTCCTCGCGGAGGTGGAGCTGGACCCAAAGGCGTAGCTAGATTTCTCCGTCTCATTCTCGGCATCGTCACTTGTTGGACGATTTCACCCTAGTGTTCATCCGTCTGGGGTGTGTCACTGAGCGCGGCCAGGATGTTATTTTCTGTCACTTCCAGGCTTGTGTAGACCTATGGCGACGCATGTTAACTACGTGCGTATAAAGAACGCGAATCGGCAATTTCGCACAATGTTTGACAACCAGCCGTTCACCCCCCGCCGCAGAAACTGAGAACCACAAAATCCTACGATGAAGAATGAACATTTTGAGGACCTTGGCTTGTCCATTGCCGGAATCGGGGTGCAATACCCGCCTCACATGCTTGGGCCAGAGGCGCTCAGCGACCTCAGCCACAAGTTTTACCCGCAAACTCCAGTGTCAGTAAAGGCCCAAGGCAGTCGCCGTCCACTGACCTACACATCTGACCTGGAAATTGAAGTATGAAAAAAGTCCTCGCTATCAATAGATTCACCGGCATCGATGCTCGATCCTCAGTGGGTACAGCAGACCATCCAATCGTCAACCAGAAAAACCCTCCTACTGTTGCAGAGCTGCATCAAGTCTTTGTGAGCGAGGGCGTTCCTCTGGCTATCGCTGCAGCGCGCAAATCGATTGAAGAGGCAGGCATAAACGTCGACGAAATTACCCATATCGTCTCCACGACTTGTACGGACAATTCGAACCCAAGATTCGATACATTAGTGGCGGAAGCTCTCGGGCTACAAAACCAGGTTGAAAAGGTTCTTCTGCAGGGGGTTGGCTGCAGTGGAGGGCTAGCCGCGCTGAGAACAGCTGCAAGCCTAGCTCTTGGACGAACGGCACGGCGCAGACCAGCGAGGCTATTATGTATTGCGCTCGAGGTGTGCACTACGTTGGTGCGCAGCGAGCTGGAAAGCATCAACGAGCTTAACGAAACGAGGATTGGTGCTACACTTTTCTCGGACTGTGCTAGTGCTCTAATTCTAAGTAATGGAATTGGAACCCCAACGAATGTGGTGTATGAGCTTCTGGGCTGGGACCACCATATCATACCCGACACGGCAGATCATCTACGCTTCGACCCTGACGCTCTTGGTAAATCACCCTTTCCTTGATCGACCGGACACTTCAGCTTCTCATAACGTATGCTAATCGTGTTTATACCAGGTTGGAAAGTGGTCCTAACGCCTCAAGTACCGGCCATCACTTGCGCTTCTCTACCACCGATCATATCAAACCTCCTCGAGTCGATACCATCGCTTCCCGAATACTACAAAGATGTGCGCAATCTCGATTGGGCCGCTCATCCTGGCGGCCTGAGCATCCTCACGGGCCTGGAGCAAGCACTGGACATAACCCCTCAGCACATGAGGGCCAGTTACTACACGTACATACAGAATGGCAATTCGAGCTCGGCCACTATCTACAGTGTACTAGACAGGCTACGAACGGAGGCTATGGACGTTGAAGCTCCTTCACCTGGACCTGCGGATTATGTCGTTGCTTGCGCTTTCGGACCTGGAATTGCTGTTGAGGTTTGCGCACTCAAAAGAAACATGAGGGGCAGACTTGAAAGCTCTTAGTGACTTGGATATGAGGGTATCAAGGAGGACAGCGTGAATGATTTAGTGGGGGGAGGCTGGACAATTGACCTCCGAGCCTTGGTAATTCTGTAGTTTTGTTTTAACAATCATGAATGGCTGTCCACTCATCAGATATTCGCACCAGTATGATGGTGCTTTGCGTCTGCAAAGAAAATGAGAAGACAGCGTCAGTGATAGTAAAGAAGACGTTTTTTTCCCATCACAAGAGCATTATGACTCCAATACCCACACAATTGCTTTTGAAGATATTCGCATCAAGATGCGTGTTCTAGTTTACTAAGCCGGGCTACCCTGTGTCACAGCGCCCCTATCGCTGCGCCCACGCACGCGTCAATGCCAAACAGTAAAGTCCCCGACTTACGGGCGTAAAAACAGTGGCTTACGTGGTCAGAGTGGCTCTTCTTTTAGTTGATCAAGATCATTATCATCTGCCGAGCCGCAGCGTACTCAAATGCGTTGGCCAAGGAAGAGAGTGGCCTGATTGGTTCGCTTTCCGAACCCGAGCGTGGAACCATACTGTGAGCTATCGACGCCAAGGCCTAGAGCTCGCTGCCAAGTACGAACCGTGCTATGCGCTATGGCTGGTCCCGATAAGCCAAAGTAGGTGGCATATGCCGAAACAGTGGATCTCTGACAGGCGGCCGCCCGGACAGACCTACAGCACGAACCTTGTCAATTCTCGGGTATGGACCATTTGCACTCGCATTCTGACAGCCAAAGCTTATCTATTCTTCTTCTCTCGGATAGTTCCATTGCTCCGTTACCGTTTTCTTTTGGGCATTCTGTCATGACCTCATCAATAAATCAACGGCAGCAGGTAGATGTTCTTCAATACCCGATTCGTTTTAATTAACTCTTGGTTCCTTGGCGCCTAGCACCGTTAGATTCGCTCATATAACCTTAATAGAAGACACTCGCTGAGCGATTGCTTTGACATTCTCAAATTCTTTTTGTCCCAATCACAGCTTGCTTCATATCTCACTATCGTTCAATGAGTAATTACGATGCCGCCAATACCCAGAAGCAGGAAGAGGTGTCACCTTCGAGGGTTAAAGATCTGATCAAAGTGAGTTGTCAGCCTGACCCCTAGCGAGCATAAAAGTAGTTGGTTTACTGACACCATCGGTATCGTTAGTTTCTCTCGACCATTAAAGGTGACCTCGCCAATATCACGGCACCCCCCTCCTTCTTAGCCCTATGTTCCGTGGTGGAAAACCCTCAGTGCTGGGCGGAACGACCAGTTGTTTTCGTAGCTCCCGCTCTCGAAGAGTCTGCTTCGAAACGCTGCCTCTTAGTGCTCCGCATGTTCCTAGTCGGCTTGCGTCGACAATTCTATATTGGTGGTGGTCCCGGGATTAGTATTAAAAAGCCGCTCAACGCTTTCTTGGGTGAGGTTTACCTATCTTCCTGGTCCGAAGACCAAAACGGGCATGAAACCGCCACTACGAAGCTCGTGTCGGAGCAAGTGAGCCATCACCCGCCCATTACAGCTATGCATATCGCCAGTGATAGTCATGGGATTCGCGCAGATGGTTATGCGCGTGTCGAGATGAAGTTTTCTGGCACGTTGAAAATCCGCCAGATGGGCCATACTGCACTTCATATCGACAGATTTGCCGAAGACTACCTACTTCCCCTCCCTGATGTACAGGTTCGCGGATTCCTCACGGCATGCCTGTATCCTGAGATTTGGGGTACATACTACATCCCTTCGACCTCTGGATATGTCGCCGAGATAAGGTTTTCCGGTAGTGGTGTCTTCCGCGGTGAGACAAACAAATTCGAAGCCAAAATTTATCACGAGCAAGACAGGACAAAAGCGCCTGTGTACACTGTGGAAGGCATCTGGAGTCGAGGCTGGACGGTTACAGATTGCTCCACAGGCGAGGTCATAGAAGTTTACGACATAGAGGATGAAGATGCCAAGTTAAAAAGCCGAAAGGGTGACAAAGACGATGACATAGAACAGATGGACGAATGGGAGACTCACAAGGCCTGGCATAAAGTGCTGCATGGGATTCGAGAAGGTGATACAGAAACAATCATCAAGGAGAAGTCCATCATTGAACAGGCGCAGCGCGAGATGAGAAAGGAGGAAAAGGCTCGAGGGCAAAGATGGAAACCACTGTTATTCCACAATAACCTTCGCCCAGAGAATTACAAGGCCTTGGATCTCCTGGGAGGGGTGGGCAAGATCGAGTTGGATTCCCACCATCGTGCGGGCGTCTGGAGGGTTGACAGCAAAGTTCTTGAGACTTTACAACGACCATTTAGGCCAGGTGTGACTCCTCTAGGGTACGGAGACAAGCAATGAAATATGTTGTCAGGACTGGGGGTATACACTCCCAAAATCGGGTCTTTAGTTGGAGCTTTGTAATAAAACTGATATGATTATGAAAGCAACTGAAATTACGATCATGGGCTCTTATTCGCCGGAGAGGACTCGGGCTAACGCTGTAGAGCTCTTCAAGCACGAAAACAGTGATGTATGATTTTCCGCAGTAAAAATAATGGGTAAGCAACCGGTGGTAATAGAGCCAACTGTGGTTCCCTTCTTAGGACTGTTTGAACAAGAGAATTGAAGCGTATAATATTCTGCTACCAGAGAGGTGGACAAGCAGCTTAATTTGTCTACGACGACCACAGCTGCCTTGTTGAACTCTTGAAAGATTATGATCGTGATGCACGGGACTCTGCCGTTAAATTTCTTTTTAGGACCGGATCTGATAGACAAGCTTCCGGAAATCTTCGGATTATTTCTTTTATCTGAAGTCACCAAGTAAAAGGATGTGTTCTTTCTCCGTCATTCTCAAGACACAAAACCTCTGTATCGAAGTTCGTTGCGATGGGGATCCAAGAAACAGTTTAATCTGAATAAGAGCGAATGATCCATTGGGACGGTGTGATTGCACTCGGTGTTCAATGCAATAAACTATTGTATATGGAATTTATGCTTTCACATCGGAGGTAATGGTAATCGTACTACATATGGGCATCCAAAATGCTATGGAGGAACATTGCATTTTATGCTGGAACTCTTCTTCAATTCAGATAGAGCATAAATCATCTCGGCAGACAGGCCTGTCGGTACTTATGGTGATATCAGTCAAACTGTACAACTGACACAGGTAGACACAAACACTGTGGGCTTTCGGCCCTAGTGAATACCGGAGTGTAAAATTAAACTTTGTATCCCAACTATAAAATGGGTCTATAGAATTACTCCTACCAGAGACATTCTGCAGTGGTTCTTAGCATCACGGGACCGCGTCCATTATTTTGATCTAATATGCTGACATGTAGCTGGTTCTTCCAAGTCGCCCTACCAGACCTTTTGGAACAGGAGGTGGATTGAATCTGGCTGGGATCCTCAAGTACTGATATCGGTATTCGGCTCTCGGAGACTAGTCCGAATCAAAGACCATGCAATGACGCTATCCTGGCCTCTAGACCAATCTTTACTGCGGGCCCGAGATCAATGACGCCCGGAGTTAGGACTCCTTACCCCCCGCCCTGCATAAAAACCCGAGGGTCATTCTGTCTTAGTACCTGGGCATTCCCACTTCATGTAACTCACTTTATTAACTACAAGCACCCACCACCACCAGATTCTACACTCATTAACCTCGATATACAATGTCTCAATACGCTGCCAGTTTTGAGAAGCCATCAGGGCCAGGTGATGCTCGCCCGACAGCTTTGCAGATCGTTGACGATGAAGGTCGGCGTGATAATATGAAGGGCAAGGTACGTCAAAACTGCACATGATAAATTCATGCACATAAGTAACGGTCCCCAAGGTCTTCCTTATCACTGGGTGTTCCTCAGGAATCGGCATCGAGACCGCCTGTGCCGCAGCATCGACGGGAGCCAAGGTCTTTCTGGCTGTGCGTTCCCTGGAGAAAGGGCAAGCGGCCTGCGGTTCGTTCCTTGAGCCTGGTCGCGTGGAGTTGATACAGCTAGACACAAGTAGCCTTGCGTCTGTTAGAGCGGCAGCGGCAGAGTTTAAACGGAGATCGCCAGTCCTCAACATCCTGATCTGTAACGCAGGTGTCATGGCAATTCCTCAACGTGAGGAGACTGTTGACGGATTTGAAAATCAGCTTGCAACGAACTACCTCGGTCATTTCCTGCTCTTCTGGCTCCTCAAAGATGCGATGTTCAAAGCGTCCACCCCAGAGTTTAATTCTCGACTCATCAACGTGTCGAGTGCCGGCCATCAAGCTTCAGAGGTCCAGTTCGACGACTTGAATCTGGTTCAGAATGGGGCATATGAAGCCTGGAAAGCATACGGACAAAGTAAGCTGGCGCAAATCTACATGGCCAACACGGTTGAACGCAAATATGGAGGTGAAGGGCTGCATGCTTTAAGTTTGATGCCTGGTGGTATTAGCACCAATTTGCAACAGCACATGTCAGACGAAGTCAAGGAAGGTTGGAAAGTCAACAAAGAAGTAGCAAACTTCATGAAGAGTCCATCACAAGGCGCAGCGACAACGATGTACGCCGCTGTCTCTCGAGAGTGGGAAGGGAAAGGAGGAAAGTACATGGAGGATTGCCGTGTTGCTACAGTCGAATCACTTATCCCGCTCACGATGGGGGTCAAAGACTACGCATATGATGAAAGTAAAGAGGAAAGGCTATGGCGGGAGACATTGAATATGTTGGATCTTCACGAAGACAACTGACCTAATACTTGATATTTACATGTCTATAATAATAGGGCAAGTAGTAGACAGATTCGGCAATATAGTTCCTGTCCAACGCCTGACTTCCTCACTGTTGTAGAGCAATCGAGTGTGCACCCCGAACCACAGGAATCGAATAGCTAGTTTTCACAAACTCCACGCGATTTTCGTCAGCGTGATCACCTGAGATCCTCCAAAAGTCCACAGATCCTCCCGGCGATCTGCCATCATACTGATCAAAAGTCGTGGCTGCAACGAAACGACTCGAGCTATCAAACACGACACCCTCAGGCAGAATTCCATCAAAGGCATAAGTGCCGACGGTGCTCAAGTTCCCCGTCTCCGGATTGAGACGCAGGAGACTCAGGGAGGAAAAGAAACCCTGATTCGGACTGTCGAGTGCCGGGGTGCTTCTCTCGAGATTGGCTGTAACCACCCACTGGCCATCAGGGCTGATTGCAAGTCCTTCAGGCATGACCCCCACTTCTGCACTGGACACCACAATATGCTCCGGTGATCCGTCGCCCTCCTGAATGCTGTTTAATCGGATACTACGGATGGTTCCGCGAGGTGCTTCTGGTTCTAGTCCCGTGTACATGGCATTCGACAGGACGTAACGGCCGTCAGGAGTGAATTTTGCTGTATATGGCGCCCTTTCAAGCTCAATAGAATTACCCCAGGCTCGAAGTGCGGTGGCTTTATTCTGGCCGCTAACTTCAGCAAAGAAGAGGCGAGGCTCAGTGGTGTCAGTTAGGGCAAGCACATTGAGACGAGGATGAAAGCTGGCGTCCATGAGTAAGTTGCCCTTCCTCCAGCCAGGAATTTTGGGAGTCGCTAACAAAGAGAGCTTTCCTTTGCTGAACTGGTAAAGCGCCAGAGGGGTCTCAACCCCATCTCCATCCAGCGTATGAGTTATCGCCACGAGATCGCCGGCGGCATTGATGGAGACTGTGGATGGCTGATTGAAACCTTCTAGAACCTGGACCACGACAGGCTCATCCAAGTCACGCATGTCGATAACCGTGAGTTTGTTAGACGTTGGGAGATCATCCATTGTTGCACTGGCATTGCCTGCAGGTCGTGGTCCGCGTGTTTCGGGAACGATAGCATACCGTCCGTCTGGGGTGATGGCCAGCGCAGTCGGAGGGCCCACGACAGAATTGCCGACCGAGACGTCGGATACTCGCCAGTCTGACGCATTTCCTTGTAGTTTGATGATACTGAGAGTGTCTGAACCTTGAATTGGGCCTAACAAGCCGTCGGAGTATGCCGAAGAGACCATGTCTGCGTCTGAGATGGCAACCAGAAATTGGCCTTCGAAGTTCATATGACCAACATGCGGCAGCTCTTGTGCCACGGTAATGGCCCCGGAGTGAAGGCCAAGAGCTGCGATGAATGACCCCAGTAAATAGTTTGAGGCTCTTAGATTCATGACGGCTCTTTTGATGTGGTGCGGTGCTTGTGCTAGTTGAATGTTGCAAGTGAGGTAAAGACGCCGTTTTGTTGCGTCAAGAGGCTTCATTGAAGAATGATTTGGATCCAGCTCATTGAACCAAGAGGGTTATCGACTATTTAATACAAGCCAATTGTCGAAAGGCTTTGTCTGTTTCCTATAACCTCTGCACCCATGTAGACAGTGTGATATTAAGCCTTCGGACTTAGGGGTGTAAACATAGAAAGACATTGTGGAACTAGCATGTCGGGAGAATATGACAAATACACCCGGAGTTAACGGTGACCACACGACCCCGATCAGACCCTTGGCATATCCGCAATGTTACCTTGGAAAGTTGTCGATAGCCAAGGCTTTTATGCTTACTTGAAACTTAATTTAAACCCCTAAGTTACTGTCAAGGTTAGTAAAACCGCTTACTTAGTATCTCCATACTTTGGTGAGAAAACTAGTTAGAGATATCCAAATTAGTAGCATGGTATAACAATACCCCTTCTTAGCAAAGTGATAATAGTTCTGGTATAGCATTCAAAATTTGAACTCGAGACTACTCTATAGAGTATCCCACCAAACCACTCATTTGCCTGCATGCATCGCTTTCAGCCCCATCAACACCCACTGCGTTGATGTCTCACAGTTATCTAAGAATTTTATAGTTGTGCATTTGACGAATTGGATCGGTATCACGCCCCACTTATGATGTAAATCTCAAGCTCTACTCGGCTGAGGTTAATCAATATCATATATCAATAGGTCAAGCCAAAGGGTTGCTGATTTGTTCTGCCTTCCCTTCCGCCGTGGAGTAGGACAGAGTGTCTATCGTCAACTTTCGGTAATTACGTATTTAGCTTCTGTCTTCCTAGCAGCTCTTACGAATTTCACTAGGTGTCATCGGAACAATGTGTCGTTGATAGAATTTATGCGTAAGATTGGTATTCCATATATAAATGCGATCCATCCCTTGTATGTAATATCATTCTCAGACGCTAGAAATGTCGAGATCCTGTGTATGGGGAATGATGGAACATGGAGCAGACACTAGGTAATGACGTTCCAGACCTGTCTATGTTTACCATTATGGAGTTCAAGGTTGGTTTAAGCGACAATCTTGAACTCTTGAAGGAGTAAGTACATTTTTCACATGCTGCCTATTGTTCAATAAGCCTGATATGTGAATCGGTGATGCGGGGAGTACCATACCCCTGCTTCAAGTCAGTCAGGTCCGAAGAAGGGAACGTATCATAGGTAGAGTTTTAGTAGGCTAGAGGTACCAAGATAGAGAACCTGCTAAGCTTACTAATCTATTAAATTAAGCCACGGTCTCAACTCACTTAGATAGGAGTGACATCGACCCAGAAGCGAGTATCATCAGACTTATACTTAGGATCCGAGTCAATCTGACCTTTGATCCACTCAACAGATTCACGATAAAATTTGATATCCCCAGTATTGGGATTAGACAAACCGGTAGCACCATTACGGTGACCAGCGAACCACTTGTCATAGCCATAATATCCTTGACAATCCCATCGAGAAGCTACGTCTGCATAGAGATCGGTACTGTAAGTCCAGATGTCAGCCAATAAACCAGTGGTTGAGTTCTTGGCCTGCTTACTTGAGCTTAGCACCGTTATTCCACTGATCTTCGCTTTGACCCACGAATCCAGCACGTGAAGCGCAGACACGGAGCATACCCCAGTTGACCTTGAAGACGCCAAAGTTAGCAGCATCTCGGGTCTTCCCATCGCCTTGAGATCCGTCTGTGTCAGTGATATATGTGAATGCATTTTTGATAGTTCAATCTTACCGTAAATGTAGTCGGTCTGCATATGTTCATCCTCAAGCATAGCGATAGCAAGATCCAGCGTGTTTCCGCCCGCGTTGAGAATAGCGTTCTTACGGGAGCCAAGACCAGAAACAGTGTAATGACCACGATCTCCGGGTGCCGCGATGGCGATAGCTGAGAGGGAGAGGACCGTGGCAACACTTTTGAACTGCATCGCGAATTGGTTACTAGGGATAGTATACACGAAGAAGATGCTGAGTGGGTTTTGGTTGATACACAGGTTAGATAGCTTGTGGCCCGAGGAACAGCACTTTAAATAAAGAGTCAAATTTCTGAGTTACAAGAGATATCACTTTTCGAAACGGGTAGGCCTGTCCCGTGCTGAATTCAGCAATGCGATCGGCAGGAAACGAACTCGAAAAGCCTTAGAAGCGTTAGCCTAGCAGAGACCAACTGTGTCTGTGCTCCTCATCACCTCTGCCTATTGGTCATCACCCGAAGTATAACTGTAGTGTCTATTACCACCTGATGCGAAGAAGCAAGGATATCTTTGGCCCGGCAAGCTCATCCGTAACCGATTCGGACGAGGCCAAGAGCAGTACAATACATGCATTAGAAGTTTCTCATTCACAATGAACCCAACAAGTCTTGGTGTGTTCCGAATGTTTCTTGCTCAGAACGCCTTAGTGTTGTATTCTTATTCGACACTTATTGATGCATGTTGACAAACCCATCCTCATTCCAAGTACAATTCCCATCCCACGGCCCGTCTTGACACAGCATATTCAATATATCGTCTACCTCTAGTCCATCAGCCCATGAGTATAAGTCTTGATCTGCACAGGTGTTCAGGTTCGTTACTGAGTCAGGTAGAGATTCGTCGGCTTGGCAGATAAACTTGCAACTAGCTTCGTAAATCTGGCTCACCACACCATAACTACAACGTGCTGTCAGAGACCAATCTTGCATGTCTTGGAAGAGTCCAAGAACCACCTGAACTTGGTCTTTCCATTCAGCAACACATGGACTTCGAGGTTGCCATAATATACTCAACAATGGTATCATTGCAGCTTGGTAGAGGAACCATACAGCGTTCCATCCAGACATCTGATGGCTCATCCACCTCTGAGCTACATCGTCGATAGCCATCTTTGAGAGCTGTTGACATTTCTCTATGGCATTGTAATCATCTTCAGAAGCTAGCTCAGGGAGGCCGCCGCACTTGGTAGCAGCGTCTAGTAGTGCTGGTCGGTATAAGAGCATGCGTAGATTCCAATATCGCCACCTCATGACACACCGAGCAAGATGGACCGGCTCAGCGCAATCCTGATCACTACCAAGCATGAATGGCAGTTGTGTATACCAGTTGATCAACATGTCGTCGAAACGGTTACGGTCTGCCGGATTGAGGAAAGGAGTAACAACAAGCATATCTTGTATCTCAGTTGCAATCCTACAAAACCGAATGTTCTCAACTAGAATCATGGTTACAGTATGCTGCGCGGAGATCTTTTCATGGGATATCAGAAAGTGGTCCGACGCTGACGGATTACTTGAACTCCCACCAGACATTTCGTTGATGTTGAGTTTCGGGGGCTGAATATCGATCGAAGGGGAAAAGCGACCGAAAGAGGGACGACCTAAGGTGGTGGTTGTCCATGTATCAAGACAGATCAAAGACCACCAAGTCCGTCGACGCATTTCTGCCGCCTTGAACTGGGTGTCATCTCTGTCTTGCTCCGTAGGCTCTCGATGGAAGCCGAGTGCACTTGCCATGCGAAGGGCAGCACCAAGAATAGCATTGCCTCTATTGGGTCGGTTTATATAGTGAAGATAGTAACCCCCAGCAAGAGCAAGGGCCTGCAGTGTTTCGATATGGCTGCTACCAAAGGCGCTGAGATCCAAATGCTTCATGGCCTCGGTGTAGTATTTGCAATGATCCCGGTCACTTGACTTATTGGCTACAATGCTACCTATAGCGAAGACCATATTCAGTAAAGAGAGCCAAGGTGCATCATGCCGCTGACTGCTGAGGTAGTGTGTGCGGAACGAGGTTTCGTCGAGCATTGGTGTGAATATATGGATACGTTGAAAGTAAGCATTGACTAGTGCTTGTCCCCTACCACTCCACCTTATAGATGAGCTTTCCACAATAGCTCGTGTTGGTTTGCAAGACGACAAAGTTCCATCACCCTTCATGGGGACGTTGTTGTTCGTTTGGCGACATAACAGAGCGCGTAACTGAGGTCGCATCTGAAGCATGGCTCCAAGTGCCGCTTTTACGGACGAAATCCCGAGATATGAAGCCTGCCTGTCTAGTGGGAGCGACAATGCGTTAACGTCATCAGCCTCAGCAGGTAGAGGATCCCGCTCTCGTCGGTTTTCGTCCCATTGCGAGTCTTGGACATGAGACTCATTGGTGATGCTATCCGAGGGAGAAGGTAGAGCTGTCTCGGTTGGAGCACCGCGTATTACAAGCTCACGAAGTTCTTGGCCTGATAATAAGGCGAGGTCCGATATCTGGTGGTTGGGGAAAAGGCGATGTATAATGGAGTCGCGTTCCTCGATGCTTTTGGACAGGTTTTCGAGTGTCCTGTCAGTCATACGTTAGAAATTTGGCGTGACTAGTGGGTTGCAGCTAGATAGGAATAAAGTATTCACCTCTTGGAAGGTATAATTCGCTGGATGTGTTCGACGTAAACGCATCCTGCCAGCGAACCCCTCGAGTCGCATTGGTTGCAAGGTTGTCGCCCGTCACATCGTATCTTGCGACGCTTACAGTCTACACAAGCGTGCAGACCTTTGACAGGTTTTTCTTGTCTGAAGCTGCGCGAGCGGGGCGTCTCGGGAGTACCCTGGACTTGGGTGATTGTCAGTGGAGTCAATATGAAAATAGATTGGACCTACATGTATAAAACATTGTGGCACAGGTTTCAGGCAGTGTGTTTGTTTGGGGAAGATTGATGCTTAGAGAGAAACATGGAGACAGAGCTGCTGATCCAAAAATGAAGTAAAGTTGATCATCAAGTCTCCAGTGGCACGATCGCTTAAGTCTACCGAGAATGGCCCAATCAGATCATGCATATGTAGGCAAGGATAGAGGTGATGAATGGCAGGTGCTTAACGTGATTCCTGAAAATCTGGGGAAGAAAATCAACTCACTAGTCTTGGCATCCGCTAAACATGTCTCAATAGAGTAAGTTCTGACAATCTCTTTGGCCTGCAATGGACCAAAGTGAGGGGGTGATGGCACTAACCCAAGTAGAAGCGGGACTGGAGCATCCGTGGTCTGAATGGGACTAGTGTGGTTTGGATTACCTCGGTTACACCCAGGACATGGATCTGGATACAAGGTCTTCCTCTTTCCTGAAAGCTTCCAGTACAGATGTTAAATAAGGCAATTTACCATCCTGGACGAGTATGATTTGTTTGGAACGATTGAGCTTACCAAATTAGATATTCTTGCTTCTCTGAATTTCTATGAACGAACTTCACGGCATTCGTAACAAGGTCCCGAATGATGTCTGTGTTAGATAGCAACCCAGATCCCTACCAGGATCAATTACACAGACCAGGCGGACTGGTTCGACGGACTAACATCATTGACAGAAAGATTAGAAAAGGCAATTGTCATTAACAACCAGAAAACAGTGCACGCGGAAAATGAGTACAGAAGCAGGCGACGACAGCCGATTTCTCCACGAGACAAGCACAGAGGATACCCCAAATAAACTGCTGACGGTGGTTGAGCAGGGCAAATCTAGCTTCTGAATGGTGTCAGTGCAGTCAAAAGTTCCGATCATGGCCCTGGGAAGTAGGAAATGACAACATTTCTCGCTCATCTGCTGAAGATAGAGGTGGCTAGGTTGCGGCCAAGGTGGCATATGGCAAGTCTCTCTTTTATTATAGACGTACGGCCATCGCGAGGACTCGACGGTTGAGAGACTCGGGATAACGATCAATCCAGAGCAAAGAACCTGTAGCCGGGTGATCAGCCGCCACGAGTAATTTTCACCAGTGTGAAGCTCAGCTGGGGCGGATCCGGCTGCAATAATGGCTCCCGACAGCCAGAATAGACAAGGCGACAATGTTCCCACTTCCGGGCAAACAGATCTCAAAGGGTCAGTGGCTGCGCCAATTTGTCTTAGAAACAACCAGTGATTACTCTTTGATCAATTTCCAGTCTGGCCGATATCCAACGAGAGCCCAGAACAACAGTCTCAATTGTTGCGCCGCACTAGTGGTTGGCAGTGGGGAAACCTTCACGTCAATCCAGGGTATTCTAGCCTCCCAATCCCTATGTTCAACATATAACAGTTTGTTGGACCTCCTAATCATTGGCCCCAGAAGTAGATCTGCCAACAGGGTGGGCCGAAAACTCGAAACACTTCTCATCAAGCGCCAGATCAGCCATTGGAACCACGATGGCCAGGCCTCGCTGGTATGATATTGACGGTTTGAAATCTCAAAAATGCGCATCTTGGGCTCTAGCGTGGCTTGGTATTTTGAAAATGCAGAAGAAATCTCGGATGATGTCGGATTTTGATGCCTTTGGATGAGGCTGCAAAGCTCGTTCCCGAGCGTCACGGCGAACTCGAGTGCGTTATTCGCACCTGACGCTTGAGCTGGCCCAACCTTGTTCTTTTAGATGCCATATTGCGTATGTGTCGGGAATGCTTACCTTTAAAACTGCGTCTCCAAGCAATACGGCTCTTTCATGATGCCACTTCTTCGAGATACCTTCATCCATCCAATCCATTTTGAAAAAGGTCCGGTCGTCCCATATCGTTCCAATACTTAGATCGAGTTCGTGAGAGAAACATTCACTTCGATATCGACCGACGAATTGATCAGCGTCTTGATCGGTATATCGTGTGCGCCCTTGGGATGGAGGGCCAGGTTGCAGTTCGTAGAGTATCCAGCAAGCTTCATCTTTTCCGGCCGCATAGTGCATGAACCACCCACTGTCATGACGAACAAAGAAGGTACCAACCGTATTCTTGACGCGTTCAGTGATATGGGAACGGCCATATAGAATTTTGAAATGGTGATCAGTGAAAGTGGCTTGCCCATCGAGTGCTTTCAGATCAGCCTCAACGAGAAGGCGACGTACTATGCTATGCACTCCATCGGCGCCAACTATTATATTGCCCATGACTGTGGTACCGTCTGCAAGATGAGCTTGTACGCCATCATCAGTCATCTGGACGCTCTCTAGCTGAACCCCGGTCTGCAAATGGCTTTCCAAGTTCGTCAATCCATCGCTCAGCATTTTTAGCCAATCCCTACGATGGAGCAGCATTGTAGGGTAGCCATGGCTATCGACGAGAGTTAACAGATCGCTATTTAACTATGTCATAGGACTCACTTCTCTTCAATCGCTGTAAAGAATTGGCTGGAGCCAAGCAATCCTCCATCAGTTCCCAGATGAACCCACTGCTTCATGTGTGTCGCATTGTCGCCGATGTCATTGAGCAGTCCAAACTGGTCAAGTATGCGCATCCCATGTGGTAAAAGAAATTGAGCCGCTCCCTTAGAACCCAGATGTGTGTCTTGACTTTCTAGAATGATATAGTCGATGTTAGCAAGCTCGAGAGAGCGCGCAAGCGCCAACCCGGCGAAGCCAGCACCCACGATAATCACTCTGAAGGCCATCGCATTAGTTATGAAGCGGAGTTCTTGTGAGAGGATAAGGAACAAACATGTTGTGTAGGATCCTAATCAGGGCTTACGTGAGACGTCGTGATTGTACGTGCATATATATCCACGTGATCTGGGATGGTTTAAAGCCATCACATGACATGCTCCTTTATTTCTTGATCTAATTACCACCCTAATCAGTAGACATGAACGTAATATCTACAGATTAACAATAGCTATATCCAGTAGCATGCTGTAGTTACAACACTTCTTGGCAGAGAGACGACGATAACGCTCGCTGTAGCCAAAATTAATTCGAACTTGAGACTACCCTACAGAATATGACGTGTGTGGTCGAGCTGACAGAGTTCAGCATATCTGAGCGCTTATCGCGGAATAGTGGCATTGTCGTGCCTTGATCTAAATAGCCAGATCCCCCAGGTGATTGGTTGTCAACTACTCCAGGCTGGGTGCTGATAATGCGACTTCAGAGGCGGGGATTCATATCATTCCAACATCACTTCATAACCGGATTCCGAACCCGTCATCAGTGGAAGCTTCCTAGCGTTCTGTAAGCCGGTGCTTTCCCCCTCCAATTAACCTATGGCACCATGTTGCAGGGACCCCTGCCAAGAGCTTTAGGGTAAGTTGTAGCAATGCAACTCGCAAATTTTTTATCGACAGGCGGGCTGTAGCTGAGCTCTAATGTCGTCAAGTCTTGACAAACTTGGAGATTAAGAATTCTCTTCTCATATAGTAGTTGGTCGAGATTTCAGCTCCTTGCAAAGTTAGGTACTTCATCACGCCATCAGAATGCATCATGTCAAAATTGCATTGATAGATGTATTGACACGCGAGAAGCACAGCGTACTAATCTTACAACATCCAGATTTAGGCTTGTGTGTATTTCTGTTGATTGCAAAGGTATGCAAATTACATTGCCTTGCCACATGGAAATTTGCTCACTCCTTGATATTTCCTATTATGGATTCTCTATCCTCACCGTCGGTACCTACATTGCAGGGATATTTTCAGCTTATGCTGCTGCCTATTCGGATATAGTTACCCGAGTTCTACACCAATAAGCAGGGGTCCCCCACAACAAAGCCTGAATTTTAATTCCTGCTCGCGGTGAGGTAACACATACAAAATAGTCCAAAGCCGACATACATTTACCAATTCTACCACAGTGAGAAATCCTAGCTTAACGTTAAGCTTCCTTTTGGACCTCAAAGACTGTCTGCATTATCGCTAGTATTTTAGCCTTGTGTACGTCATGATCGCTTTTGCGTAGCTGAAATGGGACCAGAGTCGATCCTACAGGAACATCCATGCCGCATGTGGTCACTATTGATGTCATACCATAACAAGGCGCAAGGATAATGAAAGACTTAACCAATAAATTAGCGCAAAAACGAAACTGATTATCGGAGGATTCAACACTGCCTCGACCTTGATACGTTGTCGTCGATGTAACTAGCCTTGAATCAACAATAGCAAAATTGCTATGTTTATAAGCTAGGACCGGATCCCACAAGAATTTTATTAGAGTACCGCTAGTTCTTGGCTTATTCAACCACATATCAAACCCTTGTTACCCCAACATCGAACATGAAGACAAATTCACTGCTTCAAATCGTCTTCGTTGCTCACCGCGCCGCCGCCTTTTGGGGTGCTTACGGTGAAGGTGGAGACTTAGACGATGTAAGTGTCGAGAAATGGGAGTCTTGGTTCAAGAACTCCAATGCTACCGGTTCTTACAACTTTGACGGCTACAACGTATCCGCGACCTTCCCACCCAAGGAGACCCTCAGTGGCTGGCAAGCTACTATCGCAGTAGCTAACGTCACCGGAGATGAAGGTGATCCTTATCCAGGTACCAACATCGCCATCAAAGCCCCCGAAAATGTGAAACTGCCTGCAAAGAGCGGCAAAAACTCCAATGAATCTGACTGGCACGTTTGCGTCTATTTTTGGCAACCCTCGGAATTGGAAGGCGACGCGCTGGATGATGCCCAGGATGACGACGGGACTTGCACTTCTTTTCTCTCTGATGATTGCTTATCAGCTTTGAAAAACGCCACAAATTTCTCCATCTGGAACAATAAGACTCTGAGATGCGATGACCCACCAAGGCTGCCCTCAGTGTGCGAGGACTATTACAGCGGGAATTCTCTCGCACACGTTCGCTCGTGTGAGTTCCAATCTTGGATACAGCTATCTTAAAATGACTGACTCATAGCGTAGTGAGTGCAAACCTCAGCATCTTTGATGGGACAACGATCATGGGCAAGCGCCCCTACTTTGGAGGCGACAGCGGAGTGGACGAAGATGAGGCCTATGAGGAAGCAGTCCGAGGGGTCTGGACCGTGGCCATCAACTGGGGAAATCCTGAAATCTGGACAGGTCTCGATAAAGAAATGCCGGTTTCTTCTGTGTTGTGTCTGCGGGCTAGCAATGTGACCGAAGGAAGTGAAGACCCCAATACTGACAATATTGGTGGGAGACTAAAGTTCGATGGCACATTTGGTTTGTTTAGTGCTCTTTTCGCGTTGGCTTGGTTGATCTGCTGAAACTGAAGCGAGGGACATTGTAGAGGCGTACATATCTCGTATGCAAGGTGTTGGCATGAGTTAATGAGACACTCCACATAGCAACATGTTTTTCATGGCCCATTCTGGGTTATAGTAATACTACCAAAATCAACTCACTTTCTCTCTGAAACTCCTGTTTCTCATTGAACAAGTGCAGGCAATTCTCCAACTCAGAGTCCAGTAAATACCTCCCAGTTTGGTGCTAATTGTCAAACTATTGAAGTTGCTAGTGCCGCAATCTGTGGCCAGTACTCCTATCTCCAGCGCCCTCAACTCGATCAGTGACCATGCCATCTGTACTATCGTTTCTATGGCGGCGGCTTGTCTCGGACGCTACGTACTTTCATTTCCACGGTCGGTAAAACTTTTCTTTTACACCGGCATTCCGCACGTAGTCAGCATCTTCTCTACTATAATGGTCGCCATTTTTGCCATCGATGTGAAGGGACCCGCCATTGCTCCGCTGGATTGGCCCAAAGAGATCGCCGTTGCCAACCACTAGCAATAATCTTCATAGCTTAACATCCAAGTAGTGTCCGTACGATCCGACACCCAATGGTACTTTATATAATAGGGTTCCTTGCCATCCCCGCTATTAGCTACAGTAATAGCCTAGTACTTTTCGAGTCTAATCTTAGCCGACCTCCGCAATCTTACGTGTCTCCGGGCCCACCGTCGGCAGTGGGTATAACTAATCAACTCCTGCCCTTTCGTCATAGCTCAGGCTAGTCTAGTCTTATATCCTCAAACTCGGTCAGCGATTTTGTAAACTTCTTCCCCTCAATTTCTTGGCGCATATCGATCATCATGGAAACGCGGAAGCCCAGTTCCAGAAATGGCATAACACGAAGAGCTGTTAGTGATAAGAGTTCCAACCATTGTAATTTTGTGTGCTAACTAACCTTCACTTCCAGTGTTCCAACTGTAGATTGCGCAAGGTCTACACCCTCCAAGGACAAGATTATGTCTTGTTATCTCGATCTGAATGCTAATTCATTTGTAACAGGTCCGTTGCAGTCGCACTGCTCCTTGTTCTAACTGTATTACGTCTGGTCTGGCTTGTCCACTTGAGACACGTTCATCAAGACCCAGCGAGGATGGCAAATCTTCAAAGTCAGCATCCTTAATCCAAAATATTTCAGGTCCTTTAACTGATTGTTGGACAGTGCAGAGGACAGCCAATCCCTTATTGACCGAATAAAGGCCCTGGAAAACACAGTCCAGACCATCTTAGAGTACCAGTCCTGGGCAGGGGATGGGAAAGAACGCTCAAATATCGGCCATGCTAGTAATAGTAGTCGACCGGACAAAAGATTGGTCCACCGTGAATCGCTCATGGAAGGGGAGACATCCTTCGGAACACAGGTTCTACAGGCTAGCGAAGCCGTGCAACTCATTTCGCCATGCACATCTCAGTCACCCGCCTTCGCCCAAGAGCTGGCCAATTTAAGAGGTGTTCTTGGGGACCAAGAAGGTCCAAATGCAAGTCACAAAAACGATGAGCCGGACGGGCCCGACCATCTTCAAATTTCCGAGACCGAACTCCCGCCCGTAGCATTTATCATGCAGTTGCTGAAATCTCTTCATGACGAGAAAGGTACATTATACATCCTCGATCCTTTCTGAAAATCTGAACTAATATGACATATCAGACAATTGCTTGGTATTGTTCACCTTTTGGGGCATCCAGGATTATACAGGCTTTCATGAGTTATGCAAGTCCACATACTTCACGGTTGAACCTCTGACGCTTACGCAAAAAACCTTGTTCTACGGCATGACTAGCCTCATTCTGTGCGAGATGGAGGCAATGGATAGACCGGAGTTCGACGGCAAAGTCATTAATAATATGCGGCATATGTGCGAGAGAAAATTCTGGGCTGGAGTTGAAACATACCAACTTACAGCTATTGCCACGGCCGAAAACGCCATAATCCTTGTCCTTGCGGTAAGATACATGTTTCAATGTCCTCCCAGAGCATGGATTTCTGACTATACCTTCAGCTTATTCATGCTTCTAAAATGGCAGCCCTTCCCCTTCAATGGAGCTTGACAACAGCTGCCGCGGGCCATTGCCTAACCTTGGGTTATCACAGGGAGAAGAGGCTGCAGCAGCTTGCGAAGCCTGAAGCGGAAAGAGCAAGGCGGCTCTTTTGGCACGTTTACATATCGGACAAGAACCTTTCGCAGCGTCTGGGGCGAGCCTCAACATTTCAAGACTGGGATATTGACTCCAAGCCATGCTCCATTTCCACTGATCCTGGACAAGCACCTTGGGATTTGGCTTTCAAGTCCTTCGTTGACCTGGGACGAATACAAGGGAAAATTTACGAGAGGGTTTATTCGCCAGCAGCAAAAGCACGTAATACTACAGATCGACTAGTGGAGATTAACACCTTGCAGTCGGAGCTCAATCACTGGCAAAGTGAGTGGGTGCGAATTGACAGTTCGGAAGCCCACCGGAAGGATCTCTACGATATCACGTTTGCTCCGGCCAACATCGTGTATCATTCTATTCTGACACTAATTCGTCGAGGGACGAGTCTGTCCGACTCAGCCTCTGACATTTCACCCGCCTGCTACGAGGCAGCGCACCAAGGCCTGCTGGCACATCTTGAATATTATCCTCAACTCAACGCTTTGGGTCACGAAGCACTGTGTTCATATGCGCTTTGGTCGGCCACTTCCTAATTATAACCCTCAGCCAAGCACTTCGCTAACTCTTTCGCGCAGGGTTCTCTATTACACGTCGTTCACACCTTTTGTGGTTACTTTTTTGCATTGCGTCGCCCACTTGGATTTTAACGACCTGAAACTTCTTCAGGAAGTTCTCGCGACACTCGAGAACATCGGACCAAAACTAAAATATTGCGAGAACCTTTTGAAGCTTTGCAAATCGCTGTGCCGCATTGCTGAGGCCTTTCTCAATACCCAAACATCGGGAGCGAGCAACGCACCAGTTGAGTCTGGTATGATGCCTTTGTCATTTCAGAGCCCTCTGCCACAAACTTGGTCTTGGCTCGACTCGCAGATTATTGACCCGGACGGTCAAATGGGTATAGATGTTAATGATGTGAACACAACATTACATGAGCTAGATTTCTGGGTATTTGAATGAAGGTATATGGTCTATAGGAAAACAGAATGAAACGATCAGGCGTGTTTTGCCACCAAGTAACACTATAAGGTGCCTCATGGATGTATGAAAGATTTTCTAAAACTACTCATACGTTGAGGAGGCTACCCATATTAACATCTATGAATGCCATTCCTGTTTGCTTTCCATCGACATCAGGATGCCAGCCAAACTCGAGTTCAAGAAAACAAGAATGCTGGACGTCAAAGTGTGCCTTTCCTCGATTACTCTATACTAAATACGAAAGCAAATAGTAAATCTCATCATGAATTTCTAGACAAATAAAAGTTGGCAAAGCCAAAACGTGATAGCCTTCAAACAAGGGGGTTCAAAGGCTTGATTGGAGCAATAATGGTATCCCTGAATGCCGCTACAGTCTTGCCACTGTCTGCAACAATATTCTGACCATTTATGGACGCACCCAAGGGGGACGCGAGGAAGACGCCGATGTTGGCAATCTCGATCGGCTCTGGGATACGCTCGTAATAGTACTTGACTCCTTCATGGAGACCCAGCGTGTTGTCGAAGGCGTCTTTGATGCCTACCGTATCGAGTTTCTCGTCAAACGCTTCACCTGAAAACGTAGAAGCCGATGTCGCGACAATGCTGGTGCGAACAAAACCTGGCGCAATCGAATTGACGCGAATGTGAGAACCCGATAGTTGAACAGCCCCAGGCCTGACCATATTCGCGACAGCAGCTTTGGCGGTTGCTTTTTTTGTGTGTGTTAGATAAATCAGAACTTGACGGGTGTTATTCTCGTTTGAGTAACTCACAATATGAGATGTCCGAGACCGCTCCGTTAACGCCAGCCATAGAGCTAGTCACAATAATCGACCCACCAGGGGATTGTTTATTAGGCGACGTTGTAGAGAGTGCCTGGCCACCATATTTTAATGCGAGGAAAAAGGAACGTTGCATGACTGAGATTGCAAAGTCATAGTCTTTGACCTGGGTGTCTTGAAGAGCCCTGCGAGCGAGTCAACTCAAATTCCAAGAGCGCCTAACATCATTATGAAACTCACTTATAAGTGCCAAACCCGGCGTTTGCGAAGAAGAAGTCCAGCTGACCTTGCTCAGCGAGGACTTCTTTGAGAACAGCGACCGTTTGGTCTTCTGACACTACATCCAGTATCTTCCCGTGTATCTGACATGAGGAGCCAGCTTCTTTAACCTCGTTCTGGAGTGAAGGGATATTGGCAAGTGTCAAATCGGTAGCGTAGACCGCTTTTGCCCCAGCTTGCGCAAGAGCCAGGACCAAGGAGCGCCCAATGCCGTAGGGTGACCCTGCTCCTGTCACAAGACCGACCTTGCCGGTGAGCAAATTAGATGAGAAACTCATTGGAATGTTGTGATGCGTTTATGTAAAAGTGAGACAGTATGTGCCGTTTTCTGCAGGATGACTCTTTGTAACAGCTACAATCTAAGATATTTAAGGCCTGATGGTGGTCCCTGTGTTGCAACGACTAGCGTTAGAGTTGTTGAACATCCCCGGATTTGAGGTGCGCCCGGATTGGTCGCGATCCGAGACCCCGACGCTCCGCGCGTCGCGCGCGTTCCGCGGCAATAGAACCCCGGAAACCCCGGAGCCTCAGTCATGGCAGTTTTTGGATGAAGGTCGTGAAAAGCTATGAGGTCATCTTCGGGACTCGAGGATCTGTGAATAATGATCGGGATGCATCCCCAAGATCAATGTGGTCTATCATAATGTCGAAGTCGTGATAAAAGAGTGGTCCTATCCTACAACCTCTGCAAACCATAGCATACAAGTTTATCATATACTTGGAACATTACAATGATTTTCAACCGTGTCGTCCTGGCCTTGCAAGAGATCCATTGGTCGGATCTTGAATATCCTTCGTTAATTCATGCGTCAATACTCCTGTTCTCAGTCTTGGCAGTCGCCTTCTACTCCGGTCAACAACGTTATTACTCTGGCTACCCTATCATTTCTGGCAAGGGAAAAGGCTCCCCAGCCACAAGATGGTTCTTAGAGGGTTATGATATGGTACTGCGAGGCTTGAAAATCGTCTCTGGGCCCTTTCAAGTCATGACCGGTACCGGACCCATTCTGGTTCTACCAAATCGTTTCGCTCACGAAGTTCGAAACAACCCTCATCTGAGCTTTAATCGCTACTTTGATAAGGATTTCTTCGTCAAGTACCCTGGTTTCGAAGCGTATCGTACTGGATACCAAGATGGAACTTTCATTCAGGAAGTCGTCAGAACAAAGCTTACACAGTCTCTCGGCCTCGTGACTGAAGACCTTGTTGATGAGATGACAGCCGCGGCTCATGATCTTCTTGGAGAGGATTCTGGTTTTCAAGAAGTCATTGTCAAAGAAAAGGTCTCGCTCTTAGTCGCAAGACTGTCTTCTCGCGTCTTCCTTGGAAAGTCGCTCGCACGCAATGAACGTTGGCTACACATCGCCAGGCATTATACACACGACTCATACTCGGCCGCTGCTGAACTCAGGCAATGGCCAGCCTTGTTGCGTCCGTTCGTATACCGCTTTCTCCCCAAGTGTAACCAGCTTCGAGAACAGGTCAGAGTCGCGGACGAACTGATCATGCCCGAAGTGGAAAAGCGAAAAAGGAAACTCGAAGAAGCACAAAAGAGCGGCACCAAACCCGCTAGAGTCGCCGATACCATTGGCTGGATGCTGGAGATCTCCCGGGGTCGACAAGTGAACTACGTGAATGGTCAACTTTTCTTGAGTTTTGCCGCTATTCATACCACGACTGAGACAATCACTGGCTGCCTCCTAGATATCGCGTCCTATCCCGAGATTGTTGAGCCGCTTCGCCAAGAGATCATTGAAGTTATCGGTCAACACGGCTGGGCTAAGACCTCACTTTACAAGCTGAAACTCATGGATAGCTTCATGAAGGAAAGCCAGCGTCGACACTTTATGGGTATCAGTAAGTTATCTGTCTTATTAATATCTCAGTTATAATTAGTTCTTAGCTAACTCTGTTGTCAGCCTCGATTCACAGATACGCTGATCAGAATATTGAACTATCTGATGGAAATGTCATCAAGAAAGGGAGCCGGATGATGGTTACATCAGACCCCTTCATCGATCCTGAGGTCTATCCGGAACCGGATAAATATGATGTACATCGGTTTCTCAACCTTCGGTCCCAGCCAGGCCAGGAAAATGCTCATCAATTCGTGACGACGTCTCCTCAACACATGTTGTTCGGCCACGGAGCTCATGCATGCCCAGGACGGTTCTTTGCGAGCAATGAGATGAAGATTGCTCTCTGCCACCTTCTTTTAAAGTACGACTGGAAGCTGTGCGAGGGACAGTCAGAAAGACCCAAGAATCTGCAGGTAGACCAAGGCTTCTTGACAGATCCATCAGCAAAGGTGATGATGAAACGGAGGAAGGGAGAAATCGATTTAGATATGGAAATTCACGAAGAGTAGGGAATTGATGCAGCTTTCTCAGATGAACACAAAGGGTTAAGGTTTAGTATGAGGTGGTAGGAAAAGAAAGGTTTAGGAGAGGTTAACGCTACATGGCTAGGTTGGAAACTCAGGTAACAGTGTCGATCAATTGATTGGATACGAGCGAGCTTCTCAAAGTAAATTTGTGTGATTTCAAACTAACCCGAAGCTTTTTCTTAATCCGTTTGCCAAGTTTCTCATGCTTCTTCCTCATAATCTCCTCTTCCCTCACAGTAAGCTGATGTAAGTGTGCACAGTGCTCAACTGCTCATCGATATGTAGCTTTTCGGGTGTTCAGAGAAAACGTAACGTTCACTGCATGATAGAATTGGATGGCCGTGAGAACAGATCCTTCTAGCATTTTAAGACAACAGGCAGAGAGTCACGGTAACAATTGGAAGAGAGGTCCCAGAGATCCAATAAGATAGTTTCAAACATGATCTGCTCAGATGAACATTGATAAATCTCGAGTTGCAGCTTGTCCGTGTTCATCCTCTCCTAGTCCTCCAAATCACGTCGCGGCTCCACCACTTCTCCCAAAACCACCACCTTGGTCTTGGCAGGATCCATGAATGCCGCGCAATCCTCGCCAACTTGCGGACTCAACTCGGGACTAGCTAGCAAAGCAGACATAGTCTTGAAACCTTCTTCGTTCTCGAACTTCAGCTCACTGAAACAGTCGAAGTCGAAGTCAGTCTGCGACCCTCCCAGAACAGATGCCGCATATGCTTGGTCGCCACCAGCTCTCTGAATATACCGCCGAGTGTGAGATATAGGGAAGGATTTTCCGGTCAAGGATTTCATCAAAGGGATATGGGTGTTTTCGTAGTGAGTTTTGAATTGGCTTGGTGTAAGTGCTGGGTTACGATACACCAGCATCAGAACGTGGAAAGTCATCCTTGCTTGCTTGCTTGAGTAGAGCGTTGAGTAATCCTGATAGTCGGGGCGCGTAAAAGAGACCGTATTTGAGTTGTAGAAAACCACTTCTGAACAACGACAGACTCCTCATTCTTTGCCGCTTATAATGCACACGGCTGGATGAGCGAAAGGCTTCGTTGTTTACTTCCCGCGGAATCCGCGGTCTGCTAATGCTAGCCTCGGGTTGATGCTACTTCAGCGGACTCCGAGCACCCCGAGGATGGACAAGTTCAGAGTGGTCTTTGAACTGCATGTACATTTCTCGATATTTATAACCTATGCTTATACTTATGTTAGGCCGCTGCATTCCCTGATTGTGTCTTGACTCAACTTGATATCATATACATCAAACACAGCACCCTTTTTGCAAAATCTCCCAATGTCGCACAGTATTACCGCTTCTGATCCCCGCCTGGCGGAGGCAATCAAGACTGTCTTAGACCGCGGAGAAACTGGTTTATCTGTTGCAGCATACTGCCGCGGCAAATTGGTTGCCCATGGGCACGCGGGATATGCTGATGTTGCGGAACGGCGGCCAGTTGACTCGAAAACAATTTTCCCTGTTTTTTCGGTCACAAAGGGTATCACAGCCCTAGCCGCCCATTTGCAAGCAGATCGAGGACTTCTCTCGCTTAGCGATCCCATATCTAAATACTGGCCGGAGTTTGCTGCGAATGGCAAGGCCAAGACCACCATCGAAGATGCATTATCACACCGCGCTGGCATTCCGCAGATGCCTGATGGAGTGACCCCAGAACTCATGGCAGATTGGGACTGGATGATCCAGCAAATTGCAGACTTTACGCCTACGTTCCCCCCCGGGACAGCCAATGCGTACCATGTGTTGGTATGGGGTTGGATCGTGGGTGAGATCGTTGTCAGGACGGATCCCCATCATCGCCCATTTGGAAGATTTGTCACCGAAGAGATACTCCAGCCGCTCGGTATAGCGGACTTGTTCCTCGGAGTTCCTGATGATGATCTCCCAAGAGTAGCCACTCTGTATGGTTGCAACGAGCCATTCATGGCAGACCCTTATAACACCAGCCCATTGCAAGTCTTTCCCGGATCCAACGTCCATAACCTCAAAGTGGTTCGTCAAGCATGCGATCCTGGTGCAGGTGCCATTGGTAATGCGCCAGCGATAGCTCGGCTATTTGCAATGGTCTCTGAAGGAGGCGCGCTTGATGGGGTGAGGCTACTATCTGAAGAATATGTTAAAAGTCTCACACGTCTTCGAAACGGAGCGCACGACCCAGATAAGGTGCTTCCTATCCCGGTGTGGTTTGGAGCGGCTGGTTTCTGGCTTGGAGGCGAGAAGGGTGCCTCCGACCCGCTTGTGGGAGATCATCAGGATATCATTTACAGCCCTGGAGCAGGCGGTTCTATTGCCTGGGCCGATATTCGTGATAGGATTGCAGTTGCCATTTGTCATAATAACATGGATGCTGGCATCTCTGTCGATCCAGAGCCCGCTTGGGCACCAATTGGGCGTGCAATCAGAGACATCATCGCACAAGAGTCTGAGTAGCAGGCGCAGTATCGAAATATATCTTTCGTCTTTTCAGTATCTCAAACAACAAATATTAATTGTGTCACTGATCCTTAAATTATCAGATTTACTTTATATAATGGCAACCAGACCATCTGTTATTGTCGTAGCTAGACGTGCGTATACCCACACCTTGGCAGTTCTCAAATATTACAATAGATGAATTGAATTACCGACGTAAACTCGAAGTGTAATACACCACAGCAAGGCGTCTGATACACAGTCAAAACTTGTCTTCCGAAGTCGCGGTCACCTCTAATAAATGATGCGTGAATTGCTCAGGGCCGTTCGTTATGATCGGAAGGCCATAGAGGACATCAAGTAGGATAGCACAGCAAAATGATCGCCAGCGTCCGCTCTACACTGGTATGTGAAAATTTCGTCTCAGGATGCCAATATTTGAGAGCTCATCCACAATTGTTGTCCTATCATTTTTTTCCACCGGCGTTCCGGCGCCATTATGACTTCTAAATTCGGAATCTCACATCGAAATTAGATAGATTACTCTAGTAGCGTATGGCACTCATCCACGTGGTATTGTGCGCGGGTTCCGCGGAAACTATAAAGTGTTGACGCAATGAGGTACACGGGCCCAAATAACATTCAGCGTAGCTAATTTTGCCCGAGAGACAGGGAGGCATCAAGCTTGCCATGGTCATGCTTACGAACAAAAATAATGGCGACCCTAAAACAGGTCTGTAACTCAACGCCCGAGCGTTATCACGTTTCAAGTACAGGCTACTAAACTGAAAAAAGTGAACATCAATACTGCAACTAATCTATCAGAAGATGAGTTAGCAGTACACGATCAGACAATAGTTATGTCTTTGTGTCACTAATGATGGTTGAGGACTTCCTCTATAATGTATTCCCGATATGTCGTGGCAAACGGCTGCTAACATTTTCGCTTCTAAAAGTGATCACCTCAACATATAGCCTTTGCATCACTGGAGTTCCGACAGAATAAGTTGCAATTGTATTGTGATAAGTTCAAGTGAAGCTCTGGTTCTATCTTACTTCCACCTCTCCAATTCAGCAAATATCTGTGAGCACTTCTCTTCATTGCCAAAACCTGGATTGACACCTCCCTCGTGGAGAGCTTGTCTGATGTTGTCTCTTATGCTTCGGACCTGGAAATCAGGATATAAGTCCTTTGCGTCCAAATAACCAAGGAAATCCGTCTTTCCAGGGTCGTTGTCGCCCCTACTCCAAGCATTGTATCCGTATTCAAGGATAACCTGTGGCCATAATTCTAAATTGCCGCTTTCGATGGCTTTCGCAACCTGCTTTGATGTCACTTTCGTGAGTGGGACTTTCTCACCACTGTGATGTTCGATGAATTGCACCATATCATTCTGAGTGACGACTTCGCCATAAGCAAAAACCATTCGATTAATAGTTCTTGGGTCGGATATAATACATGCAACATAAGGGCCGACATCGTCGATGTGAGTAGTAGCGCAGGCTGCCAAGCCATCGTCCACAAAGAAGTATTTTGAATAAAGCGCAACGTGATCCAATCGTCCAGAATCGATACGAGGAATCATGACTTCATGCCAGAAACCAATATCTATGATCGTGTATGGGAGGTAGACTTTCTTAATATGCTCGAAGACATCTTCTTTCTTGTAGTCGGTCAGTAAGGCCCTCTTGGCATAGTATCATATGCGACTGAATGGAGTTCAGCTGGACATACCCAATTTCGAATTTTCATAACGCCCCGTGGCGGTGACAATGTCGCCCACATGTTTGGAACGAAGCGCTTGACGCCGGCTTTCAAAGCGGCATCCACAAGTGGAATCTGATCACTCGTAGAGTCTGGTGGCAAAATGCAAATGACAACGTCTATACCATGCAGGGCTGACACGAGGGCTTGTTGCGGTCCTTGAAGATTGGCCTCGATAATTTTGATTCCCTTCTGCTTAAGACGGGTAGTTGATGCCTTTTGCAGAGATTCTGGCCGGATCAAAGCAGTGACTTCCTATATGCATCTATCGTTAATAGTTATTCCTCAAAGTACATCAAGGTGGGTTTTCACGAACGAACTGAGAATATGTTGATTCAACTAGAGCTGGAATGATACTGGAGCCGATTCGGCCAGTTGCGCCAACCACAGCGACTTTAAGGATTGGAATCGACATCTTGTTCTCAGGCTTTTTGATGTGGGCTAGAGCGAGTTTTTGGTGAAATGATGTGTTTGTGAGGGTTGTGAAAATCTCTGGTTTACTACGCGTTGATGCCGGATGATATAAGTGAAATAACAATGAATGAGTATCGTGATACAGGCTAGCATGAATGTCCCGAAGCAGCCGCATGATCGCCTAGAGTAAATGAATTGGTCACCCTCGCTGTACTCCACTAAGTCAAGGTATTCGGTAATGCAGATACAATAGGATAACACAGCCTAGTCTTTCCGCGGATCGCGCGCGTTGAAGGGTTGGTTATGTTTCGCTCCGATCTAGCATAAAACATTTGAGTTTGATGCCTGATATTCCAGTCCTGTTTATATAACTCTTGAGGCACACTAGTAGAAATATACGTACTTCTGAAATGGGGATCAAGAGCTTATATACCGTTACAAACACTCACATGGCACAATGAGATAAATTCATATTCATTCAACCACCACAAACATCATCAAGCAATTTTTACACCAAACATTCCTTACAATGGCTCAACAAGATACACCGCGGCTGCAACCTCTGCACGAGAACGAAGTTACCAAGCACGTCAAGGGCAAGGTAGCCATCGTCACGGGTGGCGCGTCTGGAATCGGTGAAGCAATTGTGCGTTTCCTAGCCCACCATGAAGCTCATGTCGTCATTGCCGATATCAACGAGACTCTCGGAAGAAAAGTGCAAAGGGAAGCAGGTGGAAATGTCGCCTTTATAAAATGCGACGTGACGCAGTGGAAGGACAACTTGGAGCTTTTCCGCCAAACATACGAAAAGCATGGCAAAATCGACATTGTGACCCTCAACGCAGTGGAAGATCCCGAAGTCATCTTTGCAAACGATCCAGGGAGTGATCTGGTGAGGGAGGCTAAAGGACAAGTGCAATACAACTATCTTGCGGACGAGAGAGAAGGCAAAGGAGAAGATAGCCCACTGAAACCTCCCACCACTAAGATATTCGATGTCAACATCACGGGCTACACCTATGGCATGAAACTTGCTGTCCACTACTTGGCTAAAAGTGGTGGTGGAGGACGCATCATTGTCGTTGGGTCCTCAACCTCATACATGGCAATTCCCATTGAGCCGCTTTATGTGGCTTCGAAACACGCGGAGCTTGGACTTGCCCGCGCGACATCTCAGATGGCCGAAGTTCGCGAAAATGGGATCTCTATTGGATTCGTTGCGCCCTTCCTTGTCAGAAGCCCACTGACGCAGTATGTAGTCGATCTAGAGTTCGTTCGAAAGAACTGTCCATTGAGCGAGATGAAGGATGTTACAGATGCTGTAGGAATACTTCTCTCAACCCCGGCTGAGAAGGCAAATGGAATGAGCGTGTGTATTCTAGGACAGACTTTGACAGAGTTGGAGGGGCCTGTGGGACAGCACATCCAGTCGTTACTTTTCTAGGAAATGACCACAAATAGAAGATTTAGCTTTGAAGAATTTGAAGTTGACTCTGCCATAAACGACCATGTTTCCATCCGCTCTGAATTTTGTATACTCACTAGTCTTGGTCGAACACTGTAACTAACTCAACAAGGAGATTGTAATACTTGCCTTGAGCCGTTAAAATACGTGGCTGAGACAGCTGGAGGTTCTCATGCATTGATCCAAGAAATAGAGGCTTGGTTTACCTGCACGTTCACATACGCTATTCAATGACGGTGAAGGTTGGTGTCCGCGGGGAATGAGAGGGGTCCGGACAAGTCCCGGGATTCTGTTCGTTCTGGTCTGTGATCTTTGGGTGGTCTGTCGGGCACGGGATGTTAACGACAACCCGGAGGCGAAACTCGGAACCCGCACAGCTACCGTATACCTATGCTTAGCTCGATGTCCCGTCATCAAATGAGGGGAGCTGCCATGTCTTGCGCATTCGATCCCGAAAGAGGTAAAACTCCCGTAACGACTCATCAAGACTGGCCCGCGTGGAATTTGGTCCAGAGGCAAGCCGCTGTCGAGAAAGCGAAGCTGAACCGCGGCTTCGAGAATTCATGGGATATTCCATTAGTCGCTCCATTCGGTATCTCGCCCGGAGTTCCATACACACATAAGTGGGTTGTTCTGCCGGGGAATGGACTAACCCCCGCCTTTTTTTTGTGTTGCTAATGGTATTATGATACCGCGACTAACTACTCAGCTGACAATACTTTGAACATTTCCAGTCCGGCTTTACTACAACGCTACGCTAAGATGTTTCGTCACTAGTCTAGATTTGAGTTTCCCTAGGAGAATAGCGTTTTTCTCGTTTTGAATCCGTTGTCGAGTCATGCATAGCCTGCAGCGAAGACGCCGCGGAATCCGCGGTGGTTCGTGCAGCATGAACTCTGGCAACGTTTCACGAAGACGTTCAGGGCTCATGACGGGCTAACTGTCCCTTTAAGTTACTTAAGATGCGAATGTATTGCTTGAGAATCTTGCTGATGCATAACCTCCGATACTCTTATACTTCTAAACCTTCCAAATTCTCGAGCCCTATCAATAAACTCCACAATGTCGACTAAATCATTTTCAGGAAAAGTGATTGCTATCACTGGAGCAGCAAGAGGTATCGCACGTGGCGCTGCCATTTATCTCGCCGAGCGTGGAGCTACCCTCTCACTTTCAGATGTCGCAGAGCAAGGGCTGAAAGAATTGAAGGATGAGATTGACACTTCCTTTCCAGGAACAAAAGTGTTGATACAAGTGGTAAATGTCGCAGACGCCCGAGATGTGGACAATTGGATCAAAAAGACTGTCCAAGAATTCGGTGGTCTGCAGGGTGCTGTCAATTTCGCAGGTGTCTTGCATAACACGACGGCCAATTTTGTCGATATCAAAGATGACGATTGGCACAGGGTCATCGACATCAACTTGACGGGGACAATGTATTCGATGAGGTCCGAGTTGTCTGTCATGAGCGATGGTGGCAGTATAGTGAACGCGTCCAGTGTGGCAGCACTTAGAGCTGGACCTGGGGTCGTGGCGTACGCTGCCTCAAAGGCCGGTGTTATCTCTATCACCACATCTGCTGCCAAGGAAGTTGGAATCCGCGACATTAGAGTCAATGCTCTTTGCCCGTAAGTACATCATGAATCTTGGCACGGAGGTTTGATACTTACAGTTCCATTCAGAAGCGGTATCGATACGCCAATGGTCCGACAACTAGCCGAGTCTGGCTTCACTGACGAGATGATACTTTCAGCTCAGGCCATCAAGCGGTTCGGCAAGGTTGAAGAGTCAGCTGCACTTATTGCTTTCCTCCTAGGCGATGACTCAAAGTATATCACTGGTGAAACTATTAGGATTGACGGTGGTATGTGTGCTTAGTGCTTCTTCTTTTGGATGCATTCAGTAGCAGGGAACCCATGGACTAGATGTCTGAACAGTAGAGGGAATTGATAACAAGGCCTGAATCGCGCGAAGACCATTAAAGCAGCACCTTGAATACATGTGTTAGTCCCACTGCTCATAAGATCGACGGTCTATTATACAAGAATAAACTTGAAGTTGTAATGATCTGAAACCGAAGGTTTGGAGTACCTGGGAACTTCGCTTCAACTACTTGAATTTTTTAAAGTAATCTATCTAAAAAACTCATTTTCTTTTAAAAACACTTTTTTAAAGGTGATATAAAGATTAATTCTTATTAAATATAATAAAATTTATAAACCACACCTTGGATCAGAACACTGAAGAGAGTAGTTAATTAGAGTATATTTAATAACGGAGAAAGCTATAGCAGATATTAGACTGCAAATAAATTATATTATTCTCAAGTTTACTAGCCGCCCTTTACACACCACGTTGATCTTGTTGACTAGAGTCAACGATGGTATATTATACCTTCCTCTATGTACTCCGCGGTATCCGCGGCATCCGCGGAGCGTGTTCCGAAGCCAGCCTCACACCCAACTAAGCGAAATGAGGATTGATTAAAGCCAGACAGCAGCAATGACTTATTGCCTGATGGAATGCTTCATATAAGTCTTCAACCGCGCGAAAATGCAGCATGTTCAAAACAATATCCAGTACCCAGTCAGTCTGGCACCATCTGCAGGCTAGGTCGATGTTAGTCAAGTTTATATCATAGTGTTCTCTCTTTGGAAATGCGGTAGACGACATGATCCATTCAACCACATTCACACCTAGGCCTGGAGGCTTATCCATGGGAGTTATGACTCTATTGAACACAAGTTCAGGTTTGTTCTTTTGCTTTCTTTTGCTGGAAATATTAACTCATTAAAATATCTTAAGCAGTGAAGCCTGCCCAGGTATACAGGATGAGGCCATATACTACCAGGGTTTCGAAGCAAACTGGAAGTCAACCGATGAAATCAAAAGCGGTAAAGAGAGATGTCGACTTGATCAGCCAAGAGTCACCAAAAGGCTTGATGCAATATGCACTGTAAAGATCATCAAACCCGCTATTTTCCCAAATAAGCTGACCTTGTTGCTTAAAGCACAACGCTAGACCAGATCAATAATTGGGCGCAGCAATCGTCTATTTGGCCAATGACATTTGGACTTGCTTGTTGCGCCGTAGAAATGATGCACCTTTCTACTCCGCGATATGATCAAGACCGACTGGGTATCATCTTCCGTGCGTCCCCTCGCCACTCAGACGTCATGATCGTCGCAGGTACATTGACAAACAAAATGGCGCCTGCTTTGAGACAAGTCTACGATCAGATGCCTGAGCCCCGTTGGGTCATATCCATGGGATCGTGTGCTAATGGCGGAGGATACTATCACTACAGTTATTCTGTCGTTCGGGGGGTTGAACGTGTTGTCTCAGTCGATATCTTTGTTCCAGGGTGTCCTCCGACCAGCGAAGCTTTGATGTATGGCATCTTTCAACTACAGGCGAAAATTCGTAGGCGCCGGGTGACTCGCATGTGGTATCGGAAGTAAATCAGATTAACATGTGGTTGGATACAGCCCTTTGGTTGTTGTATTTGAAAGAACATAGTGTCGTAGGTAGCAAATAAAGTACTATACAATAAGCACAACTCGACGCTGAACTACAACTGCAACCCCTGCTGCATTATATTCAAACTCACTATGCTTATCTCAACTCCCGCCTGTGACATATCAGATCCCGTAATAGCACGCAACATGGTTTATGTTACTAAAGTCTGGCGTATTACCAACACGAAACCCGGACTTGATCGTGACTTACGTACTATCAAGCAGATGATCGTCTTCACTTGAAGGTCAACAACCGGGGAGGCGTCCGAGGCACAAAAGGGGAAAGCAAAAAAGCGAACTATTGTCATCCCCGGCTCCACTCTTGTATTCAATTTCATCTTGAGGTGGGTCACCTCGCTCTCGGCTTCGTACCTCATTAAGATACTGAGAGACCATATTAATCGTCCTATTATTTATCGGAACCGGTGCACTTTAATAGCCAGACAATCTTGCTGGTCATTGACCTTTGATCTTCGTCTTGTCACCAGGTTTCATCTTCCTGCCTTCTTTGTCCCTCTTTCATGTTTCTTGATTTTTGTTTTCTGCCATTGCACGATCATTCCTACCCAGCCATTCTTCCATCGTTGCCAACTTTGCCAGACGCGAGCCTGCTTTTCCTATCTTAAACCCTACCAAAAGAAACACGCATAGCAGAGACACGAGCGCCCTCGGACACCATCTCAAGATGGAAGACAGTGGCACCGAAGGAACCAAAGGCCTTTCAATCGTACATGCCGACCACGAAAAGCAATACGCAAAAGCCGAACACGATCGAGGCCCGCCCAAGTCTGACCAAGCAATCGGCATTGATGATACTCCTAGAGACCGTAGCGACGAGCTTTCAACCTCAACGGTCGTGAATCAGGAAGCTGTCGCCCCAGGTGCTGGCAGTGTGGTCGGCGATAGCAACATTGTGGGTGGGAGAACGATCAAGACCCCCAGAATCCCTACAACTGGCGGGTATGGAGAAAGTATACGAATTGTGCGTTGATCAGCGCTCTGACTCTCATCACGCCCTTGGCGTCATCCATCTTTGCACCTGGCGTCCCAGAGCTTATGGTCGACTTTGGTGTCACTGACCAGAGGCTAGCTGCCTTTGTGGTATCAGTCTACATTCTCGGGTTCGCGTTTGGTCCAATGCTGATGGCGCCCCTTTCTGGAGTCTACGGGCGAGTGCCTGTATATCACGTCTGTAACATCTTTTTCGTTGCCTTCACCTTTGGATGTGCCTTGGCACCCAGCATGATCGCTCTCATCGTATTTCGGTTTCTGGCAGGGTCTTTCGGCGCAGCACCCCTCACCAATGGTGGTGGAAGTATCGCCAATATGATCCCACAGGAACAACGTGCTCATGCTATGGCAGGACTCAGATAACCCTACCTCACGTATTTGTCGATATGCTGAGAGATGGCCACCCGCTATCGCTTACCATACTAGCACACTACTGTGCCCTGAGTTGGCCTTTCGAGCATGAGAACTGGGCTACTCAAGGCTGGGCCGTAAGTATGATTGGATTAGTTGATAGGGCAATCACGCCAGAATGGCAGCATTGGATTGAATGGCCGAAGAAAAGTGTGGAGGAGAAGATACCTGTTGATTCTATGATAAACGGAACAACCTTGCTGTAGGAGCTGATGAGTGGATAGGTCTTACATTTATCCTCGTACGGGCTTTTAAGATACTGTTTTCATAACTCAAGGTGCCACTATAGTCTTGTAATCGCGTTTGTCTAAAACTGATACTAGCGTGACGGATCATAGACCCAAGCAAAGAATGTATGCGGGACAAATCGGTGGTGGTTACCTCGTATCACAGGAGTCTTGGCCTATTTGTGCGGTTTTGTGATTTGGGAGTCAATAGTTCTGGTCAAGCAAAGCATAGGTGGCTTCAGTCCGGACAATTTACCTGCGCCCTCCGTCTTGGTTTCAGCCAAGCCACGTTAAAGCAATGCCCATGATGCCGCCACCCACAATGGCCGCTAGCAGACTTTCAGCCTCGCCGTCATCGCGAACTACAAATCAGTGGGGTTCGGCCTTGACATCATTATGTCCAGTGTTGAAGCCCTGACACAGCATAATGACGCTTGAATAACAGTCTATGATGTCATAATTTTCCAATACTATATCAACAGCTATTGATATTTATACTACTTGTACCCTAAAAACATTTATTGCTTTATGTTATAAACCACTAAATTACACCACTACCTTATTGGACAACTCATATTTATATCATGTCAGCCCTTCGGGTAACCAACAGTCGCAGCCTTCTGGCCCTGCGCCAGGTCATCGCGCGCAGCCCAATCAACTCCCGAGCTCCTCAGGTTTTACAGAGGAGCACATTTGCAACCCAGGGCTACGGGGACGGCAAGGGAGACCCAGTGGGCTCCAATCCCAAGGATCAGCCCCCTAATTCGCGAGCAACACACGACGCGGAGCACCCAGGCCCGACACCCCCGGCCGGCAAAGCAAAGCAGAACGAGACGGGCACTAAACATCCAGAGGATGCGAGCGCTCAATCTGGCGGATCAAGATCCAAGGATGCTATTGAGAAAGGAAAAAGCCCAACCGCCGGGCACATTGGGGGCAAGGAATAATTTGCCAATACATATCTGGTTAATGTGATCGCAATGTGATTGACTTTACCCGCTACTGGAAGCCTAATTGTGATACTTGAAATCATCCTCAGATGCAATGGACACAGCGAATTCTCAACACCAGGTAGCCGAAACAGACAGATCAAACAAGTCACTAAGACATCATGTACCGACTCTGGCAAATGTAGAAATCAAATTGCGTTTATCCACTTCTTGATACAACTCAGGAAAAGAACAAGAAGAAATGTCCAGATCTGGTGTATGCTTCAGTATCATAATTACTTACAATATATATTTATTCTATTTTATCTAATCGTTACATCTAGACTGTGTGCAGGCAAAATGGGATTGACCTCAAACAGTGGCGGCGGTATAATCTGTTGTCGCTTGCCTACCCTGAAGCGAGACTATATTGGTGTGAAACGAGCGGACCGCTAGCCATGTCGTCATCAACACATCACCGCGCTCAAGCTGCAGCATACCTTGTGTCGTGAATCAGAACGACAAACAACATCTTCTCCCGCGTTTTCAACAACTCACATCATCATCATAGTCATCAAAACCATTACTAGGTCCATTTTTATCGTCGCATTTCTCTTCCTCCATCACCTGCCTAATCGCTTTAGTCGAAAACAACATATCCTTTGTGCAAACATCTCCAAGCGAAAGACACGACAAATATTCGAGCAGCCCCAGTTCCAGTTCCTATCCATCATCGGCCGATCCGCGATAGCCAGGCATCTCTAAATCTACCTTGAGCTGTGCGCACTCAAACTGAAGCTCAAAAAGCAGGAAGGGAGAAGGCGGCGTCTATGAAGACCGATAAGGACAAGGTCCATTAGAGATACGACACATCAACACTCTCTCCACAAGCCGCCTAGTTTTGAGAGTCCCAACATTCTCGTTATCCTGTCGACTCGTTACAGCAGTTCGTGAGAGTCGCTCAACAGTCCCAATACGAGTGCAACTGCCGAAACCCAAACTCGACGTCCACTTACCAACCCCCTGCGGAGTCAAACCTCGGTCTCTCTAAGGCCCTGAATTCACCCGATCTACCGAATATGTCGACGACATGTTGTCCAAGAACACGGTCATTTCCGCGGTAAAGCGGAAATCTGCCGACGTGGCGTCCCAGGGATTCCAGGGTCCATCTTGATGCATCAGCCCTGGCCTGTGTCGATCCTCAGCCCCCCAGCGCGAGCCGGAGGCGCACGGTCTTTCGTTCGTAAGGGGAGCCTATCCCATCTGGGATTGGTGGGCTCGTCACATCGCCAAGCACAACATCTCGCTCCGTCCGCTATCCACGAAGAACCGTTACACGACAAATCAAACTCGACCCTGAAGAGGGAGAAGCAAAATCACTGCTCGACAATGGCATTCTCCCAGTGCTCGCCAAAATTCAGGGTCCATCTATTGGAAGAGGAATTGATCCCCATGTGGGAACAACCTGCTTATCATGCCCTAAGCACGACAACTCACTCTGTCCGCCACTCGCTGAAGTTTGTTGTCGAGATCCTCGCACAATTGTAGGATGAGTTACTAAAGTGTCTAGAGCATAATTTGGCTTGGCAAAGGTCTAGATTGCACTAACTCAATTTCTTTGCTCGTACTCAAAGTTAGGCCAAGTCCTGATTATTTACTAACCTGTCCGGGGTTCTGGCATCGCATGGATGTGATACGAGCAAAAGACGATGTGACAGCTCAATGTAATGAATGACTAGAGTCAGCCCCTGCTGCCGATCCTATCGATTTGTTTTAAACAGACAGCCTCGTCTTGTCACAGAGAGGTCAAAGCGTAGATGACCACCAAACCATCCCAGTTCAGTTATGTGCTAATAAACGTTTCGAGAGAAAGTGCAACCTAATTTGATCATGAAACATCGATGAAAATTTTCTCATCTCCATGGGTCAATAGTAGGACTAAATTACAGCGCAGATTGATGCGAGCGACGCTTCGTCGTGAACTCCTACACATCACGCTATTGGTAAGTCGTACACAAGTAAACGTGGTAGTGTGTCCACGTGGGCTATCGCTAGTGACCGTCTTGAGGCGTGTTACTCTGGTTCTTAGCTGGTAGATGCTGAGGAGAGTAGCTTGGCCAACACTCAAAGTTCCTTCGAGTCTCAGCAATTCACAACATCACTGCATCCAGACAAGATAGAACATTGTGATTAGTGTCGGGTTACATCCGACAGTAGGGCCGTTGTTGTCCCCGCAGCTTTTCTCTTGGCCCAAAGGTTATGATCCCTGTACGCACCAAGCTACATGGAGCGCCAGTCAATGTGAAACGGCATCTTGCGTTATAACCAATCCTTACACATGTCTGAGATGCTACGTAGAAATCTAGAAACTGTTCTGCGCTGCCCTCGGCTAATAACAAACGTCCAGTCACCTCAAAAGAGAACGATAATATCATCCATCAAGACCACCAGCGCATCCATAGCCACGCTCTTTACAAAGCTCTTTGCGGCGACCACTTCTGACTACCATTTCACAAAAGGCCATTTCCAAATAAGAATGGCGAGCCAAACACGCCAAAACCAGGAAGCTTGTCGCCTCCAGCGGTTGACTGTCGCTCGCTCCCAAGCCACAATCGATTCTTTTCCTCGAGCTCTGTCTCTTATTGAGAATAGTTACAGCAAGTTTGTTTCTGCTATTGGCTGTTTTATCGGTCGCCTCTACCTGGTTTCTCAACCACAACAAGAGTTTACATCAACTGTGGAGCGCTTAAAGACATGTTGCGAGGACCTCGTTCTTTCCATTGAAAATGCATGGCTCAGACTTCACATTGGCGCTCAAATGATCAAGTCGCGGCTGGCAGATACGAAAATGGCGACTCAGACCTTGATCTCTGCGATAGGTACTTTGACATTCGATGATGTGTCTAATGAATCCAAAGGGTGCAGATTAAATCTTGGTCGCGAATGGAGTGATCTTTTTGCCTTAGCTTTGGATCTGTTTCGTGTCGCAAACAGCTTGGTGTCAGACGCACGTTTCGTTTCGGCTCGATTGAGTTGGAGACAACGAGAGCTCAAAGCACGACAGGTGATCTGTGCTGGAACTAGTGGAGGCCAAGTACCCCCAAACCCCCAAACCACACCACAGAGTGGTACTAAGCCCAAGTCTACCTTTTCTCTCTTCCCACGGTGCGCTGCGAGCTTGGAATCACGACAAGAACGTACTGCATCTGCGGAGCCCACACTTACAGGATCAACACCCGGTTTGGTACATTCCAAGACGTCATCTCTTCATCGCCCGTCGTGCTCAAGATCACACAAGACTTCAAGATCTGATCCTTCCGGTATGCATCAATCAAGCCATGGACCTCATTACCGACCAGTACCAACATCCCAAAAGAATGCTCGCGATGAATGTCCGAGGGGCGAGCCAACCTCAACATTGTCTCAAGTACCTCAGAAGCACGATAGTCCTATCGACACAGATCATGCTCCAAGTACCGCCCAAACGAAGTGCCAAGACAGCACTTCCTCAGAAACCCAGTCAACACCCTCCGGTGAACGTCGCCTTCGAAAGACAGTTCCACCAATAAAAACATATAAACGCATCTTCGAAGGGCAAAATTCCCTTTTATCGCCCCAGTGGCAATCTAGAAGGCCATTATCATCCATAACTGAAGGCAGTGAGCCCTGCCGTCAAAGCTGGAGAGAAGCTTCATTGACTCCTTGTGGGCTTCGTGCAAGCCAGAAAATGGTAGCGACCGGTGGTCGTCTTTCTCGGTTGGTGAGACTTCATCGGTCCCTGTGGAGGAAATTGAGTAGCTGTGGAAACAGTTGCAGGAGGAGTGTGGCTGGCGTCAGAAAGAGCTTCGTGGGTGTGAAAAGGCGCAGCGGCAACGCGATGGCTTGAATAGTCAGAGAGGGCGTTCGCATCTGTGGTGTTTCACCTATAAGTCAAAGCATGTTCGTCATGAGTTGATTATATTGTGGTTGAAGTCATACAAAAGAGGTCTCAAGTAAACCTTGAGATATGCACAAGATGCAGCATCATATATCATGCAATATGGGAACCATAGTTGAAAGAGAGGTAGTCCCATCTTGCCCGTCTTTTCCTTTGTCCTTGACAACTCGCGCACATCTCGTGGCAGTGGTTTAGCATACACTATCTTTTTCATGAATTTAATTCAATTTCGTGCCACACTCCTGTGATACATCATGATGTGCGGCTCTGAATATCAACAAGAAGGTTATACATTATCCCGTTACTTAAGCTGACACGCTGTCAGATATCTCACCCGGAATGTGCGTCATGCCACAGCTAAATCAACGGTCGATCCCGTCATTCGAGACACGTGGTCATCTCTGCCATTGAGTTCCATACGGTTAGGACACTCTACTAGGGAGCTCTGTCAACGTAATCATTTCAGCAAGAAACAGAGTACGAGAGATAACAGTCATTAATCTCTATCAGTCTTCCAGCCCAGCATGCATTCGGCTTGATCTTCGTTAGATCAGAATTCACGTGATGCTGATGCTGATGCGGATGCAATGCAAACCTGGCTCCAACTGCGCAGATACACCAGTACTGATCGGTTCGCTGCCAAGCATAAATTCAGTCAGTAACCGTGTGACTCTTGCCTCACATCCAATCAATTAGCCAACCAATTACCACGAAATGTGCCCTTCAACAAATTTATTTGCTGTGTAGCATCATTTTCGTGGGCCTAGATCATCAGTTTCAACCCTTGATGAAGGTCAATGCGGCCAACACCCTGATAGTGCAAGAGTTAAAATTGCATGATTTAGTGTCCTCACAGCTAATTTGATCGACCCTGTTTCGTGATGGATATTTCTGATTAGCTGAATTTCGAGTTTCGAAATTTATACAAGGATAGTTGCTGGGATTGTACAATTAGACCACAGCCGAGGTGGGGTAACGTGGAGATCAGACCATCATGATAGGGATGCTCGCAAGGATATGGTGAAGCTAAGAAAGCTTAAATCTGATGATGTTCAAAACATGGATGAGGATAAGGAAGAGCATCAATCTTGATCCCCGCCAACAAACGTTCCAATGGCACAATTTTGTCTGGACGTAAGGGGACTGTCTGTTGCAGAGGAACTAAGACATCTTTTCCCGTTCTGTAACAGACTACGGCGTATACACATACGACATCTGCCAGATCCCTGCAGCCTAAAATATCGCGCTAGGCTGTCATACTTCCAAGCTTGTTCTGGTCCCTGCTTGCGAGGTGCATGCCCAGATGAATAATTGGCACCTCGATCGCGGGACGGGTCTGGACCGCACTCGTTCATCACAATCCTACTACCGACCCTGGGCTGGGTGGCGATGGTGTACAGTATAGGCTATGTCTGTTAGAGTGATCCAACTGGCCCATTATCCGTTTGTTCCGGCCAGTATAGTTTCCTCTAGCTCACCTATCTCCGACTGAGCCAAAATGTAAATTTAAGATATGCATATTCTTCCCTCTGGACACGGATGGATTGGACATTGAGTCGTTCGCATTTTCACCCGATAGCCTCTCCGCAGCAGCTGCAGGGTACGATGACGATACTCGTATCTGGGACTTGCGAATGAAAGGTGTCTGAGTTTCAATCAACCACAAAACATTTTACCACGATCACTATCTCACTTCTCATAGAGTGGGCACCTCAGTATACAGTCCACGCTCATTGACCCTAGGCTTTCATAATTTGAAAAGTTCTTTGGCAGGCGGTATCCCACTTTCATTGGACGGTGATGGGTTACGTCTTCCAAATAGGCCGCAGAGCTCTGAAGCATTATTCAAAGCCTTTTTAATTCTCTAAATAAGATGCGGATTTCCTGATGGTTTGTCTCAGGTAGTATGACTTCATCGAGGCCTGGTGGTGCCCAGGTATCACGCCTCGGCGACATCGACGAGCACTAGCCCGGCACATCTGCTGGCAGCACCGTTGCAGGAGATAGTATAACCAAATTTTACCCTCCAGGATCATCGAATTCTATTCCAAGTAGATCATAGTCTACTAACGAGCCAACGTTCTAAATGACATCTAGATAGACTTGCCAGCGTATCGTAAACTTATGCATCCCTAATGCAGTCTCTTTTCGTCTTTATTTCCTCCGTCGCCCACCAAATTCCTCACTCTATACCTCTAAATCTTCACCTCCTCTTCACGTCTCTTAATCCTTAACTGAAGGAAAACATCGCCTGTCAAGGTGAAACCGTGCTTGTATACTTGCGGCTTCGCATCAGGTAGTAATTCCCAGTCGTACTTCATGATAATATGAGTAAGAGCAATCTTTACTTCATTAGATGCAAAGAAACGACCTGGGCAAGCGTGGCGACCATGCCCAAATGCAAGATGCTCCGGACTTGTCGTTACAAGCAGCGCTGCGCTCTGCTTCGCTGGATCGTCTCGCATCCTATAAAATCGATATCCATCCCACTCATTCGGGTTAGAGTGGACATCAGGATGCCACATCCTGTGACTAGATACAGCAACGCCTGTATCCTTAGGGATTATAGTGCCATCCGAGAGCGTCACATCTTCAAGTGCGAGTCGCTCCATAGATACTATTCCATTAGCTTAGATCAGTGCCGGAAGAGAAAGACTTATCAAAACATACCAATTTCTGTAGGTTTCATGCGCTGACTTTCCTTAATGACGCTATCAAGCAGCTTCATCTTCTGTAATGCTACTTTGCTCCAACCCTCTTCTCGAAGAACTGAAATAATCTCATCCCTTAGGGCCGGCAGAATATTTTGATTCTGTGCAAGCCTCAACATAACCTCACAAACTAGATCTGTAGTAGTATGGATTGCCGCCAGGGATATACTGAGTTGTAAACCAGTTGCATCATAAGGGTTCCCCTTGGCGGCCTGCTCAAACCATTCGAGCGTATCGTCGTATTTTGGTGGGGGTTTCCCTTTAGCCGCCAGCTCCATTTTGAGCTTTCGCCTGGTATTCATGGTTGAGTCGATAATCTGTCTTGCCTCACGGGCTTGCTCCCGAAGCTTGCGGCTAGTGGGGAGAAACCAGTGGACGATGGGACGTACGGCTTTCGGCCACTTGTGTAACTCTTCGGCAGTATTGAAGCTGGTAACGGTATACTCGCTAGTGATACGAAGCCAATCTTTGTCACGACAAAGTTCTGGGCCAAGGAACACACGCGAGGATATTCGAGCGATGATATGTAAAATATGCTCTCTTAATGAGATGACATGCCAATCTGTGCCATCATTAGCTTGTTTTCTCCCAATATTCAAGCCACACATACCCTGGTCATTGCCGAACCTCTCTTCCAACACCATTCCCATTTCTTCAGTTAATGGCTCAGTTACCTTGTCTATCGATTCACATTAGTGACAGGTACAGATTTGTCTGAAGCTCATTTGAATACTCAATAGCTTAGTGAGATCCTTGGTAACTACGGTCTGAACCAAGTTTGAGCCTCCCGTGCCTGCACGAACACCATCAAAGCCAGATAGATGTGCATTGAAAGTCAGGAAGAAAATTAGCATATGTTTGTTAAGGCCAAATCCAGTCGACTCACTTTGTAAGTCCATTGAGCAAAATCTAGTCTCTTATCGTTTCGAATTTCTTGGGCGAATGTGTGAGGAAGGACGGTGATGTCTGCGACGTCTGCAGCTAGACGTATTGGTTTCTCGGGGTTCTTCTCAAACCACTTTTCCACAAGATTGTTGGCCGTTGATACAAAATCCTTCCTCGAGTTCAACAGAGGAATGTTGGACCTGGTAGTGGAGCGACTGTGGTAAATGAGAAAAAAGAAGAGTAGAGCTGTAATAGCGTAGGGAAATCGACGAGCCACTCCCTCGTAAAGAGGTTCGACTCTCGTCCACAAAAGGGTGTTCATTGCAGGTTACGATGTGAGGTGTTCTTTCAGCGTTAGACGCGCAAACTGGATGATGAACTCATGAAGCGAGGATAAGAAATATCATGGTGAAGATAGCAATTTTCATTTATACGGACACTGATGTGCCCTTCGGGCCGACTGGCACCCACTATCTGAATGCCGAAGACGATCAGTTCTTAGAAGAACACATATGCCGGTGTCGATCACGGATTTTTTCAAGGACCCGAGTGGGTTCTGGCCGCTCCATCGCCGTGGCCTTAGGTCACAGCCGGTCGACAAATGGATTCAAGCTTTTTATAATGTGGAACCAAGTGTTGTTCAACAGCCCGCCCGCGCGTTCCGCGGAGTGGCTATACGAATGTTGTACAATACCTCAAATCAGAAAGCATCTAAGAGTAGGATGTCGTGATATCATATGTTTATGATGAGGCTTGAAGGGTCAGCCCTTGTGTTCAAAGACAGTAAAATATAGTTTGTTGATACACCGCCTTAAAATGAATTTTTATGGTGGCAGAAGTGCCGATGATGTTTTTTCTGCTGGGAAATTAGGACTTTGAACTTCTCTCTCGCACTTCAGTCATGGCAATCTCTAAAGCCAAGATATGCTGTCGAATGTACACCTTTTTTTTTTTCAAGGGCTAGCGGCTTTTGCAGGCTATTTGGTGTGCTGCCTTCCAGAAGGTATGCTTTTGCAGGCAGTTTCAGCAATTTTAGCACCAACTGCCCCCTTGTAACCCTTGTAAAAGTTATGATGAATCGTAACAAGTTATGTCATACACAACTACCCAATCACAAAATTAGACTTATTAACAGGATAAACATTGGGACTGAGCCAGAGAGGGTAAGCCAAATTAGGGCGAAAAGAGGAACAATCAAGTCAACGTAAGCAAATCATGCATCCAATTAGGGGCCTGCAAGGTTGAGAGCAAAAGCAAAAGCGTGCGGGTATTGAAGTAACTCTACGTCCAGAATATCGCCCCAGAATTTATATACCGCGTCTAAGTGTTAGGCATCAACTTTGAAAAGCACTCGAATTGCCTCGCTATACCCAGCTGACTCGAATAAGTATACCATGTCATTGGGTGAATCTGGGGATGACACCGAATGACAGGCTCAGGAAACTATCTAGTTGTGTTCTGACTGATTTCAGCCGTGGTATTTGAGTAAGGCACAACGTCCAACATATCGACTCTCAGGCTTCAAATGAAGAAGTGACTCCATATTTGTTACAAGACTAGATCCACGAGAGAAACAAGGAACAGGACAAGGCGAAAAGTCAGAACTACAGACGGTCGGATCTGCAGCAGTTCTCGACCAGCTAGATTCGTATTCGTACACCCAGTTTGAGAGATTAACATTTCCATTCTACCAGTTCTTTTTCTACATACAATCCTTAGAATTGAACGTGATTCACATTAAAAGAAGCCGTTACTCTTGATATTTGTCACAGCCAACCCCCGTTGACCTCAATCCCCTGCCCATTGACATAAGATGAGGAACTGCCCAGCAAGTAGTAAACCACATCAGCAATCTCCTCCGGATGTGCCAAACGGTCAAGAGCGCAAGGAATCCCAGTCAGATCGTCGGCTTTGCCACTTCCATCAACCTTAGTCATGGGTGTCATGACGACTCCAGGCGCTACCATGTTCACCCTTACACCTAGAGACCCAAATTCTTGTGCCCAGGCCTTTGTTAGGCCATGAACGGCATGCTTACTGGCGACATATCCCGGAATGCCGGGAAAGCCTCTGAAAGATGCCGTTGATCCAATGTTGACGATACTGATGTCGGTCTTTTTGTTGCTGTCACCGCTAGATTTGACTAGGCGCATGAATTCGGTTGTTGCGTTCCAGGTACCAATAAGGTTTACGTCAAGTACCCGCTTGAAGGCTAGATCGTTGTCCGCTGTGGTAGGGTGCTGTTCCACGATACCAGCGCAATTCACCAGCCCATGAACAAGACTGCCTTTTTGCGCGATCTCGTCAAATATTTGCGTAATTTGTTCACGCGAACTGATATCGACAGATGGATAAAAGTAAAGACGTCCTTCCTGGTCTTCAAGATCTTGTGTAATGCTATCAGACTTGTCAATGACATGAACAAAGGCCGACGCTTGGAGGAGTTTTCGAACAATAGCGAGCCCAATGCCCGAGGCACCGCCTGTTACAATAATATGCTTTCCCTGAAGAGACATGACAACTGTTCGATGATTGGAGAAAAGGTGATAGAACAAGGGTAAGTGATGTATAGCATTGTTTGATAGGCGCGTTGCAATAACAGTATATAAGGAGGCTTGGGTGAGCTCAGATGCTCTGTTGAGTCCCGCGCGATCCGCGGGGCGCGCGCGTTTTCCATAGGGTTCATAGATTCTCTACGGAACGCATAAAGCCCGGAATTCGAGCCTAATATCTTGAACCATGAGTACAAACCTATCGCTAAAGAGCTAAGATTCCCACTTAGAAGTGTTCAAAGTTATTCTATACTATACGAACCGGCGTGATCCCAGTGAGAGGGATACAATTAGACGAGGAAGGCCGATCAGATACCAGAATAGCCTGAGTGATCAATTTCCACACATAGTTTACATCAGCAGCCAGGAGAATAGCGTGTGCAACATGTATTTAGTAAGGAGAAGCCGAAATCAATTGCAGAATTGGACAATTAGACACGATACGGTTTGCGAGTCCCTTATATATTAATAGGCATTACAGCAGCATTTAAATTAGCAAGGTAACTCAGACATACTAAAACAATAAATACCACTGTCTATCATACCAGACTCGAATAAATAGATAGCGGTTTGTTTTAGCGATGAGATTTTTCCTTCTCCAGTCGTCGCTGGTAAATATAATATATTTTAACGAGGGTTGCGATTTTCCTTAGTTGTTAATATATTAATTCTTATTTTTCTTAGTACTACTATATTAATAC
>JAPERM010000104.1:0-67215 GCA_030411635.1 Fusarium sp. MBC 119
TATTATAATTATATAAGAAATAGTAAGATATTCTAGGTACTTAATAAATACGTTCTAGCTATTATGGGAGCTCGCACTTGAAGAGAATGTAGTATGTATACGCAATAAATTAGAGAGGGGAAATCTATGTGCGATATTGAGCAATCCCTCGCTCCAGTCTACCTAAAGGCCCCGTAGTTATTTGGCAACCCTCGTCATCTCAATTCCGAATGCCTTATTCTTGATGATGACTGCACGTCCATCTTTTCCATACTTAAACTCAAAGTGATCCATGGAAAGCGAGTTGTAGATGTAGCGATCCAACATGTGCCAAGTAACACACGTCACATCCTTTACCGACGTCAAACCTTCAATTATGTCTGCCTCCGCGTCAGACACAGAAGGGAACACAGCTCTCCATGCTGACTTGGAGTCCTTCTCAATACCGGTAGGGTAAAGCCGGATACTCTCAATACCAGAAGGGGTAGTGTCATTGAACCTTCCAGGCTGATAACGGTTCAGGTTTGGAAGCACGGAGAAGTCTCGAGCCATCCAGTCACTCAGTACAAGACCAGGACCCTTATCCAAAGACAGAGTAAGACTTGATCCACTCTCCTTATGGACATAATCCCCAGCAAATCGTGCTTTGGCCTCATCTCTGGCCGCCATGTCCAGAGCAGGGATCAAGGCCTCCATGATGTTGAGCATCGCCAGCTGTGACCAAACACTCATTACTTCTGACCCGGCAGCAAGCGCCGATACCACGAGACCAATGTCAGGGATGATAGCCATGCCAGACTGATAGCCACTCAAAGCGCCGCCCTTTGTGTAAAGATCGATGATTCGACCATCAGACGTAAGGTTGTCAACGCGGTAAATCTCCCAAGGAGCACCAACGGCACCACTCCATGTCGAGGTGAAAGTAGCCGGCTTTAGCCAGCGGCGAGTAGCAGCTGGAGAAAGGATGTTGTTCTTTAGGATGTTGACCATGAAAGATAGCATGTCAGTAGTACTGGAGCCCATACCGCCGGCGCTGCGAGAATGTCAGTGAGATGTATTGAAGCTGTAGAAAATGACTTACGGAGCAAAAACTCCCAGCTCTGTATCCCAGCCAGCATTTCCAATTGGAACAAACATGTTCTCAGCGTTTTCTGGAACAATTCCGGTTGATGTATCCTTCAGCGACAGAGGCTTGAAGATCAAGTCGTCAATAGCGACTTCGAATGTTTTATTTGATGCCGCTGCAACAACAAGACCGACAAGACTAATGCCGGCATTGGAATAAACAGGTGATTGCGCTGGCTGATACACCGGGGGTCGGTAGTTTTGGAAGATGTCAAGAAATTCTTAGTTCGTTAGCCAGGTTGACGAGCAAAGTAAAAAGGGAATAATAGTCGTACCTTTACGCGTACAAACAGGCGCTCCCGCAGCGCCACCCGAACAGGACGGAACTTTGTCCTTGGGAGATATCTTGGGCAGGCCGAGGGACTCCCAATCAACGGGAATGGCAGTAAATTCAGTCGTCACTATTCTTCGTTAGTTTTAGTGTTATGGCAAGGAAGATAAACGTACTATCTCCACCAAGACCCGCGAGATGTGCGGCAGCATCTCCAACAGTTATATCTTCCCAATGAGTAATGTCAAGACTGTCTTCATAGCCAGAGAGGCTAGCAGTTTCTGCAAGCTCGGGAATCCATCGCACAATAGGGTCATTCATGCTTAGCACACCATCTTGAGCTAGTCGCAATGCTGCTAATACTGTAAACACCTTGGAAATGCTTCCAAGACGATAGACTGTGCTGGCGTTGACCTCTTTCGCTCCGATCTTGGGGTTGACGTTCGGAGGGTTATGATGGAAATCCAGCAAAGGCTTGTCCTCATAAATGGATTGAACTCCAACAGAGATGGCGGAAAAGTTGAAGCCTCCCGATTGCTCCTTGAGCGTTGCGGTTATGGCCTGAATGGTGGCCTGAACGGCAGGATGTTGACTTGGCTGTCTTGGTGCTGGTAGAACGGGACCATAAGGCGGGCAGTATCGTGGAGATGCCTCCACAACCTGTTGCGCGCCGGCAAAAAAGGTCAAAAGAGTTGGGAGAAACTGTGAGAGCATCATGATGAAGTAGTCTTCTATGAGAAGTAGGAAATGCCACGATAATTCTAATGCCATATTGAGTTCTGAAAAGCGACCTTTAAATATATATGATTGAGTTCAAGAATCCCCTCAGACTTCACTCTTCAATGATGTGAAGCATCCAAGTGAGGCCCCTGAAAAGACCGAGCTGACCCACATGGTAGGATCTAGTGCGGTTACACTGCAGGGGGCTGTGTTCGATTGCCGATTAGTGGGACCGTGTCTGCAAAGACCGAGATTGGGTCAGCTTATATGGCCATACCAAGCCTTTATTTGGCCTTTTGACTTGTAACGCTTCTACGACCTTGTCTTCATTGGCTAGAGCTGATGAGTGGATGATGACATTGAGGTATCGTTTCTTGGACGAGCTCGATGTGGTCTAGCCCTGAATCTTGACAATAACCGCTCAATTCCGACTACCAGTAGGTATCCTTGCTCTCGTTTGTGACTACCCATTGCCAGCTTCAGGGCATACGCTAGCTTTTACCGTACGATTCCAAGGTACCATGGTCTCTTAAAGACTGTGCATTGAAAACAAAATCCTTCTCTTATTACTAAATGTCTATTCAGGCAACGGCACAGTCTTAAACCAAGAATGCCAATACTCCTGGTCCAGCCAGGAATCTCCACACGGGCCTCTCGTCTCATCGCTCATTATAGCATCTAGGTTTAGATGTTTGCATAGCTGAATCTTTGCAAATTGAGCCGGACTTCCAGCCCCCTGATCCCGGCTGATGCTCTGTTGTCGACGGTCAAGATAATCCACTACCCAACATAAATGAACTCTTTGGTGCTCAGGGACGTCGCTGGGGTTGTATATGTCGGGTCTCTCCAGCTCCTCCATATCTGGATTAGGACTCTCCAGTGATTCTTCAGCCGCAATAACAATCTCTAATATCCTAGCCTCACGTGGACCGCTCCATGGCCCTTCTCTCCCACTTTTCTGGAGTAAGTCCAAAGCTTTACGTCGCCAGAATGAATGCCTGTATTTTAACGCAGTGAGGAATACGGGCTGAATTATGCCCATTTCTGGAGTAAATAGAGGCAGGGCATGCAAATGCATTTGAGACTTTTCGTCTCTGGTTCGAATTTCAAAGACTGCTTCGGCTGACGCAATAATCTCCTGGAACTCTAGCTCATAGCTGTCGTAAGATGTTTCGTAGGGTTGGAGAACATTGGATACATGTATCAGCCCAGCGAGACATTGTGCGCGGAGAACAAGTAGTTGTTCGTTTTGACGGTGGGCCATCGGTTGTATTGGATCGAGTTGGTGATCTGTCAGCCACTGTTGCAAGTTCCCAAGAACACGGCCCTGGTCAAAAAAGAGGTTGGAGGGTATTAGCATCGGGTTGGCGTATTTATATCTCAATGCTGCAGAAACGAATGAGTAGCAAGAGTGCAATATCCTAGATAAATTTCGCTCCGGTGGTAATGATATTGAGAGTGTCGAGTCCGATTTTGGCGGTGATGAGTCAAGAGAACGACTAAGAGCATATGTTGCGGAGTGGAGATTTAGCTTCTCAAACATAGCTGAAATATCCTCATCCTCGATGAGAGTTTTCGTAGTCTTGTTGGTTCGCGCTGCCATAATTGCGAACGCTCCTTGAAGATGCACGTAGGCTCTATCGCTACGCTGCTGCAGAACCTCGGTGAAAGCCATGAGTAGGCAAGCAACCATACAAGGTAAACTCCCATGTCGAAGTTCAGAAACCTCATTCTGTACTGATTGTAAGGCTTGATGATATTGTCTTGTAGTCACCAGCCCTGCACCCGTGCGGTTAGACTTGAGCATGTACTCATCATACGAGGCGCCAAACGCGGCGGCGGCAGCGCTCACAGATGGAACTGAATGAATCATCTGAGGTACGGCAAAGTTCCAAAAAGCTACCTCTGGATCGCTTTTTGCCCGACGTGGCCCTTGACTAAGAACCGTACAAGCAAGGTAGACATAGCGGTTCAGGGAAAAGTCTGGATTGCGAGCGGGAGCAGAGACGACCGCTGGTGAAGAAGTTCCAAGCCGAGGTCCAGGTGGTGAGCCTGGAGGATAGCCAAGACATGAGACCTTGGAGAAGAAACAACGTCGACAAGACGGCTTTGCTTCATCGCACTTCACCCGTCGTTTCCTAGGCGTATTGTCAGCTGACATCGAACATCGTCTTCACTCAAAGGTTTCATACTTGCACGTAAAGCAGCCATATTTAGATTGTTTGACATTGGTTCGCGTTCGTTTTTCTGCTTTCCCTGTGTCTGGCCTCACCGGTGATGTCTCCATTGTCGCGATTAGTTACCAGGGAATAGCGGGGACAGGAAGAGGACGAAGATGACGAGAAATCGCGCACTTAAGATTTTCCGTTCCTTCAGCTTACCATTTCTGATATCAATAGACCAGGGTGGGGTGCATAACTCGGGATTACAAGATACTTATGCATGGTATTTCTGGGGATGAGAATAATAATCGCTAGCTTATACAAACTGCACAAATATTGTGCAGATACGCTGTGATAGGTAACGGGAATCCCTTCATTCTGGGTTCACTTAGACATTTCCAATATAGTCATTTACATGAAGTGAGATCGATCATAGTGAATTCTCAATTCTAACAGATAACCAGGTCAGTGTCAGCAGGGACGGTTTTGGGTGTTGATGATCCCGTACGTAGATATATCCGCTTGCTGGCTGTGCTTGGAGTTGGAAGCATGTCCCTGGAACCACTTCAATGAGATGACTGGGCGCAATAGTAATGTATTCTGCGTTGATTTGTTATTGCTCGCTTCTCTTTATAGTCCAATATGCCTCTGTTGACTGATGAGAAACTACAAACATTGAGAATACCACTGGTTCTGCACCTTGCAGGTCGACCCAGTCACACACAGCGTCGGCCCAGTCCATCCAGATCCACCGCACTGCCCATACTTAACCTGACGCGGACCCGTGTTAGTCGGAGTTGGTTGAGGAGGGGTTCCTGGACTTGTCTCACTCGGTGGTGTCTCTCCACCATTGACGGCAGCGGCGTGCTCATATACCAGGGGCTGTGCCTCGTCATCCTCGAGGTAGATGGTGTTTCCATCATCATGGTTCTTTCCGTACGAGTATCCAGAGTAGCCAAATTGCCAGTACAAGTCGCTGACTTCTTGTTCCAGAGAGACCTTCTGCCACTTGCTAATAACGCTCACACGTGTCGACTTATCAGTCCAACCATACTCCTCGTGTACAACTGGTTTTCCAGCGGCAGCTCCGGCTTTAGCGTGGTCGATGATCCACTGCTCGACCCACTCTGCCGTCTTGCTCCAGGCTTGGGGATATGAGTGGAAGGTGTTGAAGTCGATATTGGGCAGCTCAAGCTCAGCATCGAAGTCGGTTCCATCAGAACCGTTGTAGGTCCAGTCACTTGACTCACGGTTGAAGCCTCCCTCGCTTCCAGTGGTGACGAGGTGGTCTTTATCAATGGACTTGATGTAGGTGCTCATCTCGTCGATCCAGGATGTGATCAGTTCAGTATCACAATCGGGACCACGTGGTAGGTTGCGAGAACCGTCAGCGCCGCAGCGGGGTTCATTAGCAAGCTCCCAGGCAAAGACAGCAGGAGAGTCTTTATATCGGTTGACTACAGTGGAGACGTAGTTCTTGTATGCTTTCTTAATGGCAGGCAGACGGTAGAACTGTATTCTTTGCGTTAGTTGCCATTACTCAAGACCTTGCAATCAATAACTCACATCATCATGGTATTTACCGCCAAGGTTAACAGTGTAGACGTCCATGCCTCCGTAGTCAGCCCAGTTGTTAGTTAAAGCCAGAATCAACTTCATGTCAGTCGCTTCAGCAGCCTCGATAACAACGTCAAGGACGCCCAAGTCGATCTCAACCTTGCCATCAGAGTCGAACCATTGCATGACAGTCTCTTCGCCACCTGTGTTATACTTTGGGAGTCCACCTGACTGGAAAGTTCTATTGTTGTCATGGAAAGCCCAGGTGCGAATGACCTTGAGGCCAGCGTCTTTGGCAGCTTCTAAGCCAACCTTGACATCCTGGTAGTGATCCGTTCCCCACTGTAAAGGTTAGTATGAGCAGCGGGCTTTGCTTGATGTAGTACGTACAATGTTGAATGGAAGATAGTAGGCATTACTTCCGGCAAAGAAAAACTCCTCGCCGTCAAGAGAGAACTTTTCGCCATCGGTAGTAACAAATCCAGCTGGAACAGCAAGTGCTGGAGCGCCAGCAAGGGCAACTCCTAGTGCGGCAATAGGAGCGAACTTCATGATGAGGTTTGAAGAGTGACGAGAGCTATCCAAGTGCTGATCATAATAAGACCGGTTCTATAGCGTCATTTATAGTTGTGTTATTCAGTGCCTCTCTTGCACATCTCATTCCCCTCTCTTCATGGGGCGATAATGTTGTTCAATCCAGCATGTCGGAGCTGAAAGCGCCGTGATATCCGGATTTGGAAAAGAGCCAAGACTGTCGAAGATCATCAGGTTGCTACACTCGGCCCGGAATGCCGGCTTTAACTGTGACGATCAATCTTGTATGTCCTTGTAGATTAAAGAGATGATGTTCTTAATGCTCGAGAAATGATTTAATCTGTCCATAACAGGCAGTCTAAGAACGATGCTCCGCATGTGATGCACCAAGTTCGGCCGTGGTTATTTGCCTGCGACGTAACCCCTCCACAGAGTCATGCCACCAATCACATCAGCCTACAGCCACATGCGTTGCGACCCTTCACTCAAATAAGCTTCTGAAGGTTTGCTGGAGTGGTGGTTTGTATCTTGATCAGGTACCGAAGTTTACATCTTGAAAGTTAGTGCAGCCACCTAATTCCAATTCGTTTATCTAGAGAGACAATAGGCTGTCTAAGACGCAAAAGACACGGGCCGAAGTCCCTTACGTGCCGTAATTTCTTATACATCGCAAAGCCATTGCAAAATGCACGCGTTGCTCTCAGCTGATGTCATTAGCCATGAAGTCCGCTACCTCGAGTCCACCTCCCAACGTCGACGGACAGGGCTTTGGCAAGCTGTTCTGTACCGAGAATGTGATGACCAACCATAGCGATTTTGATACCACACTGCCCGTTTGCATGGCCCAGATTGCAAGGTGCGATGGACGCTACAGAGGCATTGTGCTTAGGTCAAAGGTCTTTGTAACCGAGAAGGCATTTGCGTTCGGCATAGCCGGTTGGGATCTATCATAATAGACAGCATGTTGCCGGATGATTGTTGGACAGTTGGTCTTGTCAGCGTCTAGAGTTTGTGGTGTGAAATTCCATTCACCAGCTCCAACAACAGCTGATCGGCTTCCGTAGCTCAGCTGGTTAGAGCGTCGTACTAATACTTCAAACCGCAGTATCGGTAATGCGAAGGTCTCAGGTTCAAGCCCTGGCGGGAGCATTGTCTCTCAGTGCCCATCAGCTTATTTTTTGCATTTTTTTGCGATCTCTGTGGTGTTTTTCTTGTGTTGTGGCGATTTCGGGTCGTGGTGTTGAGATTTGTGGTTATGCGACCGAGACAAAACGACACGCCCTAAAGCCAGTACATGAACTTCCTAGCTTGAAAATTGTCCCTGAGAAAAAGATTGCTATTAGACAGTATGAAAAGGGAGTTTAATTTAAAATATAGACATGGTTGATTCGATGGGAGGAAGTTAGTGAAACTCGGCAAATAAGCTTCTTTCATACACGCAGATGGGTGAGCATTACGAGGAACAAATTCACTTCTCTTATTTCAAAATTCTCCATCTAAGAAGCAATCCAAACGGCGCAGTCCTTGGAATCAACATGACACGACTTGAGGGAGCAGGTATGGCCTCAGCACCTGGGTTCGGCTGTCTCAACGAGTTAGGTAAACAATCACTGACTCCTCTGGTTGACGACAAGAGCAATAACACTGACAGATATCGGTCAATTGAGTTCATCAGTGACTTCATCACAAACTTAGTTCTCTCATTCCACATGTGAAAGCTGTGAAGCAGAATCTGGCATCAATGAAACTGAACTCGATTGTAACGCAGACATTTCAGCTTCAGTTACCATATCTAACACAACGCTTGTGTTTTCCAGATACAGCGGGCTTTCTTCTTCTTAGTCCGACATCACCGGCCAATCTCCCATCCAATCATCGGTGAGATGGCCGAGTTGGTTATGGCGCCAGGTTAAGGTTAACCTTAACACCAATTCCTGGTGGAGCAATCCTCCTGGGTTCGAGTCCCAGTCTCATCAGATTATATTTTGCACTTTTGCAATCAGACTGACTTGTCAGATTGAGAGAAATGAACGGATTTCCTTTTGTATGGTGGTCTGTTAACTGTAGCTATAGTATGTTACATGGTGTATGCTTCGCCTGGTCAAAATGAATACCCTGCAGTCCCTGATTCTCATCATCGATGGTAGCAACGATAGCTTCCAGACCAGCCGGTGATTTGATTTGATCCATGTGGTCATGAATTGAATCGTAGACCCAAAACTCATTCGTGGTGCCGGCCTGAACAATAACCCATTTCTTTCCTTCCTGGGGCTCCTTCATGCCAAAAAGAGGCATCATCTTGTATCTAAAGTTTCTGTCCATCTCGGCCCACACGTCGTCGCTGCCCAAGTCATCATAGATATTCGTCCAGCCTTTTGGGGGGTTGACCTATTTCGTGGTCAGCTACGGAGAGTCTGTAGCTTCGATCAGAAAGAGAAAGTAGATTACGTCAGTGAGGGTCAACCGGTAGCCGTCGACAAGCCTCCATTTGGAAGGATTGTTCATGTTGAAGGATTTGTCAAATTGGATGAGGATGTGGAATGCAATTGAAAACCAAGATCTTTGCCTTGGTTTAGTAAATTACTTCTGTCGTTTATATGTGGCCATGTGCAAACAGATTCTGTGACGCCGCTGACGAGGCGGAAGCAGCCGCGAAGCGTTACGTAGATGGCTGAGAGTATGGCTGATTGGGCTTTGACACCGCCTGTAAAGCCTGGAGAAGTCTTTCAAGATCGTCTAAGTTGTGATATCGATCAGAGGCTCAGCTTTTATCCCGCTGTGGAGAATATTGAATTAGTTCTGTTATATCTAACCCAATTGCATTGCCCCAACCTCGATCGTATCATCATCAAAGCAAGTTCCTCATCTGCATACACTAGATACAACTTTCCTACATAATGCCTTGGCTTGATAACATAGAGAACTTAGCTCCTGGTCAAGATGGCCTGAACTATATCAAGATATTATCGCGCCTATGTTGCCAGATTCCTCACCAACATGGCGTAAGGACACAAACTTGAAGATGCTGTAGCTCAAAAGGCTCGTATTAAAACCATATCTTACAATTCCTGCCTGAATTTGTCCGTACTTGTAACATTAAAGCTCATGATCCAAAACTGGCTTTCAAAGAGCATCTTGAGAGGACTTGTCCTTTTTTGCCTTTACGTTCTTCCATTCTACGCCAAAAGAGGCAACCAGAGCAACAGAAGCCACCGCAAGTCCAAGATACCAGATTGATTTCATCGAATCATTGTATGCAGTCAGGACAAGTTCGATATTATCAGACGGCACGAGAGTCTTCAGACTCGTAGCTCCACTACTTGTGAGCGTATGAATGTCAACACCAGGGATGAATTTGGCGACCTTGCTCTCAAGCTGTCCTTCAAGCAAAGTTTGCGACACAGTGACAAAGACTGTTCCACCGAGGAAGATGCCAAAGTTGAGTATTGACAAGCCAATAGGGCTATCGCTCTCTGAAAGAACAGTCTGGATGGCAATAGCTGGCTGCTGAAGTGACAAACCCATGCCTGCTCCTGTAAGGATCTAAGAAGATTCGTTAGCATAAGCATGAGCAGTTGTCGCGTAAGCTTACCTGATAGCCAATCCATTTTCCCTTACTGACGTCTGCTGTCCATGTGGTAATGAGAGCAGTGCCAATAACGAGAATGGCACTCCCAGCAATCATGAATGGCGTGTAATAGCCGATGGTACTGACCAATATACCGCTCATAATGACAAAAAAGACATTGCTAAGAAGAAGCGGTATTAAGGCGATACCAGAATCCTCGGGACTTTTGCTTTGGACCACCTGAAACCAAATAGGAAGATAAAAGGCGTATATGACCAGTACTGAGCCGATGCAAAAGCCGACTAGGCAGGAAAGGAGCATGGTACGTTGGAAAAGGATTCTCGGAGGGACCGTTGCCTTTTCCTTTCGCCAGGCTTGATAAGCAGAAAAGATCAACAGCAAGACACCAAAAACGACAAAGAGAGCTATGACCCGTCCTGCTGACCAGTTTTGTTCCTCTTTGCCAAATTCTAGAGCGAACAGAAGACTGACAACAGACCCTGCTACCATAAGGAAGCCCAACGGATCAAGGTCAAGAAACCTTTGGCGCCATGATTCGGCTGGGTTCGTAGGCGGAGGTCTGTTCGGGGCCAGTAAGAAGAGGAGGAATAGGGCAAGTCCACCGATGGGCACATTGATCCAAAAGCACCAGCGCCAGGTGACGGAAGTGAGATAACCGCCGAGAATTGGTCCTAGGATCGAGGAGATCCCAAAAGCAGACCCCAGGGATCCAAGATACTTTGGACGTTCCTCGAGAGGGAAAAGAAGGGTGATGTATATGAAAGTGCCAGAGCCAATACCAGCACCACCAATGCCCGTGATGGCACGTCCCACGATCAAAGCGCTGGAGTTTGGGGCTGATGCGCAGACAATGGAGCCGATCTCGAATATTGCAGTCAGGGTAAAGAGAACCCATTTTGTGGAGTAGTACTTGAAGACCAGGCCGAATGATAATTGGAATACGCAGAGTGGAAGCAGAAATGCCGATTCGTACCACGCAATGTCGCCGAAGCTGTCGAAATCGGAGGAAATGGTGGGTATAGCTGTGCCGATAATGGTACGGTCCTTGACTGGTGGTTAGTAAACCATGTGTCTTCAAAGTGTAGGCAGGATTGACACACCAAAGCAACTAGGAAAAAGACCAAGAACAGAGCAAGCATGGTTGGTATGGCTATCTTTTTCGAAGGGTACGTCTTCTGGTCGTCTGAGTTATCAGGCGACAGTTTGCCCGTATCGGCACTTGTCGGGCTCGATGGAGCCTCATGGCCGATGGTCTTTTCGTTCATATCGAAGGCGAGGCAGAACAGTAGGATGCAGGGGTGATGATAGTCAGGGATTTCGAGGACTAAGATACTGTTGAAGGGGGGCCAGTTTGGTGGGGAGTGGTAGAAGGACAATTGACGATCTCAAAAAGTAAAGCCGACAGTTAATCGGAAGATGTTGAAGACGTAGTTCCATGAGTTAGGAATGATCTTAAATAAGAAGTAACGCCATGCTTATTATCATTCAAGTCAAGTCAATTACATATCGCATCTCGTTGCTGTCTGGCTTCCATCCACGCCATCCAATCAGATGACGGAGCGAAAACCTCGGGCTCGGTACCGAGGCCGAGCTAAGCTGTACTCAGACACCAAAAACCTCGCGGGGCCCCCGAGCTTTTGATTACATCAACGTCATGGATCAAGAATCGTCCAACGCGAGTGAACGATCTACGTTCATTTTGTACAAGACGAAAAAGCACCAACGATGAAGACACAAGCTTGTGAGCCATGCGCTAAGCGCAAAGTCCGTTGCGATAGAGCAGAGCCACCCTGTTCAAATTGCAAACGACGGAAGCACGATCATTGCATATATCCTGATGTCTCTCCCTTCGACCGCATCAGAAAACTCGAAGAGACAGTAAGATCTCTCGGAGGGGATCCATCATCTGATCAGACCACAAGCCCCCGGGCGTCAAGCATAGTGGCAAATCCCGGGACCTCTCGAAGCAATGCAGAGACCCCGATTATCGTGCAGCAAGAAGGCCGGTCTATCTATCACGAGTCGTAAGTAAACTCTCACTTCATCACCCCAGGTGAACTCTTCAGATTTGTACTCATCTATGCTTCGCTGTTTAGAGAAGGATGGCACACGTGGATTGATGTCTCCCGCCTCTACAAAGGTATTAAACAACAAACCAACCCCTCTGCGCCCCACGACTCGGCATTATCACCAGGAAAATACCTCCCACATGCATTTCAAGGCTCACCTTGGAGAGATGCCTCCTCATTTCCTGAGGCATTACCGGCCTGTCCAATACCTACAGAAGAGGCCGTCAAGCTATGGGATATCTTCTTAGAGAGAGTGGAGCCCGTTGTCAAGATCAGCTTTGGGTGGACTCTTTGCGAACTCAAGACAGCCTTATCTGATCCTGAGAAATGGAGAGAATTTGATGATGGTGACCATGTTTTGATCCTGTCAACTTGTCTATTCGGGGCCGCGAGTCTGTCGAATCAGGAGTGTGTCACTCGGTTCGGTCGTCCAAGGGCTTCCCTCATAGCTGAATGCCGCATCCACTGTGACATGGCCTTCTCGCAGATCAACATGCTCGTTATCGACAGTATTTCAACCTTGAAGGCATTCTGTTTGTACATTGTGAGTCCACTCACACACATCTCAATCCATCTATCTTGGGTTATGTGTTTCGCTAACTTGTTGCTTTCAAGAAAGCAAACGTCGATTTGTTGACTTCTCGAAGTCTCTGGTCCTTGATGGGTCTAATCTCTCGAAGCGCCGAACAACTCGGCATCCACCGTGACGGGACAGTCTTGGGTCTTCCGCCCATCGAAACAGAAGAACGCCGTAGACTCTGGTGGCAGCTGCAACATCTCGATCTCATACTTTCATTGAAGAACGGAGTCACGCCACTGTCCTTTGCAGCAGGCTGGGACGTCAAGCTTCCCCTCAACATTGAAGATTGTGACCTCAAACCTGAATCTCAAACAATGCCCAAAGAGCGATCTGGGTTGACAAGCTTCTCGTATACTTTGTTCATCTACTACATCATGGAGAAACAACGAAGCTTCCGAATCAACCAATCGAGTCAACAAGGAACGAGAGATAAGTCCTTGCTCGGGTCTTTGAACGATCCCATGATAGATGATCTCGAAAAAGGGCTCAATGAGAATTTCGTGCAGTATTGCGATCCTATCAAGCCCATTGAAACCCTCTTGCAAATGACAGCACGGGCTGTAGTTAATGTCTTACGCTTACGCAAGCTACACGAAATTCGAATGCAATCTGAGCGCCTGGATGATGAATGCCATATTGCGCATTTCAACACCTGTATGCAGTCGTTGAAGTACGTTGTTGTGTCGCACTCCAGTCCTCAGCTGAAGCGCTTCGTTTGGCTTTTGGAAGCGTCCTTTGTTTGGCATGCCTGTAAGTAGCCTTGAATAACACAACATCGAGGCATTCTGTAACTGACATGGTGAGCAGTCATAGGAGTCCTGGTAGACATGTCGAACCTGAAAGACGTGAATATGATCAAAGAGGCATGGACCCTGCTGTCAGAACTGTACGCCGTTGCAGGCCACCTATCCGATCTTGGGGAAGACAGGAGAAATGCGCACGCGGCTAGATCCGTTGTGGCAACATGGTATGAATGTTGTCAGAAGCCAGGTTTGAGAACTATGGAGAAGCCCGATTTCGTATCAGACCTAGAGAGCCACCTATCGGAGCTAGAAAGCAGTACCACGCCCCTCGACGGAACTGCTAAAGATGGACAAGCGGGTGATCTGCCTGACATTTGGCAAACCAGATCTGGTGAAAATGATGTTCAACCATTCGGCTTTGAGTTTGCGGATATTGACTGGGCATTCTGGGATAGCATTAGTTAGACGGTTACTGGATTTCACATAAACGTGTTCTTTAAGGTAGCATATATCTCACCGAGTTTCCGCAAACTTGCTGCAACCACGAGTGGCCAGCAGTAAGACACATAGAGCATATGACAGCAAAAAGGGATGCTTGCACATCGCATGGGACGTCCAAACAGCAAAAGAAAGGGTCTGGCCGGGGATTGAACCCGGGACCTCTCGCAAGCTATGCTGTAGGGTTTTCCCTAAGCGAGAATCATACCACTAGACCACCAGACCGACGAATCTATCACGTGATTGTTCGATAGCTGAAGTTTTGCAAATTCTGCTCTTGTACTCGGAGATTCACCAAAGGATGACAGGGTCTATAAACAAGCGACTTGTTGGGAGACACGTCATAGGCTATTGGGGCCGTTCACCTGGGGCAGGATGACGAACTAACATTTGGTAAGATCTTGAAGTTCCTAATTGAGTAAGACTGGCTTCGCGTGCCGCTGCGGGCCGTAGACTAACTCTTATGTCCAGAATTGACGCAACTGGTCGGTTTATCAGCAACCAGTATACGTTGTTCATCTGTCCGGTCACGCCGTGGTTTCTTTATCGGTATGTTTTATCTGCTGCTCGCCTCGTCTGAGTGAAGATGAGTTTATGCGAAGAGTCCAACACCTCACTTGCATTCGTGTACACGGTCCTTGGCCATGGCTAATTAAAGTCGACGAGTGTATAGTAATTATTAAGATGATTAATGTTTACAAGAATAGGCAATAATCCAAGCATTATTATCATTAATAAGGTAAGCCGGATCCCGTGTTGACTTCGGAATCCCAAGACAGCCACGTCTCTGGTTTAGGGTAGTGCATGGGTTAGGCCGTCACTGATGACGATGCTTACTAGTTCGACCCTTCTGGCGATACTGTATAACATTAATGGTGGCAATAAATCACCATATTCTGATACAAATGTGGAAAAGGAAACGCGACCATGGTTGGTGAAAGACATCAGTTCCATGTTTTGAGAGGCAGCCAACAAATGATGTACCGAGTTCTGGCGATAACGATAAGAAACTCTTATCGATAATGAGCCACCAGTCATGGATGCTTCTAAAAACACTTGCCGAACACAACACGAACTCTCGCCTACAATAAAGAATCACGATCGGCAACGAGACCGAGGTAGAATGCAACCAGAGTCATGATATTCGCCAATCATGACATCAAAGGCCGCCGAGACGGGCAAGCAAGCATTAACACGGGGAAATAAGATGAACAAAAGTTAAAATAACCCCAAAGTTGGATCGGAATGTGGCTGACGCTATATATAGAAGCACTTGTCAGGAATAATCCGCTTTGTCATATTCATCTCGAAATAACAACAATAGACCATGCCTAGTGGAGAAATCTTTCCGTTGATTAGCGGAAGAATTTTGTACCGGTTCGTGTACACGAGGTAAGTCTATTTTTTACATGAGTCGTCAGCCTAGGTAGGCCCAGATCCCCTGGTCTCCGCTCCATGTACGTGGAGACGCATTGTCCTTTTAATAGACTTTACACTATTGACGTTACAGACTTGCAGAATGGCTTGACTATTGGATGCAAGAAAAAGAGAGAGGATAAGTGCGATTTTGAGGAGCAGCTGAACGGCTGGAAAATAAAGCATCGAATTGAAACCATTGTGAGGCAACCCAGTATTTATTGCCCAACCAAATGCTCTCCCCTTGCATTTCAGCTGTTGTCAGCTTATTCATTCAGCGTCTAGACCCGGGTCTACTAGCCAAGAATCGGGACGGAACAGGGATGAAAGGGGATAGACCAGTTGAGCTTCCATGTAACGGTCTCACCGAAAGCAAAACGCATTTCATCAAAGCGCTAGGCGAAACCCGGTCATTCCGTACGAGGTACAAACCTTTGTAGTATACGTGAGGCCATTATGCTACCGTATAAGTTATCCGTAAAAACGAGAAAATTCTTATAAAGCCTGGCTCCCAGAGACAATATTTCTGGCTTTTGACGTTTGGGTCGATAGATCTGGATGATCGTGGGTGGTATGCTGGACAATTTTCATCTGATCCATCGGAGAATGCTACCCACTTAATTTACCTGCCGTTAGCTAGTCCGTGAGGCTGACAAGGGTGAACCTAGTCGTGAACCCCGGCACTTGTATGACATTGGGCGTTACAGAAACTTTATACATAAGGACAAGTACGTGGCAAAAATACTGTATTATTACTCTCCTTGATTATCACGAACTTCATTCCAAGGTGCACCTTGCAGACTCGCTAGATCTGCCATAAGTAAGAGTACCGCTGCAACGACGGATACGAGAAGAATACCCCAAAAATTTACAATTTCGCACTATCCCCTCACCGCCAACATGCAAGCCCCTGCTTCTCCTGGCGCCCCTGGCGGCAACGTCATGACACAAGCCGAGATGGAAGCATACCAAAAACGAAGGGACCAAGAGGACGCAGAGAAGCGATCTCAGGGCAGCCAAGATGATGACGAGGATGACATCAACTACGATTCTGACGATAACGACAAGGCATCAAAGCAGAATGACCAGAGGAAGCGCCAAGAGGCGCATATTGCCGGCTACCGACAACAAATGATGAAAACTACCAATGGACCAGCACAAATAGACCACTCACGGATCCCATCCCTACAAGGTCCCTGGATGGACATTCCCGATAGTGATGACGACGACGACATTCCATTGGCTATGTTGCAGGCGCGAAACCAAAACCAAAGAGATCGAATGTCTCGCTTAGCTGGCGTGCGATCAAATCCCAATTTACGTGGAACTGCCCAACAACAACTTTTGAGACCTGGCTCGGCACAAGGGCGACCTGTGGATGGCGGATCCCACCTCCGATTACCATCGTTTGCGTCGAATCTCCCCCAGGATCCGTTCCGAGATCCATACCAGTCGTTCCATCAGCAAATGTATCCTCAGGATACATTGCAAGATCCGTATCAGCCGAAGCAGCAGCATCTTTTCACTGGTGGCTTAATTGGTGTGATTGCAAACGAAGAGCGCGCAAAAGCATCGCGGAGAGGAAGTCCGAGCGTTAGCTTCCAACCTCCACCTTCGCCTACTTATAACGGCTTTGGGATGATGAATGGAGCTCCTCAAATGGCGTCGCCATATGGAATGTCTATGCAACAATCGGCATCTAGACCACAGACGCCAAGTGGTCCTCAAATGCCAATGCAACAGCAGATGCAACCACAAATGCCCCAAGGACTACAAGAACATATGCAATTCTTGCAAATGATGGGTACTCCTGGCCAACACAGGTCCAACGGTTCAGTGCACAGTTTGCACAGTATTTCGCAGCAGCTGGGTGTGAATGGAAACATGGCCGCAGGGCTGCCGAAGCCCGGTGTGCCAGCTTATGGAAACAATTATGCGCAATCGATCCCACCGGCAGAACGAAGCAATGTTGGTCTTCCCAGCCGTTATAGGGCAGTTTCGAAGCAAAAGGCGTAATGGTTGTAAGGATATATGTATAAAATGACGGCCGGAGGAGATTTGATGCTGGAACATCAATGAAAAAATGTCGAGTGCATAGAATGACTTAAAAAGAGACAAGAGGGCATGTTACTACTGCATGAGAAGGGGTTACTTTTAACGGAGTTGTGTGGCTCTGCTTTATTTACTTAGAACATCAAGATGAAGTCTGTACTATTAATTTTATATGTTATACGATGAATCTTCAACCAGGCACAAAACTACTCAACATCGATGACTGCTTGTATTATCAATGCCTATGGGACAGGCAAGCCTGTGGACACAAGGTAGACCCATCCGTAGTAACACCCATCCAATTCGAACTAGCGATGACCTAGCTCCGAATCCGGTGTTCAACATCTATTGAATATCTAGTTAGACCTAGTGCTGAGACGGTCGTAGTGATCGAGAGTATCGTCCGCGCCAAATCCAACGTACAGAATTGAAAAGAGCAACAACCAGAGCAAGCGCAAAACAAATAAACACTACTATTGTCAATGCATATCCAGTCCAGATTCGAGGTCCAGAGTCTTCCTGGGTGTAACCACTCCATGCGATACCAGTGAGTATTAAAGCAGCAAGAGCTACTATGACAGTGTAAGAGACCATTAGGATCAATGTAGCCCCCTTTGTTATTTTTGGATGGTTTTGCATGCAGACTTCAAACATATCAGAATGACTTGATGTATGCGTGTCTGGTTGGATGTGTGAGCTGAAGTCAGGCATCGTCCCAGAGGTTGTCTGCACAGGTATGAACGTCTCGAGCTCGTCGTTTTGATTCCTCTCGCTATTAAGCCGTCCTTTTGGTCCATCTTCCTGGATAGCTATTGCCATCACTACATGTCAGAATCTGCATGATAATTGAAAAACAAGAAATATTCATACCTGCAGAGAGCTCCAAGGCCGAGAGAAACGGAAGCCCAAGAAGAACGAGTGGAAGAATCTGACCAAATCCCATCGAAAGACTGATGGTGCTATCGTCCTTTGAGTCTGGACTCGGACCCCACAGAAAGAAGAATATGATATTTGTGACTGCAAAGACAAAGTAGAAGAGCAGCCAAATAATCTCGGCAAAGAAGGAATCATTCAAGGCTGAGGCTACCACGCCAAGAATGAGTTTCATGCCGACATTTTCTGAGTTCGCAAGTCTTGATGCCAATGCAGCTTCATGTCTCGCAGCCTCGGTGGCATATTTTTCTCTCGCATTTACAGTTGGCCAGCCGAAAATGTGCCCTAGACCTTCAGCGACCCAAACCTCTGGAGAGGCTCGAAATGTTAACGAGTACAGTTCGAGCAATCTTCGAAGATAGCCACAGACTAGTGCACCGACTGCTGCTAGGGTGGCAAAAAAGACTGTTTGATCATAGATGTAATCACTCCAGATCAAGAAAGGGTCATGCGAAGAATCGTACAAAGCACATCGGAGAGTAATGCTGGTTTCAAGCACCTGGCTAGCAACCAATTGCGGTAATGTTAGCGCAATCGCCACTACCATCATGGCGACCCTGATGTTTCGTAGTAGCTTGTAATTCGAATAATACGTGCGTAGGACCGTCATGGTTGAAAGGTGAGTTATACACGATAGCAAGGCGAGGTTAACGGCGACACAAAACGAGTATGTAGAAACATCGACATCAAGACCGGTCGCGCCATATCGAATCAAGTAAACAGCTACGATCAATGCCAGACCGGTAAAAAGGTTTTGATCAGCCATAGCCTGGATGAAGGTCTCAAAAGCTACGACTTGTTTGGGGCGATTGATACGCTCATCATTTCCCCAAGTGTGCCGAGGGCTAGAGATCCTGTATATCAAGTCTAGGAGAGCTTTATCCGCTGAATTGTATCTATCATGTCGAAGTGCGCCCAGAATGTATGCGGCAAGAATTGAACCGATCGTGAGAAGTATGGAAGTGCCAAGAGCGATGAGGACCTAAATAGTTAGCATACCAGAGAGGGTAGATCACATTTATATTCCCTAACTTACTCCAATACCTGTAACATCTGGATCTGAAAACTGTTCCGGTTTGCAAGGGTCGGTTTCGTTTTCCATGGCGTTTTGTGCGTTGAGGAAATGATGACCAAGCTGGAAGAGGATCACTGGGGAAAAAGTCGCTAAAATAATGACCTTCAGAAGGGAGGGCTGAAAATCCTGATGCGACCCTACCTTCTTGGCAGCCTCATCATGCCTACCAACCGAAGGAATTTAGGCTCAATGCACCGCAGCACTTCTAAGTGTGGCCCGGCGACGGGGGTTCGTAGAATATCTGGAGTACATGGCAACTTAGGGGATCATGGCCAAAGGCTGTACCGCAGAAACGAGCACTATTCTTGACGACTGCACCATCCAATAACAACCAAAGAGGTCAGGAAAAATCGTCAGACACGATGTTGATTGCTGACATAGGTCTGCTCCGGTCTTTCTAGATACCCTCACAAGAAGAGGTACTTTGCGTTTGAGATTAAGCTATTTGATGTTGAGGTTATAGTGATCAATTAATGCTCAAGTAGGTACATACGACCAAAGGTAGTGGAAAATACGGGATCCCGTCCGCTCTCCCATAGTCAAGCCACTAACCGGCGGATTAGTAGTTGGGTCGGTGACGACCAGCGAATCCCCGCTGTTGTATGTACTTTTGGCATCGTGACTGCTTTTTTGCATGTCCCTTCTTTTTCATCTAGCCCATGACTTGATTTGTCTGTCGACTCGAAATTTTGACTGGCATTGCAATCGCTTCAACTTCTGTCTCTAACCGGTAGTGTTGCCATGCGCATTTAAACAATACCCTGGGATCACAATCATTACTCCTGCCGCTAGCGCTATGAGGCACGCCGCACACCACCAAAAACTATACATAACAATATGCATAACCTATCTTCCTATGGAAACAAACCTAGCTCGACTGGTGCATTTCTCATCTGATCATATTGAACTTCTTGAATCAATGCACTTTTGGGGTAGTCTTCAATATCCAAGTCAAGATACCCGCGAGGCGCCCACTTCCGTGCGCACGTGAACAGCGACCTCCCATTGATACTCCGATCACTCAAAATCCTCAACGCACATTCACCTGCATCTTCCGCTGTCGCAAACTCCACGCCCGATTTTTCGACCTTGTCAAATGCCTCTTTAGACAGGATACTGGTGCGAATGTACCTGTGAAAGTTCAGTTAGTCGAGTTGCGATAAAACAGCCGAGAAGAAGGCTTGCTGAACGTACCAAGGTGAAATAACATTGACTCGGCTGCCATAATAAAACGCAGTCCTTCGCAAAGAATGCATGATTCCACGAACTGCCCACTTGGTGCTGCTGTACTCTGGCGTCCTAGGTACGTCAAGGAAGCCAGCTCCAGAGCTAATGAGAATTAGACATGTGTCTTCTTGATCCTCTCGGGCTCGAGTCCCATTCTGGGAAACAAAATAGTGCATAGCGAGTTTGGCAGTGTAGAGTGTGCCCTTGAGATTCACATCGATGATCTTCAAGTCAGGTTTCTGAGGCTCTTGATCGTTTCCTACGATCCTGTCAGTGATCTATGCCAACTAAGAAATAGAAATAGACCTCTTACCATCAAATGAAAAGACCTGATCGCTCTTGGTGATACCCGCGTTGGCGATCACATAGTGGATCTTGCCAGAAGGTGAGAACTGGGCCGCTTCTTTGAATAGCCGCACTTGATCCTTCCAGACGCTTGCATCGCCTTGGACAAACTTGGTACTGCCTACTTGTTAACAGGACTTTATGGGCCAGTGCTGTCATTGCTTACCCTGGTAGCTCAGAAGCGAGTTCCTCGCCAGCACGGGCATTTTTGTCACCGATGATTACTTTGCAACTGACCTCCATGTTAGTTCACTGGTTTTGAGACTCTCGATTTTTAACCCTTACCCTTCGTTGTGCAATGCCCGCACATAAGCTTCTCCAATACCGTTTGCGCCTGGAATAATGAGAAGCTTTCTCATATGAACGTTTGGAAGCAGTACTAACCTCCGGTAATAACCGCAGTTTTGTTGATTAGTTGATCTCGATTGAAATTAACATTGCAATTGACAGGAGGTGTAATTTTATATGGAGGCATATTGAGTCTTGTTTGAGAAAAAAGGGCGATGTAAACGTTCACGAAATGAGCTTCTTGAAGGGAGAAAGATTAAAGAGTTAAAGATCTGACTTTTTTGATCGGTATTTTTTCTGTTTGACGATCAGGTTTACTTATAGTGCTCCGTATTAAGGTCTACCATGACGATTTAATTCAAATGAGCTTGGTCCGAGGAGCTCTTGATATGAATTCCACTGGTCATCCGGAGGATAGACAATCATTCATGCAACTTGATGATATCTACGTACCCTAAAGCCTGCTTCATGAAGCCTATCAGATGATGCGGCTTAATCGGACCGATTCATGCCCGCCCACGAACTGACCAATCTTCATCATCAACCGTTGAAACCATACCAGCTTGGGATGACGCTAATGCAACCTGCTGACAGTGGAGACATCTGACTGGCGTTGATTTGAAAGCCTCACGTGATACCCATCGTGGCGCACCCAGCTTCAAGAAGTAATCTTGAGATTTTGTCCCATCATTCTCTGCAGAGATCACCTAAGCTGTCCTTATAACCACTCACGGTCGTCTCCAAGTCTCAACAAAACTTGCAAGGATGTCTGATCCACAAAAGATCGCCATACAGCCCATGACCCAGCAGCGACTGGTTCAAAATGCGGCAGAAGACTGGACAGGAGTCACAAGCACCGCAGAGAGGAGAAAGCTGCAAAATCGGCTGAACAAGAGGTCACAGTGTTAGTATGCCCTTGATACTTTGCGTCTTGGCTTCGACCTCTTACACAATGGCGTGTAGACCAGAGAAAACGACAGCAACTTGAAAGAGCTCGACTCGCCTCCGATATTGTTGGCCAAGCAGGTCTACCAGTCGAATCATTGTCGTCAATAGTAACAGCTCTACGAGGACCTCCAGACACCATATTCGAAGTACTTCGACAAACGTGCGAACTTTTCAAAACACAAGAGTATAGTGAAAGAGTTTACATTCTAGCGAGCAAGGCTTACATGGACTACACCATGAATGCCCCCCGGGTCTCGCAACTTCCTCTCCTTATCACCATAAACATGAATATTGCCATCGCTAAAAATGCCACCTTGATGGGCTTTAACCGCGGACTGATATGCATGTACGAAGCTATCTCACCATTTAACCAGAACGGGCCTTTGCGGGGCCAATCTTCACCCCCACAGACCTTGGAGCCAACACCTGTACAGAAGGAAGTAATACATCACCCTTGGCTTGATGTATTTCCCTTTCCAAAGTTTCGAGACAATGTCATCCAGGCGGCCGCTGCTGAATTGATGGACGATGATGACCTTTGTGCTGATATATCAGAGATCAACTATGAAAACGTTGAGAGACCTAGTCTGATTGTCTGGGGAGATTCTACAGTTCCAGATTGTTGGGAGGCTTCAGTTTTATTCTTGCGCAAGTGGGGATGGTTACTCCAAGGGTGCCCTGAGGTTTTGGAGTCAACAAATAAATGGAGGCAGAGTAGGGGTGAGAAGATATTGTATTGGCATGATCAGATATAGGCATGATTTCCTCATTGCTTCTGTGGTTGAAGATATACTGTGGAGTTTGCATGACAGGATATAAGATAAAATCCGGGGCCTAGTGTGATATGGTGTTGCGGTGACCAGGACATTGCATTAGTCTACTTTGGTGATCCTACCTAGTAGCTAATCCTCTGGGTTTAAGAAGAACCCGCACCATACACGGAGCTCTTCTATGTTATGAATTACAGTAAATTATATAAAAATTCCTGGACTTTATATTCTCTTATAGTCTAGAATGAAGAGATTATAATCGTGGTCCTGAAATTGTGCTCTATAATGATACTGCAATCAATGATCTGAATTAACATATTTAGCACAGGAGATCCGGACTCTTGTTGAACCCCGTAGCTAATGCACGCGGCTGATATCTAGTTGTGGAATTAATACTGGCCATGTCCGAAACTAAACATGGTTCGACCATTGGAGACAGAACCTTGAGAGGTAGACATGTCATTCCGAAATAGCCGGGGTTGCTTTGAAGTAGAAAAAGCTCACATGAACCAGGCCCAAGTCTACTCGGCTGAAGTCACAGGAAACGTCGTTTCTTATACTCTCCCGAGCATACCTCCCTCCCATCAACATGACAACTAAATACGCTTCCGCTCATGAGAACCTTAATGGGCCAGGTGATGCGCGGCCTACAGCCCATCAGATTATCGACGACTATGACCTTGAGGGAAAGCTTTCTGGAAAGACAGTCCTCATTACCGGCTGTTCATCGGGCATCGGCGTTGAAACAGCCCGAGCTATTTATCGCACGGGTGCCACACTGTATTTGACAGCTCGAGACGTTGGCAAGGCCAAAACAGCACTGAGTGACCTGGCGGATACTTCTCGAGTTCATTTCCTACATCTTGACTTGGGTTCTGTCGAGTCAATCCGTGCTTGCGCTGAAAGCTTCAAGTCCAAAAGCACACAACTCAATGTTGTCATTGAGAATGCCGGCATAATGGCGTGCCCTGAAGGTCGCACCAAGGATGGATTCGAGACACAATTTGGTACCAATCATCTGGGTCACTTCCTCCTCTTCCACCTCCTAAAGGACCGTTTACGCGATTCTGCGACACCTGCTTTCAGTTCTAGAGTTATAGTGCTCTCTTCTTGTGCCCATCAAGTAGGCTCTGTTCATCTGGACAACTTGGCCCTCGAAGGGGAATACGAGCCGTGGAAAGCATATGGTCAAAGCAAAACGGCCAACTTGTGGACAGCTCGCGAAATTGAACAGCAGTTTGGCGAAAGTGGCATTCACGCCTGGGCTGTTCACCCTGGAAGTATTGCGACAGAACTTCAGCGTCATGTATCACCTGGGCTTAGCCAAAGATGGGCGAATGATAAAGAAGGACTCAAGGGGTGGAAGAGTATCGAGCAAGGTGCAGCAACTACAGTTTTGGCGGCCGTTTTTCCCGAGCTTGAGGGTAGAGGAGGGCTTTACTTAGAGGATACTCAGGTTGCTAAAGGCCCACCAAGTGGATTGACTGGCGTTGCGGATTGGGCTTATGATGAGGATGGGCCATCTGAGCTTTGGGTAAAGAGTTTGGAGCTCTTGGGACTGCATTGAGTCGAATGATTGGGGATATCTTAATGCAATGGCATGCTACAGAAAACAACAACAAGAGAATTTCCCCATCAAGTCAAATGAGCTTTTATCTGCCTCCCGACGTGTCCCACGTGGATACAACGCCTCTTGTACCAGATCAATAGGTATACTTCAGACCAGTGCGAGTGAGCTTCCTGCCATTGCTGAAATAATATTGCAGGTTTGCAATCGATGATAAGACCACACCCGCAGCAGTAAGGCCCACGATGATAGTAAACCCTTGAGGATAGTGAGGTGCATCTTCCGAGCGGAACAGCTGCTTTCCGACGATGCCAGAGCAGTTGGCAGCCATGATGTGAATGGCGAGGGTAATCGACCGCTCACCCGGTGACTTCGCGTTTAGTGAAAGCCAAGAGCCATTGACGGCATCTACAAGGGTTAGCTAGAGGCTATAAGTAGATGGTCTGGACTTACGCCATGGCCATGCAAAGGCGAGTGAGAGGGTCAGCATCGCAAACTTGAGGTTGGAGTTTGTCGATTCTACGAGGATGCGGTTACCGATCTGCAACGGCTTGTTAGAATTGGTATTTCTAGTACTTCAGAATGGTGGCTCACATTGAATCCAAGGCCGAGGATAAAACCGAGAATGACCAGGGGGCCACGAACTCCCATCTTGTCACTAAGATTCTGTGTAAGTTTAAATTGTTATTGAGATGTAGATAAGAGCTTACCTAGCGTAGCCCCAGAGAAGATTGGTGACAAGCAGGGACCAGAACCCAATCGATACGAGGGCATTTGATTGAAGTCTTTCGAAGCCAAAGCTAACAACCAAGCTAGGAGCATAAGAGCCGAAAGCGGAAGCTGGTGCAAGACCACAGATAGTAAAGCCGATATGAGGGAGTAGTCTCCAGTTGGTCAACTAGATAGCGTGAGTTAAATTGGAAGCTTGTTCGAAGCAGAGGTGGGTACTCACGGCACTTTTAATCTCTTTGATAGTGACGTGTTGTCCAACCTGGGCTTTGGAAGGATCATCTCTCAAGACGCGCTGGTAGAGAATTTGACTCTCTCGCTCAGTAAAATACCGAACCTTGAGGATTGAGACGGGCTTGCTGATTTGGTCTGGGAATGTGAGTAGGAAAGCGATTCCAACGAGGACCGTAAAGATGCCTTCAATCTTTGGGGAAGTTGTAAGTATGGGTGATATAAGTCAGCTGAGGAGATGTCGACTTACGATGAACAGCCATTGCCAGCCAGCGAGTCCTGCAACTCCCCGCATGTGCAGACTATCAATTCCATCAGTAGTGATCTAGACATATTTGTCGTAGTACTTACATGCCATAGGCAATGATTCCAGTCATTGCAGCAGCAGTCATGTTGCCAATGAAGAACCATGAATATCGCCTGCTGATCTCGTTTCGTTTATACCAGCGGGTCATGGTAAAGAGGGCAGCTGGGATGAAACCTGCTTCGCAGAGTCTGACAGATATTAGTACTGGAATACATGCTATGGGGGGGCATCTTACCCAAGCAAGAGCCTAGTGGCCATGAATGGACCGAGGCCTTTCTGGAATGCCTGGAATGTGGCGACCAAGCCCCTATGTACAGCCAACATTAGTAGTCTGGCTAATTAGATGATTTGCTTTCTTACCAAGCGATGATCTGACCACCTATCCATAGAGTTGGACCAACTCGATAGAGCACGAGGTTACTGGGTATCTAATTGGGGTTAGGTCAGGTCCCGGTAGAAGTAGGTGTTCGATGATACCTCGAGTAGAATGATTCCCAGGGACAACAGCTGTTGACCAACGTTGAACTGGTTCTGGGTGATGCCGACATCTTGGAAGAAATTGTCTGTCAAGGCATTGCCACTGTGGGAGTCAGACAGAGTTTCGACAGTACATTAGAGACTCTTTACATGTTACCGCGGTCGAGTTGAAGTGCAAAGAACCCTAAAATCAGGAGTGGCATGAGAAGAAAATCCACCCTTGACAGAGATCAGCGGCCATGCTTTTTCAACATTATGTTTATACATACTTTCGGACGAGCTTCTTCTCTTCCTCCTCTGTCCATTCAATGGTATCCGTCTCGGAGCCATCTTTGCCGACGAGGTCGCTTTGCAAAAAGTCTCGTTGTTTGTCGTCGATAGTGTCCATTGTGAGGTGAAACCAAGAAACACACTTCGCTGTGAACAGTTGCAAAGATCTGCGGCGGGCTCTACAAGGTGAACATAGTCGGACGAGCCGTGCTGTTAATATTACACACAGTCGACTACGCTATCATCTTTTTGCCATCTGGCTGCAGGGGAGTTATCTTGGCAAAACTATATGCCGCACAGCATGGACCTTTCGGTGTAGGAAGTTTCCACGCCTAAATTAACCTTGACAGGAGAGATCATATCAGAAAGACACGCTAGACATGCTCAGATGCTGTTCTGCTTCCAAATCTGTCTCCGGATCTGCTGCCGATACAAGCTGCCGTTCGGAGATGCATATAGCGACCCGCTCTTGGCATTGGCGGTTCTCACTTTAATATTGATGTTATCGAAGTGCTGAATTGCGACATCGAGAATACAAGATTCTGCTTGGTCGCTTGGTGCCATGTTAGTGTGGGGTTGACCCAAATCATCGAGATTGGCGTGATTATGGAGAACGAGCACATCATCAGCTATGGAACGGTGCTAATCAGATCCCTGACAACGCTTCACCCAATACAGTCGCGACATCCGAACGAGATCCGATTTACGGCGAGAAACCGATGTTTTAAATTCTGGTCGGAAGCATGTTTCCTCATTGTGAAGTTTGGGGCAAATTTCAAGATGTTGCTCAAATCAATCGTTTCACTTGCCGTCTTGACGGCCAGCTTGGTCAATGGCCAAGACACTCAGGCACCTCTCTTTGGATCTGGGTCTATGACTAGACCCAATGTCGTCTTTATTCTCACCGACGATCAGGATCTTCATATGGACTCGCTGAAGTTCACTCCTTTAATTCAGAAGCGCCTTATTGACCAAGGCACTGCATATAAACGTCATTTTTGCACAACAGCCGTGTGCTGTCCTTCTCGTGCTAGTCTGTGGACTGGAAAGCTTGGTACATAACCTCACACAATCCGATTTGTCTATAATTCCTGACCGTTGATAGCACACAACACGAATGTCACTGACCTGAACCCCCCATATGGTAAGTCTTGAGGTAATCTTTGAGTGTTGTAACACCACTGACATCTGAAGGCGGGTTCCCGATCTTTGTCAAGAATGGCCACAACGAGAACTATCTCCCCACCTGGCTGCAGGATGCGGGCTACAACACCTTTTACACAGGCAAGATGTTCAATGCGCACACTATCTGGAACTATGATAGTCCCCACCTGAAGGGATGGAACAGCTCTGTACGTGATCTAAGATTCTGTGAATTTTCCCTAGCTAACATGATTGGTCCAGGACTTCCTTCTTGACCCCAACACCTACGACTACTGGAACGCTACGTTTCAAAGAAACCATGATAAGCCAGTAAACCACGCCGGAGAGTACTCTACCGATATTGTTGCTAGCAAGGCTTATGGCTTCCTCGACGATGCTGTCACTGCCGGCGAACCCTTCTTCCTTGGAATCGCCCCCATCGCACCTCATAGCAACGTCAACAGCTCCGTCCTTAACCCCGTAGACGGACCCGATGACGATGTTCCTGTCTCTGACGATTTATTCCGAGTGAACTTCCCCAAGTCTGCCAAGAGACACGAGCACCTCTTTCCCAATGCCAAGGTCCCCAGAAGAGAGAACTTCAACCCTGACAAGCCCTCCGGAGCTGATTGGATCCGACGCCAGCCGAAGCTCACAGATGAGATGGTAGAGTTCAACGATCGTCACTACCGAGGTCGACTGCAAGCTCTACAGGCCGTGGATGAACTTGTTGACGGCCTGATCGACAAGCTTGAGGAGCATGGTATCCTGGATAACACATACATCTTTTACACCACTGACAATGGCTATCATATTAGCCAACATCGTCTTCAGCCTGGTAAGGAGTGCAGTTACGAGGAAGATATCAACATTCCTCTTATTGTCCGTGGCCCAGGCGTTCCCAAAGGAGCTGTATCAGAAGCAGTGACAGCGCATGTTGATCTTGTGCCAACTATCCTATCACTTATCGGTGCGCCTTTGAGGGCTGATTTTGACGGGTCACCTATCCCCCTCTCCACAGAGGAGCTTGAGAAGGCCCCTCTAACCCGCGAGCACGTCAATGTTGAGTACTGGGGTTGGGCTATCAGTGAGGGTAAATGGGGCTTCAACGGTGGTGATGATAAGAGAATCTTCAACAACACGTACAAGGCCCTGCGTGTCATTGGTGAGGATTATAACTTGTACTACTCGGTTTGGTGTACGAATGAACGGGAGCTTTATGATATGACTGTAAGTTTAATCAATCCTAAGCAATGACAAGACCATGAGCTGACGAACTTCGCAGACTGATCCAGGACAATTGAGAAACCTTCTGCACGACGACGAGAAGAAACTTGCCTCTCAAACAACCGTCTTAGGATATCCTCTGGAGGACATCATTCCGAGGCTCGACTCGCTTCTTTTTGTTCTCAAGTCCTGCAAGGGAACAACTTGCTCCCAACCGTGGGCAGCTCTGCATCCACAAGGCAATGTGCTCAGTCTGCGCGACGCATTATCGCCTCGGTTTAACCAGTTTTACGAGCAGCAAGCTCGAGTCGAATACTCTCGCTGTGAATTGGGCCAAATCATCGATGCCGAGGGACCTCAGTTTGAGCAAGACGGCAACGTGTACTGGGAAGGTTCAAGGTGGAGCGACTGGACATAGAGCATCCAGTAGGCCAGATCGCAGTTTAAGGAAGAAGAAAAGTTTATTTGCCTGGAGTCGTGACAAGTCGCCACGTGGGCCAAAGTAACAACAAACTAGAATGTTGATTTATGTGAATAAATGAAACGGTCTTAATGCTTGGGACGTAAAAGAAAGCTAATCCCATATGTTCTACTTTCCTTAAAATATTTCTAAACTACTGCTCATCTCGTGCAACGACAAGAGTACTGACAAGATACCTATACTGAGCTGATTCACAGTGCCTTCACTCTCCTGGACGGCGCGGCATTAAAATATTATCGGACATGAACCTTGAAGGATCATCTGCGGACATAAATCCTGCGCCCAAGGTTTGACGATGGGACTGCAAAAATTTGAGAAATGACGCATTTCGAGCTTTTGACTTTCTGACCATGTTTAAAAAGGCCAGATCCCCCAGACGAGCTAGAATATTTCTTCCACACACCCACCTGTTCGTGAATCCTTCCAAGTGTATTGTCTCAAATTCCATCACACCAAATGGCCAACCACCAAGATGAAAAAAATGGACTGCTTCTCACAGCTGCCGTCCCTGGTGCAGACGGAGATGATCATCAATATCGAGTCCGAAGCAAGTATTATGCAGCTGATTCGAGCGTCCCCAGCTATGCTTTTGCATTACAACACATACCGAACGAGCATAATGCGACGTATATTGTCCAACATTCTCGCCGACGATACCAGTGGTGAAGCCTTGCACAATGCCGCCGCTATCATATACCTTTCTGATCCTTCCCGACCTTCGATCTTCCTCGACACTCAACGGTGGAAAGACAATCGGCTCAGCCATCCATTTGAACTGCCCGAGAACATCCCAAAGCTCTATCGTATAATCACCCGTATCATCATGTTCATCGAAGACTACATCACGAAAGCAACCGACCCGTTTCCGCCGCGTGCTTATCTCAGTCTTCCAGCAATGTCATCAGGCAATGGAAGGCGTTTCAAAGGTCGACTGGTCGATCAAAGATCAATATTATTCACGGACCTCACATCCTCTGAAAGGTGTCGCCTCCTTCGAGGATTTCTTACTTATGAACTTTTGTGCAGGGTTTACCGAACCTTCACTCGGTATTCGCCGGATAAAAATGATGCTCACCACCAAGTCATCTTAATGCTGCTGAGAACACCTCTCACTCAAGACCCCCGAGTACTGTCTTGTATTCACGAGTATTATCGAGGTGTTTATGGTGCCATATTTGCCCATAGCCAGGCTTCGTGGCTACCAGATCGACTGGACATTCCATCAGTGGAAGCCCTTGGCAAATGGATCAATGTTGACAAAGCGTCATCCACCGCCCAGTTCGGGTTATTATTTCCCGACAACTTGTACATGGACGCAGAGATTTATCTAACTGAAATGAACAGTCACCAGGATTCATTGGTTGACCTTCTACCCTGTCTAGGGTTAGATATTCTAACTTGTGTACTCGGTTTCATACACAACAACCAGCAAAATTGGCGGTACATTCGAAGCTGGCTATGGTGTCTTCTAACCAAAGACGACCCAGGCTACCGCCCCTGGATCTACAGGCTCTGCCCTTTTCACGACCACAGGTCGATTCCATTTGACGCATCCATATTTCACCGGGGGCTACGCGATCCATCTCGCTATAGTTCTCTTACAAGTCAAAGCTTCTCCTGGAGCTGGAATTGGCAACAAAGATATGGGGAGGAGACGACACGATGGCTCCAAATCCACAAGTATCAACTGCAAGTATATCGACAGCGGGCCTGGGGACTCCTCGACGATGAGAGATTATATCCTGATCTCGCTCTCCATTTTCCGACAATGGATGACCTCGACAAACTTGATGAGAAAGCTGGCGGCTGGATGTCTCCATTCGGGCAAAACGAGCTAAGAAGCCGGAGGAGGTCACAGAGATGGCAGGACTTTTACGCAGGAAAAGTTGTGAAGGTGCCGTTTAACGATAATACAGCACGGAAATTAGAGCTGCCCTTGGATAAACGACCAGAATCTATTCCACGATTCTTTGAGAACTCAGCATGCAGGAAACTGCCAATATACTGGCCGGATGATGGGAGAATACGTAATGACGCTTGAGAGGAAGTTTGCACGAGACTTGAGAAGAGATCTGCCATCTGAGTGAAGCTTCCAAGACTTAATGAGTTTTGGTCTTTACTCATAGAATCTAGAAGAAAAATTCACCAAACTTGGTGGTTTTTCTCGTGCCCTACAGAGTGCCCGTAATGAAAATCGGTCTTCAACAATTGGACACGGTCGTGTGGCCCAATGGCAAGGCGTCTGACTACGAATCAGAAGATTCTGGGTTCGATCCCCAGCATGATCATATCTTTTTAGCTTTTGCTCACTGTTAGTGAGACCCATCATTGTGTGCCTGGAAACGAGAACATTGATCGAAAAGTTCGTGGTTCTCTCGATATAAAGAAGATTTCCGTCATGATATTTTATGTCTGCCAGCATGATCCCAACTCAAGCACTATCCGAAAGGAAATGGAACGTTCTGTACCAATGCCTCAGATACCAAGAAGGGTGTGCGCCGCCCAATCAATGTCGTTCTCATCTGGCGTGTTGCGGAGTTTATACCAGTCCAGGGCGGTGACGATATTGTCGAATATCTCACACTCAACGTCCACCACAACTCCATACCGCCACGACCAACTTTGACTCTCATTCTCTTTGAGTCGCCCGTAGAACGCATAAGATCAAGCTGCCTCACGAGCTACAGTATACAAAAGAGAGAATGAGATGCTGTGGATAAAAGAAAAGCAACCGACGTGAGTATCGCCTCTGAGATGGGGGAAAACGTGTTCTTGTTGTTGTGCAAGCTGGTTTCTTCTGTTGTAAGAGGTCGTAGAGCATACTTCGCAGAGATATCAGTATCGTGATGTATTCCCTTCTCTAACGATTAATAGTCGGAGGAAGTGGAGCATTCAGACTACCACAGTATCACACGGCTCATGTAACAGAGACCACTACGAGAACCCGCCTCACTAAATTCATAATACAAGGAACTTGAAAGAGTAATAGCCGACACAAATGGAGGCTAAGTCTCGCCATTGATATAGCCCAGTAGTAGCTCAGAATGAGCAGTTCCTCGGTGTATTTACGAAAAAGGTTGTATAGGACATCAGGCTTAAAGTGATGCTATGGGTAAATTTTATATTAGTTGATCGAGATTTTAACTATGCTTATAACATAGTGCCTCGGTACCTGTTGAAAATAATAGACACGTCGATAATCTCCATTAATCACTTTATACTCTATACAAAGATCGTTGGTGAGCTTTGTTGGATCTACTTTTCATTGATCATGTGATTTGTATCAGGCAGGCAATGATAGGGACATACCCGGGACCGCTATGAAAAAGAGTGCGCTCAACAATTCCGACTTGACTATGGGCTTTTTAACTCTCGAGTAGGATCGGGGTAGAGTCTTTTCCTAAACATTCAGGTTTCTGCATTGGGCTAATCGAGACAGGAGTATCTTGAAGTTGGCTGCGAATCAACTCTAGTGATTTTTGAATATAGTTTCATTGGCAGGTTGTGAAGAGACGGAAATAAACAGTACACCCATCTCGGTGCATCTCCAGCGGCAGCACCGCGGCAGCACCAGTATAGTCTAATAAGATCACTTGATAGTCTTCCAACTATGAAGGCTGTGTGGTCCCTATGTTGAGCAAGCCTTTACTGGAGTCCGGGTGCGTTAGTCCAATATACGACGGTTGATGCGTCCGCACAAGCACATACGATCATACCCACTGGAAAATTCGGGATCCCGTCCGCTCTCCCATAGACAAGCCCGTGAGGGGCGGATTAGTAGTTGGGTCGGTGACGACCAGCGAATCCCCGCTATTGTATGTTTTGTTTTAATAACAATCGTCTCTTTTTGCTTCTATGATCCCCCTATTTCTCAACTTGACTTGTCGTGTTATGCTATCCTAGGCTCCGGTTCGCCTAACACCAGACGTTGTGAACCCAAATACTACCTCATCCGAACTTTCGAATAGCCTAGAGCGAATATGCGACAAGATGGTCAATGAATTCTACAACAGTGAATTTATGGCCTTCAGATCGAAACGTTTGTCGTCCTATGCTCTCCTTTTCAGGATTAATCCAAGCCAACTAAGCTTCGCAAATGACTCTATGTCTAAGATTGACCGTCGCCGATTTTTGACTCGTTCTCTCTGCCAGTGAGTAACTCCGCACCCCTGTATAGAATCCTTGAAAGACCAGTCGATAAATGCCAGAAATCTAAGTCTAATCCCGATTATTCCGCATTGCGACGACGCCATCGAATAGTCGCAGGGTTCATTGGTCGGGAGAACATCGACTAAGAGGTATTAGTAAATCACATCTAGCATGGCGTTCATGAATACTCACAGAATAATCTGTAGCCGGGAGAGGAGCCTTGGGATCAACCTGCTCAATGTGAAGCAGTCGCACAAAAGTAGCGACAATAGCACCAAGTTGAGCATAGGCATAGTGCTCGCCAACACACCGATGTCTTCCTGCTCCGAAAGGCAGATACGGGCTGCTCACAGCCCTGCTCATGACTCCAAACCCGTAATCAACAGTTTGTGTGTCGTCTGCTGGTTTCTCCTCAACCTTGTCCCATCGATGCGGGTCCCACTCCAAGGGTCGGGGGAAGAATTCTTCAGATCGTGCGAGCGTACCGGGAGATGCGAGTAGGGTATGAGACGGAGGTACCACCCATTCAGTACCAGGTACACGCATCGGAGATCGGACCTGTCGGAGAATGGAATGGATAGGACTATGCAGACGAAGAGTTTCCTTGATGACTTTTCCGCTCAGCTCTAGTTTCTGCAAGTTTTCCCAAGTCAATGGAGCCGGTGGTGAGCCGAGAACCTCTAGTTGCTCTTGGTACATCTCTTCAACCAGGCGAGGCTTATGCGCAAGGTTGAGGATAAGCCAAGCACCACTTGCAGCAGTGTTGTGCTGACCACCCATAAGCATGGCAATCAATAAGCGTGCAGTATGCAGGTCCGGAAGAGCTTCGCCATCCTTGTACTTGGCATCCATAAGCGTCCAGATCACATCAGTCTCGTCACTGTGGTTTCCGGTCTCGCGTCGTTGTCGGACAATATCTTTGAAAAGCTCCTCCATAACCTTACGGGCGCGGTCGCGGCGAAAATTGGCAGGCAAAGGAAGGCCGGGTATGACGAAATTTACGGGCTGGAAGCCATCGTCTAAGTGACGGTAAACGGTAGCAAACGAACCGTCAAACATGGCTCGGACTTCATTTCCAAGTAGTGATCCGGCGGCGGTGTAGATGGTAATCTCGGCCAAGACTTCGGTGATATTGACCACACCTGTTTCCCCTTTGAAGTAGGGCGAGGTGTTGACATAGTCTTCGACTTCTTTGACGAATTTGGGGATGTAGGATCGCAAGGAATCAGGGGTCAGACCAAGTTTCAGAAGCTGATGTGGATACGGATTAGCATGTTGATGGTGTTGGCTGCACAGCGCTGATCACATACCCTTTTCTGATCCATGAACCTCTGATTTGAGCAATCATAAACCACTTCTTTGCCAAAGATAGGTGTCGTGAGTTTACCATAGACCTCCTCAGCATTGAGATCAGCATGTTTGCCATTCAGGATGAAGTCATTGCCCTTCGAGCCGAGAAAAACCGTGGTTGGCTTGCCCAACATGACAAAAGTGAAGCAATCTCCATATTTGGCTTGACAGTCAAAAAAGAACTTGTACGGATCGATTCCGTATTGAACAGTGCTGCCGATGAGTGGGAAAATATGGAAGACCACAGGGGGTCGGTGAGGATCAGGGAAGTAGAGCTGTCCAATCACGTTGTAGACAATTGAGATGACAACGATGATGGCAATGGTCAAAGGAAGTGATATAGACAATGGTAGGGCCCGCAGGCTGCCATACAACGAATCCATTGGGAAAATACTCAATGGCAGAGGTGTCAATGCCGTGATGTTTTAACGTGAAAGACTTTTCTCAACAAAAAGTTGTCAGCATCATCAGACGTTAATCTTGAATTAGGTACTGGGTTAATTAAGCCACGCGATAAGTCAGCGTCGTGGCCGTATTCGTATCGCTTGACAGATAAGCACTTGCTCCTGAATCCTGCGGCGCTAGCCTGGTATAGCAGCCACGTGATTTAGCGATGTCATCAGCATCCCATTCTCATCCAGGGCTGATATTAGGGAGACTCGCATCTCAGTAGTAGGAGGACGGTTATGCCCAAACTCCAGTCGAAATGGGCTAGGATGTGTAACAAATAGAGACTGAGCAGAGAGGAACAATCACTACCAAGTCTCAACTCTTAAGTGGCACTTATATCTCCATAAGGGTATTTCCTAGTAAAGTAGTGGGAAAATTAGAAGAAGTAATGATTTCTCAATACTTGTGACCACTAACTATTGGCCAGTCCGATATTTGTTTGTACTTATAGCCCGAGCATTTGGGTCTACCTCAGAATGCTGGGTTAACTCCAACGTGTTCTGGATTCTCGGCGTGTGCCCGAAGTAAGATTCCAGGCCAGCTCGCTGCAGGGAACTTCTCATCGTTCGGCCAAGTGAGGCTATCTACATGCGGAATCTTCTTCGCCTGTTTGACCACAGCATCACCCAGACTTTTCTCCGGGTCCAACCTCGGCAGAATCTTCTCGATTTCTTTACAATATTCGTTGACCTTGAGTCTTTCCCTATGTTCTTCTGATCCAAAGTCAGAAGTCACAGCGAGACGGATCAGCCGAGACAAGGGGTCGATGCGCTCCGCTATGCCAGGCGACGTGTGTATTGCGATAGCTGTCCAGACTTGGTGTGACTCAGCTTCTGAGTAGTTGTGTTTAAGAAGATGAGATTTTGCACAGTCGGCGGAGCATACTTCGAAACGGTGGGTGCCGTTGTACAGGTCACTCGTGCCAATATCATGATGAATGGCTGCGACAAAGAGGAGTGTGATTTGAGGTTCAGATGAAAAGACAGTGTGTTCCTTCTCGGCGATGTGTCGGGCCAGCAGGAACACGCGGAGGGAATGGTTCAAGATGGGAAGAGACAATGCATCCAGGGCAAGGTCCAAGGCGGAGTGGCAAATTGGATTATCAGGTATCTCAGCTAGAACAAGGGGATCTATAGTCGTTCTTGTGTTGCCACTCATAATGACCGCGCCGTTGTTGTTTCAATGTCGTTGCAATTAATCGTTAAACATAAGTAAGGTTCGATGCAGTAACATGAAATATGAGGTAGCCGGCAAGATATAAGTCCGCTAGGGTAGGCGGGGTCACTTACAAATCAAAGTCAAGTGATGAAAGTATGACTCACAATTACTACCAAAATGCCACTCGTAAGTAACATGCCGTATCTCTTAATAGTTATTGGGATGCGAGCGTTATTGTAAGTTTTTCGTGAATTACAGAGAGGAAGAAAACACAAGTAAAGCGGTTAGCTTTCGGAATTTGGTTGAGATACTTGATGCCAACAGTGAGTAATATTTATTGAAAAGTAAGATAAATCTCCTTAGCTTGGGATTAAGACATAAAGCTCGAGCTACATATATAGTTCTCCGTAAGAAAACCACGTCACTTAGTATTGTGGCCATTGTGCAGCTTGGAATATAATGTCTTGTCCCTGAATCATAATGCGCTAGCTGGTCTAGGAGCCACGTGATAACTGAGTTCCAGGGTGTAAGGAAGTGGAAAAATGCCTGGGGCGGAAACACAGGCGAGAACGCGGAAGCTCCCGCGATTTGTATCCCCACCAACCGTTGATCCTTGACGTAATGAGCTTCTATTGGCTGAAAGGATCCAAGCGTGAGCCTGTCAGTCAGCCTGGGGTGATCTTCAGGCGGCCTCAGCCTCAGTGTCTTGGGCATTAAAAGCCTCATTGAATCCGGAAGAATTTCTCCCTCTGATGGGGACTGCTTCTCAAAAAGATAATTGCTTCGTGTTTGACCTACAATGGACACTTCGGAATCGTCAATTTCATGCCCAACTGGCGAGAGTAGGACAGAAAAAGAGCTCATCGTCAAGCTCATTGTCGCTCATCTCACTGCCGCTGTCGCCTTTTGCAACTTTCTATCAGTGCGTAATGAGAAACTTGACTCTATTGAGCCAGTGTTGTTTCTATTATCGCCATTTATTGTGGTGTCCCAAACAATCCTTGGCCTAGTTGTCATTAATGTTCTCTTTGTCATCCATGTCGTTACAATACCGCGATCATTCTGGAACCATCTTGAGGCATATGCGCGCCAATGGAACATTCTATTTGGCAGGAAACCAGAGTCAAACACCTCAGGATTCAAGCGGACGCCCACTGGAACAATGGAATCTCAGAGAACTACCACCCGTGCCAAGCTTGGAAAAGCATGGATACGACTAGGAAGCTCGATAGCTATCTTTGGGACCCTTTTCCAATGTGCGGCTACCATCTTCCTCTACAAACGACGATATGAACTAAACGGCTGGGACTCACTCACCATCGTCGATCACCGAACTTTCGAGCTGGCTGTTGGGGGCGCATTTGTCTCCTTCCTATCACTTGCGCGTCTACTTAGACTACCTGGGTTTGGCCATGCCCCTGAAACCGAGTATACTACAGATGCTCTGCCAGATACCTTCATACTATTCTCTCGAGGCGATACACGTCGTTGCCCTCGCTGGTACCAGATCTCCTATACCACCGATTATGGACATCATTCGTCCATGTTCGCATGGTTGCTTTGCATGGCGTCCGCTACATACAGAGGCAAGATCTTAAGCTTCGGCATGTTGAGAGGGACTTACGCGGCAATTCACGAGATGTGCATGGAAAAGTTCTCTTTGAACATGTCTGTTACGAGGTTCTACATATACGTGGGGGTATTCTGTGTCGCCTTCTTCGCAGTCGGACAGCTATACCTCTTTTTGAGCGAGCGGGCCAACTGCGGTCTATGGGTAATGGTGCCGTTTGCACTCATTATCTTTGGTGGAGCGATGGCTTTTCTCTGCATATGGATGACGATGCTTGGCCCAGTGCTTGTAGTGAGCTTTCTGCCGGTGGTAAGTGGCCCTACGTGTGCTTTTGGGACGAAAGGCTACGAGGCGAAACAAATATTTTCACAGCCACCCTTTGTTCCGCCTACGAATGAGACTGAATGTCTTGCGCTTTGGAAGGACCCCATGGCGGAATATCTTTGGTCGCTAGTATAATTACTGGCTGGAGGTGTACATTAAGTGTAAAGAAGAACCACAGCCTGCGGCCTTACGTTTAAAGGCCGAGAGTGCGCAGTGTTTTGCAATGTGATGATTTTGGAATAGATAGCTTGCATGTAGGTCATAGTTTCGAAGTGGACTTTATTACATATATGGGAACAGGACTGCACTTCAGATACTTGGACCACCGCTAGTAGTGATGGGTTTCACTTGAAAGCCATATTCAATTTGACTTGTAACGAGCATTCCGCATAAACACGTTCAAAAAGGTCGTTCAGTGTATTTTGCAATTACCAGTGATGCGAGTCCAATATCCGAGACCGCTCATACTTTTGCAAAGACAATTTCTGAATTCGTGCGTCTTATCCTTCTGCCAACCTCGCTAATTAAATTCAATCACGACGTTGGAAACACACGTTTACAAGCCCCTTTGGTACATTGCACCAGAGTACACTTCTTTCGGAGGTAGGCCTGGATTCCTTCGATACCATTCTCCAATCCCATGCCACTCATCTTCCAACCCCTAACGGGCATCTCTGCTGGACTCTCTCCCCACTTGTTGATCCAAGTGATGCCGGCTTCCAACTGCTGAACGGCACGCTGAGCAAGACCGATGTCAACAGACACGACACCAGCGGTAAGACCCGTTGGGTTATTGTTTGCTCGTCGCACCAAATCAGGCAACCATTCAGCTCCTTGCGACCTAGTCTTGTATGGTAAAATACACATGATGGGGCCAAAGATCTCCTCCTGCGTAATACGCATATCATCGGTACAATCTGTGAAGATGACGGGAGGAACCCAAAACCCTTCTTGAGTAGGAAAGTGCTTCTGGGCTTCAGTGTTACCATCATACAAAACCCTTGCTTTACCCTGTTCCCGACCATGTTTGATATACATGCTCATCTTGTCCCTTTGCATAGCGCTAACAACAGGTCCAAAGTTGGTTTGTGGGTCTCTCGGGAAGGGGGAAAAAGGAAAAAAGAAAATAAATCACGTCTGCTAGATGTGCGGCCTTGATATGACTCTTCGAGATATTACCTAGAATATATATATATATCTACATATCCTAAAGCCGCCTAGAAAACATCTTAGAATCAGCTGTTTTTATTCACCCTAGACTATTTATGCGACTATTTATTCCAAAAATCTGGTTTAATATCTTTGGTTCGTCTCTTGGATTTGTTTCGATAGTCATAAAGTTTGCCTAAGACGCCATCAATTACCACATCATTCCAAATCCGGCGAACTACCTGAAGTCGGCCGCGCCACTACATTCCATCCCTGTCGCTATGCCAGCCACATTCACCCATGTTTCAGAGACATCTCATTTCACGCGGTTTGCTCCTGTTCCCTCATCATCCACGGATATAACCACATGTTCGACGTCACGAGCATCTGGAGCCATCGCTCGGGCATCTCTATGCTGCCGCTCTCACACTGATGCCGATAGATACCACCGAAGGCAGGACGCCCACTACTATCACCATCTTGGACGCGACACCATGGCGGCGATTGACGCGCAGAAGATGAGCGATCTGAGGAGCGAGTCCAAAAACGGACTGATTCTGGGCATCAATGTGACCCTACTCACGATCACGTCGATCATAGGCCTCAGTCGTTTCTATGTGCGAAGCTACATCGTTAAAACTTTTGGCTGGGACGATGCGCTGGCTCTTATCGCTTTGGTGAGCGCTTTAGCATTTATTTACTCGCCAACTCATCGCTAACTACAGGATCAAGGCACTGATCATCGCAGGGTCTGCTATCGAGATTATGTTAGTTGGCCTTGGAGCAGGTTCTCACATTGTCACATTGTCTGAGAGTCAGATAAAAGACTACTTTGTCGTAAGTAAATCTCATTATGGAGCATAACGCGTGGTAATAAAAAAAACTTGTGGCTTCTGCGTTTCACGACTAATGTACTAACTGCTATAGCTCATGCCTACGAATCAATTGCTCTCCTTCATCTCTGCCGGGTTTGTTCGGCTATCAGTTCTAGCATTCCTACCGCGTTTATGCAGCGATAGTACGTTTCCCGAGCCTTCTTCTAACCTCGATACTTATTCTGGATCTAGAGGGCTATATGAGATGTGTCTGGGCAACTGGTGTTGTGATTATCAGCACCAGCTTGATCAGTTTCTTCTTTTTCCTCTTCGATTGCCGTCTTGACAAGTAGGTGTTCTATATGTCTCGGTAACTGGCATACTTTAACTAACGTTCTGGGGCCAGACTGCTATTTCTTCATAAGGACATAAACATGGCATGCCTCACGAACACCGCAAGAGGACATATGATGTCAGCTGTTTCAATAATTGGAGTTTTTCTGGATGTTGTCCTTTTTGGCCTTCCCATCTGGATGGTGTCAAGAACCATGATTTTTGACGCCCGAGCTACCAAAGTAATTCTTATCTTTTGCGTCGGCTTGGTAGCTATCTGCATGGGTATTGTCAGGACATACTTGGTCATGGCTGCCGACCTCACTGAGGATACGTATGTTTCTTAACTCCATATGACGTTATTGAGAGCTAATATGTTCCTTAGAACCTATAGAGTAGCGATATTATGTATTTTCGTAATGTTGGAGGTTCACATAGGCTTCTGGTGCGGTAGTTTCCCATTGATTCAGCCTCTCTTCAGACTTATCCGTTCCAAACTAGCTTCCAGCGCCAGTCTCGATGGTACTACTCCAGAGAGCTCTGAAGACTTGAGAGGAGAAACTACAACAAATAAAACCCTCGATTTTATAGATGTATCAGATAGGTAGTTCTTAACAAGGATTTAATTCTATTTGAATGCTCATGGAGCGTAGGTGAAATTGTGTATGAATATTAACTTATAGGGGAAGGAAGATTTGAAGTCGATCAGTGCGATCAGTGGAGCACCGAGAACATCAAGAACTTGGCTACGCCTGATTAAAAAAGCGACTCAAACTCCTGATTATTTTATCGAACGTAAGAAACACTATCGGAACAGGGAATAATACTGCAGCAACTGCAGCAAGAACACTCGACATCATTTCCAAATGGAGGGCGTCATAGAAAGGCCCCGTCCATAGAGGAAGGGATGCGGCAAATACACTTCGAAAAGACATGAATCGATATGGCAGAGTTTGCACATCCATGATAAACATCCACGATATGTATGATGCCACTCAGGATTATCAAAAGTACTGATACACCAATGTAGTATGCTGCCAGTGCCTGACACAACTAGCGAGTGGAAATTGACCAACCAAACCAAATAAGGCAGGGAGTATAGCCGCATAGGTTTGGTCAGATACTTGGCAAACAGCTGCCGACCATCAACAACCTCGACTTTAGGTGGAAGGATAATCCTCTCTTCACCGTCCCCCCTTCTGTCGCAGTCTCTTTCCTTTTTGGTTTTCAGGATCTGCTTCGGAGAGGATTCACGCAAAGCAAAGCATACGAAGGACTCCAGCAGCAAGAACATAGGCATGGTGATCCAGGCAGTCCATCGACACCCATACCTATCAACGATGAATCCTCCAACAATGGGCGCCACTGTACTCCCGAAATTGATCATGGAAGTTGAGAAGCCCAACGCAACGGCTCGTGGTACCGGTTCATAGAGTTCAGCAACCATGCCACTGCCGACGCCCAGGACAGCGCTTCCCGATACCCTGCTAGGAACCGACACACCAAGATGGCAGGCAAACTGGCAATACAGCTCAAATTACGGTGATAGGTTCTGGATTCACTTGCACAGGTGTCTAGTGTTGGAATACTCAAGAATCAATAATGAACGGTACCTATTGCTTCCATACGCTGACTTTTGGTCATCTAATAATTGATCTTTGCCCCATCAAAGCACCTAAGCGCTCTGTAATTATCCGAGCCCCTGAGCCCCTCGAATTGTTACTCATGACTCATTTCGCGTTTCGAACTCGGATAGAAAATACATCTAGTATAGCTACTGCAGAGATTATTGGGTCGATAATGTGCTTGAAGCTTGGGGATGAATCTCTTGATTGGTTTAAAGTACGATTACAAATCGTGGACCTTGTGGGGTCATGATTCGTGAGTCACTTTGCGCCCTTGGAATGATCTCTCTTGAGCTATATAATATTGAGCTACTTTATTAATGTTTCTCTTGTTCTTTTCAAAAGCATCTTGCCCTTTATCCTGATCGATTGTACAGCTTCGCTAATCTAGCAATGTCTTCTGTCACTGCAACCACTTACCAGGCATTTTCCTCGGAATCTGCACAGGGCAACCCCGCCGCAGTCATCGTCCTTCCCAATCCCAACCCCAGTGTAACCGACAATGGGAATGGAGATTTCCCTTACGCGCTGTATCCGCCAGCCTCTAAGCTACAAGCTATTGCTGCAGAGATCAATCTGCCAATGACCGCGTTTATTGTACCCCTAAAGCCGTCGAATGACAATTCCGAAGCACCGCATTATGCTGTTCGTTGGTTCAACCCTTCTAATGAGGCACCGCTATGCGGCCACGCTACACTTGCCTTGTCCCAGCATCTTTTCAACATTATTCCGAACCCTCCCCAAACTTTCCGGTATCTTACCAGATTGCACGGTATCATCTCTGCCTCCCAGCACAAAAGTCCTTTTGAGGATGCAAAGCTGGTGGGTATTGAGTTTCCGGAGCTAATCAATCTGCCTGCCGTGTCCAAGACAAGCGGTCGATGGGGTGAGTTAAGGAGGGTCTTCGAGGGCGCGACTGGATCCCAGTGGGAGGGCAAGGGAGAGCCAGTGGGCTTGTATGAGCAGGAGCAGTACCTCTTGCTAGAATACAGCCCTGATCTTGACCTCAAGGCCTTGGCGATTGATGCGACCAAATTTGTAAGTCACTAACAGCGACTGATTGGGCGGACGTTAACATTGGCGACTCCTAGGGCATACTTAACATCTTCATTTACATTTTCCAAATCTCCACAGACGCCTCGGAACATATCCATACCCGAGTTGTAAACAGCTTTGCCGGTAATGTTCATGAGGATATTGCAGTAGGTTGACTGACCATTCTACCAAACTAAACTAACACTCACTAGACGGGTTCTGCTCATCGAGCAATCATTCCCCACGCCTTGTCCAACCCGGAGACCAAGGCGCGGCTCGACCACTACCATCCTGGCTTCGAGGGGAATACTCTTCGAGTTGTTCAGCAGTCCAAAGAAGGCGGTGAATTGACTGTTGAGTGGTTGCGCGAGACTAAATCTGTGAGGATCATGGGCAAGGTGACTCACGTTGGTGAAAATGCGACAGAGACAAAGGTGGAATAAGAGAATGAATCCCAGTGCAACTCTTTTATTCAATTCTAAGTAGTCAGATCATCGAATGTTTGTGCTCAAACAATATGAAACAGCCGGTTACCATCTACCGTATCTACTCCCGAAATTCGAAACGCTCCGCGGAGTCTAACGCCTCCACAAAGCTGAGCTGGCAGTATCTAATTAGTCTCATTAAATCTAACCCGGGCATAATTAACGTCTGGAGAACTTAAGAATAGATGAGCCATTCATGAGATTGCCAGAAGATCAACAAGAGGCTTTAAGATTCAAGAGTAGATGCGATACTCCACATTGTCGCAACAAAGCACCTCATCTGGACATCAATACTGTAAGCCAGCATTTTTCCTTTTTGGTGCGGATCTGACTCACGTTAGTCGAATTATGGTACCAAGGCTCCATTAGAATATTAGGCTAATTGTGCCCCCAACTTAGAAAACGGGTATTTAATGTCAGATCGCGCACCATCGCGGAAGCCCCGGGCATTGATTTACACGCGATTCCTACCTTTAAGATCTAATCATGGAATTTACTCCAACCAAGGCGACCGCCCACAATGAGGGATGTGACCTTCACTACTGGTATCAAGGAACAGGCCCTCTTATCGTCTTTGTCGCTGGCGCAAATGGTCACGGTCGGCAGTTCAACAACATAATCGCTGCCCTTTCGACCCAGTTTACCTGTGCCACTTTCGATCGCCGTCAGATGTCAGCAAGCCAAGTTCCGATCAACAAGCGTCTGAACCCCCCACAACAGGCCCGAGATATTCGAGCAGTCATCAAAGCCCTGGGATTCGAAAAGGCTATACTTTTTGGTAGCAGCAGCGGTGGAATTTTTGCCTTTCAATTTGCCCACGACTTTCCTCAGATGGTCGACCATCTAATCTCACATGAAGCACCCACTTCCATCTTACTGCCTGATGCCACTGAGATCACAGAATGGATGATTCATCTTGTAGAGGTCTACGAGACACAAGGAATAGAGAAGGTTTCCAAGGAATTCATGACAACGCTAACTGGATATGACGACAAGGGAATCCCCCAGCCAGCCCCAGCCGAGCCAACGAACTGGCTCAACTTTTGGGAAAACGAGTTCCCTTCACAACTAGGTTATTGCCCGAACTTGTTGCGGGTGAAAGAGAATAGGGTCAGTGTAGGTGTTATGAGAGGAATACGTTCCAAGGATGCTTTTGCTGCTAGGGCTGTTGAAGAGCAGGCAAAGATACTGGACTGTCCGAAATTGGTAGTGCCTGGTCATCATCAAGGGTTTGAGGTTGAAACTAGTGAATTTGTTCTTTCTCTCTTGGAATTGTTAGATACATTGGAGAGTAGGAGACAAACCGACTAAACTTGTTCGTGGCTCACCTGAGCAACATTTGGCCTAGTATCCTACATCACGCGAGAAATACTTGATACTAGTAAGACGACACCTCTTTGAACTACAGTCACATAGGAAATACTGCCAATGTATCAGGGCTCTATCAGTTGTCCACCAATGGGAAGAATCTATCAATGTGCACCTCCTCAGCATTCAAGGTCAGTTCTATGAAGATGACGTTATCATCTCACCATTCTTGCTTATTCATATCGTGATTGATCCGTTCTTTGTCATCTTCGCCACGGATGCTTATATTAAAACCGCACTCTATCGCAGAAATTTCCTTTTCCGAAGTCCGAATGCTACATCGATCTTTCACTGCTGCATATCTAGTGCTTATTGTTCTTCCGTGCATTCCGTGAGGCCGAACTCTATGCAGCTTATACATATATCACTGGGTTGTTTTATAAAGATATCGGTATCTTATGTTGTAAAGGAAGTTTACTCTGCAATTCCTTTTCCTTTTATGAAAATCTCGACTAATTATGACCTTTGAGAAACAACGAATTGTCATTGCAGGTGGGGGTCTAGGAGGATTGGCAGCAGCATGTCGACTGGCCAGTGACGGGCACGATGTCGAGTTATATGAGAGATCGACATCACTCTCGACGGCTAGCGGCGCCATTTTCATCCGTGCTAGTGCTGTAAAATGTTTCTATCGTTGGCAGATGCGTGAGGTCTTTGAGGCTGTTACGGCTCCCATCGAGGTGTACGAGTCGCGATGTGCAGACACCAATGAACCCATACATCGACTCGACGCCTCGACTTACTCGAGCTATCCAGAGTGGTCCACAGACCGCCAGGCTTTACAGACAGTTCTTTACAACGAGGCTGTCAAAGCTGGAGCGAAGGTGCATCTTGGGAGTGAAATTGTTAATGTTGAAGAAGAAGACGATCATGCCTCTGTGACTTTGAAAGACGGCGGCAAGATCACCGCAGACCTACTACTAGCAGCTGATGGTATATCATCACGTTTGAGACCTCAGATCCTTTCGCATGTTGATCCGGCCCGCCTCACCGTTATTAGGTCACCATCTACACACTACCCAACAGAGATACCTGTCGCCAAACTTGCCAACAACGAAGCAACCAAATCTATCTGCAACCCTCCCGATTCTGAAAAGAGTATTATGTGGCCAGGTCAGGGAGGGTATCTCATTGGCAAGTTCAATCGTCACCGCGGCCTTTTTAATGCCATGTTCTCAATTCAACATGGCTCTGCGGACAGCGAGTCCAGTGCACAAAAGCTTTATGATGCAACAAGCGATACAAATGTCGTCAGAAAGTTCTTCGCGCCGTACAATCCCACTGTCACCGCCCTAGCGAGCATGATGGAATCATGCTCACGCTGGCGACTGGCCAGACTTGAGCCATTGGATACGTGGTCGAGTCCTAGGAAGAGGCTGGTATTGCTGGGAGACTCAGCCCATGCTATGCTACCCAACTTGGCCGCAGGATTTAGCTGTATAGTCGAGGACATTGAGGCTCTATCTAAGATACTGCGGGAGAGTGGCAGAGGTGTAGTGGGCGTTATTGAGCTGTGGGAGGAAGTTCGCATTCCTCGGGTGTCGAGACTACAGAATGGCTCAGCATACCATTATCAGTTGTACAATGCCGGTAAGCCGCTGGATTATGGATTGTCGGAAGATGAGAAAAGTCTTCCAATGGGCAATGGTGACCGTGATGCGCCGCTTAATAGTGAGCGCTTTATGAAGTGGGCTTTTGACCACGACACTACTGAAGAGGTAAACAAAGACTGGCCAGATGAGAACACAATGCTAACGCATTTCAGGTTGAATCTGCTATCAAGCGGCTTCATTCTGCGACAGATTGAGAAGCAACACGGGTCACAGCCAACTTTTCGACAACAGGACGATTTGTTTCGTTCATCAGGGACTCTTTCACAATTTCACATGCACCTACAAATATTACCAATTCATCTTGTTCAATATCCTGCCTTTACTGCGGCTGATTTCAAGAATCTTCAAGTTGTTAGTGTAGTGCATGTGAGCCCGCTCGTTGATACTGACCACTTCGTCACTAGACACGGTCTCACGGTGATCTCTAGGACGTGGTAACAAAGCATAGAAGTACATAACTGGTGCGGTTTTATACAAATAAGTCGTAGTAAATATTTATCAAGCTACTTCCTTCCCATTTCCAGCCAACCATCGTGGAGAGTGGGCTTTTGCCTGACTACCTTGACATGACTCTGTATCCAGATAGACAAGATAAGATCCCGTGTCCTGCCGACCTTGCCCATTCACCTTCACGACCCTTCAGTCTCCGGTAACTCACTCTTATATCGTGGCAACAGACTTTCGTTATGCTTGATTATGATGCTTCACAAGCAATTTCATTGCCCAATCATGTCTTGTATTTCACACACAGCCACGCTTACGGTCATGCGGACCACCGAGGCAGATCAAGCACAGCCACACTGACACTTTCAACCCAACTTTCATCCGGGCATTCTATCGCCATCTCAATTAATTCTCCCCACTGAAACAAACATTCTTAGAAACTTGGCCTCCTTTTCTTCTGATGCCACAAACACGGGCTCAGGCCCGGAAGAGGGCTCGCGAAAACGACACATCCCTATTCACTACTACCAAAAGAGTCCGGCAGCTTCTGGACGATGTACCTAGTCCATTTGCATATCAACAACTTGATTTGAGGAGTCATCGGATACGGATATTGTATCTTCTTCCAGGAACCGACAACGACCCCTTACGCTGTGTCTTGCGCACGGCATTCCTCGACCACGACCCCAAGTACGAGGCTCTATCCTACGCCTGGGGCGATCCCCTTGATTGCCGTTCCATTGAGATAGATGGTAGGCAGAAGAGTATCACTGTCAATCTGTACCATGCTCTTGGAAGACTACGATATCCTCGACGCAAACGATGCCTCTGGGTGGATGCGTTGTGCATTGACCAAAACAACGACACTGAGAAATCACACCAAGTCAATCTGATGAGCAAGATCTATTCACGTACTAAGAGAGCAATACTTTGGCTCGGAGACTTCTCCGACGAGGGAAACACGACATCAAACCAGATTCCTCGTCAAACAGCGATAGCAGCCTTCAATCTACTCAAGTTCGTGGCCGCCAACCAACATTATGGCGGTTCCAGCGAAGATGAAAAGAAGGAACTTGTCGACGAGGGCCTCGTAGGTTTATTTTCCTTGCTGCAGATGCCTTGGTGGCATCGGGCCTGGACTGTGCAGGAGGCAGTTCTTCCGGCAGACGCCATCGTTGTGTGCGGGACGATACAGATGCCGTTTTCCCAGGTTTTGCAAGCATATTACCACTCCTACCATCATCACGTCAAAGGTTGCTGTAGCCGGCAAGGTGTTTTCTTCATGTTTTGGTCCAAGCTACATGGCCTCAGCTTTATCCAGAAAAGCGTCCGAGACAGTTCTTCACCCATTGAAAGTGCCCTCAACATATTCAGAGCTCGGCATGCGTCTGATCCCAGGGATAGGGTATATGCCTATCTTGGCCTCGGAAGCGAAATCTCAGCAAACTATGCTTTGCCGCATGAGGAAGTTTTCAAGCTTACAACGCGCTCGCTTATTGAAAAGTCGGGAACACTAGAAAGCTTACTGAGAACAGCTGAGGAAAAAAGGTCTCCTACCCTACCAACTTGGGTCCCAGACTGGAGTGCCGACTTCAACAATAAGAAATACGACCATGAGCTGGGCTGGTTTTATCTCTACTCCGCCTATCAAGCCGCAGGAAAAACAAAGGTGAAAACTAGGAATTCGTCCTCAGATACGGTTTTGGATTTACAAGGCTTGGTGTTGGATCGTATTGTAGGCGTGGGGCATAATCTGGACACTAAAAGCAGTATGAAGGCAATGGTTGCTGAGTGGAAAGCTAAACCCAAGAGCGACTACCCTCGGGGAGGGACATATCATGACGCCTCATGGAGTACACTCCTGGGCGATATTGACCTAGACAAAGACTCTTACGACAGACTTGACGCAGGCGATGACCCAGAAGCAATAGCAATATATAAGCTAGACCATGGGAGACGTACTCGTCTTGGTGCATTTGACAGGAGGGGCTTTTCCACGGAAACGGGCTTGATTGGAATTGGGAATCGAGATATACAAATCGGAGATTCCATTTGTGTCCTAGCAGGAGGCAACATGCCATTTATATTACGCCAGGTTGAGGGACATACGGGCGATGTTGCCTATCAGTACATTGGGCAGTCGTACGTGCATGGGATTATGGACGGAGAAACGATGAACGAGGGTCGAGACTTGGAGTGGATAAGTCTCGTTTGAGAAGGAAATGGTTGCGAATAGATTCAGAGTATGATACTCGAACGACTCTAGCTATGATGATGCATGTGTAAATATAGTTCCATATTCTCTTATCGGTACTTCAAGGCTTGCTATTCTGTTACATCTTACCTGTATTGATTGATTTTCTCTTCTCTATTGAAAGATGTTTGCTAAAAGAAAGCGACAGGGATTATTTGCAATATATTATAGAGTAATTCTAAGTAATAAAGAGTATAAGAACCATAAGTAGATATTACAGCACGAGTATGATTGAAGGACTTTCAACTACTTTACATATGATTCTCTGTTATTTTAGTGTTGATATCAGGGTACAAATACCTAAATACCTCTGAAGACCTTACTCGGTCTGAGGCTTTGACTCACGTGATGACCTGAACCTAGAGGCAGTCCAATTTGAGATGTATGATGTTGGTTTCTAGTCTGATGATTCAAGATGAAAAACAAATACAAGATTTCGTTAACATTTATTACGCTGGTACTCTGCAGAAAAGAGACTCAAGACAGATCAAATAAATACAGATTTACCATACAGCGTCGTGGAGGATTATCATTTATATCATATCATCGTCGTGCTAGTATCAGACATCCCAGGCACCAACAGCTTTGACTCTGTTTCCCCACGTCACAAAACAAACATCTCCACGGGCCAAGTCACACCATCCTGGGTCGGATTCTGTGCAGGCCAACGTGAGCGCATGAATGAGTGCGGATAGACGGATAGAATACAATGAACATTGCTTGCGAACCTGTATATTAGATGTACTATTATTGTCTCATGGCAGTATATATAAAAAGCCGGTCATATCGTTTCTCTACTTTGTTGATTTCCCTTCGAGATGACGCTGCAATGTGGCGTTGATGGAGCTTGGTAAATGTCTGTGGCTTGTGTGATCGATACGCTCAAACTTTTTGAGGCCAGTTGTGGCTTATCTCACCAAGGGGATGGCAATCTTCACGGATGCGGTGCTACGGCGGCTAAAAGGCATGGCCATGGAGGATAGCAGATTTAGGCTTATTGTCGTCGAGTTGAGCATAAAGGAGACAGGTGATAATGGTGACACCAGCAGAAAATGTCCCATGATAATCTCCATTGTTTAAGGATGGGGCAGTGGATTTGCCATTGATGACAGCCTGTTCACGTCACAGCTTACCCTAGACTTGCTCCATCCAGCGTCTTTAAATCACTGATTCTCAGGAAGATGAGCAGACTACCTGATGCTGAACAACATATGATGGTGTCCATAATCATGAGAATTGATATCCATAGATTCTAGACCACAGTGTATAGAACTAATACTACCCCGAATGATCCGGTAACATTATTACCGTGACGATACTGGCCCGCTCTCCTCCAAGGCGGACCACTTTCCACCAAGCTCCGACAGAAACTTAGCTGACTGTGTCGGTGTGGCAGTCTCCCGGGGCGGGAACTTCGGGCCCGCCGTTTAAGCATAAGCATGAGCATAAAATAATCAGGTGCTTTCGAAGTCACTCGATAAGTCTCGGGGGATCTTGGCGGATGACCTTGGCCGCACCACAGCCCCACGCGCCCAGGAGCCGAGCATCTTGGCTGGCTGACGAGTAGCACCACTATTTAAGCATAATAAGACAACCTTAACAAACCGCGTAGACGCCAAGATACGCGCCAAGCGCCAAGCGCCAATCTCAATACTTTTCCAACCTCCAGTGCCCTCCAGCCAAGAAACCCGCCCCTTGTGCCCATTCCTTGGCCGCTACTTGGCCGCTGCCTTGTGGTAGCAATTGCATTTGACCGACTCGCGGCGTCTCCACGGCCCAGAAATATTGCAACAGGCCAAGAAGTCTTGGTCACTTGGCCACGCTTGGTTGTTTGAGAGTCATATGCTTTGCTACACGGGGCTTACGACCGTCCTGTACCTAGCGGGCGCTGCTTTTCTTTCCAGTTCCTTCGCCCGCCGTTCTGCTTTCTTCTTTGCTCGCCCTGCCGATCAGTTACCCATAGTTTTTCTTGATCTCTCAGACCTTGGCCCTGATAAGCCGCTATGCAAACGTAAGGAGTAAGAGGATCTGCTACTGTCGTAAGCGACACCGAGCCGCATTATTGACGCGATACATGCCGTAATGCAGAGATAGAAACTGGGGATAATCCGGAGATCGTGTCCCCAACACCAATAGCGTCATTGTCGGGATGGGAAATACCGCAGCTTCCATCTTGGTCGGCTTTACGATCGAATTGCTCTAGGCTCATCGTTAGTGGCGTGTAATGGTTCCCCATCAAAGCTACTGGAAAAGAAATTCTCCTGCTTCCCCGTGTGGAGCATATGTTTATCGTCTTGGCTTACATGCGGGTCACAGGCTGGGACTCACCTCTTCCCCCCGATTCCTGTTTTTAGGTCAAAGCCATGGCTGCGGACCTACTTGAATCACCCGCGCAGATCTTCTGTTTTAGTACTGTCTCTCTTCATCTCCCTTGTCCTGGTGGTCTGTCGTCAACATGTTACTTGGGCCTTGGCTTTCGCTGTTAGAAATCATCCCTGATCCATTGCCTTTGAGGGATTTTTGGGTCCATCCCACGGCCGCTTAAACTGGATATTGAAATTCCATCATTTGTTGGTCGAGCTCTGTATCCCCGCGGTTGTACAAAAACCTTTCGGGTCCCAGGACTTTCCGCATACTGTGTCGCGAGCCACCTTGTAGAACCTTTACCAGTTCAGTCAAAGAAATTTTTAACCCAAGTCTACGCCTTTCTCACTCTTATAACCATCCCCCATTCTTTGCTTTTTCTTGCATTTGCATGTCCTGCTCTTGATTCTCATAATTGTTGTCACTGAGCTCACCCATTCGAAGGGCTTGTTGACTTCTTCGAGGGCCTGTGTCGACGACACACCCTGAGTCTTTTCCGTCAGCGAGCCTACAGCGCCTATCACCTTTTTCTATTTCTTTTTCTTCTCCAACTTCTATGGCTCCAATCCCGCGAGGAGACTTGAGCCTAGCTACGAATCGTCACGTCGCAAAGCTTGTTGTGGCAGACAAGAAGACTATATACTTCTGAATCCACCAGAGTGACCTGTTTATCACCCTTGGGCCAATCCTTGTGTTCAACTCGCCATAATGCCAGTTGTCAACCTGAGCGAGCTCAACATCGTGTTGGGAGTATTAGGTCGGTGTGATTTCTTTCTGGGCATTTCTTGGTGTTGATTTGCCCAGTCCTTGGCATCTTGGCATACTGACAGATCATCATAGGAGGTTTTATGGTGCTTTACGGTATCATATCAGTAAAGATCAAGCAATCATGGTACCTTGGTGAAGCTCGTAAGTCATTACCAAGAAAGCTAATTGGTGTTATTGATGGTAAGCGATACTAATATTGTTGGTCATCAGTGCCCGCCATGGTCATGGGGATCATCCTCGGACCAATATCGGCGAAGTTCTTGGACAGCGATAAATGGGGTGCAGCGGTGGAAGGCCAAACAGAGGACATTGCTCTGGTAAGTCACTCCACTGAAACCCTCTGGAGGATGCTGGAAATAACGATGGCTGATTCTTTTCAGGGCCTCATGCGAGTTGTCATTGGTGTACAACTCGTGATTGCTGGCTACCAGCTGCCAGCCAAGTACAACGTAATCCGTTGGAAAGAATTGGCCATGTGTCTACTCCCCGTTATGACCATAATGTGGCTTTGCACCACTGGTTGCATTCTAGCGACCATTCCCAAGCTCAGCTTGCTCGCTGCTATGGCACTTGCTTCGTGCGTGACCTGTACTGACCCTGTCCTGTCGCAAGCTGTAGCCAAGGGACCCTTCGCAGACAAGTATGTGTCACGGCATCTTCGAGAAATAATCTCATCCGAGGCTGGCGCAAACGATGGATTTGGATTCCCATTCCTCATGCTCGCCACCTATTTGATGCGACATGCGTTCGGCACAGGCGAAAACCACGATGACAGTGCCGGTGGCGCCACTGAAATTGCCCACAGGCTGCTCTTTGCTCGGAGTGGCGATGTAGGTCGCCTCGGGGGCGGCGTGGGCGAGGCCTTCAAGAACTGGTTTCTCGAGACTTGGCTGTACTACGTTGTACTGGGTATCGTTTACGGAGCAGTGGTGGGTTACACTTCATGCAGGGCTGTAAAGTTCGCACTTAGGAGGTAAGACTTGGCTACACAGTGGAAACATACAGGGAATAACAGCTAACCATGAACCTACAGGGGGTGGATCGATGAGCAGTCTTACCTGCTTTTCCCCTGCGCTCTGGGACTCTTCATCATCGGAACGTGCGGTGCCGTTGGAACAAATGACCTTTTGGCTTGCACAGTCGCTGGCAACACGCTGAACTGGGACGGAGAGTTCCTTGCCGAGACGAACCGCCGACACGATGAAGTCAACCATTGTTTCGACGTTCTGTTGAACTTCGGAGGTTTCATGTTCATTGGAACCGTTCTTCCTTGGTCTAAGTTTAACGATCCCGATGGTACCGGTGTAACCTATCCCCGACTCATCGCTCTTGGCTTCATGGTTCTGGCGTTTCGACGTATTCCGGCTATCCTTGCGCTGTACAAGTTCATGCCTGCAGTTGTCCACGACTACAAGGAAGCCCTTTTTATGGGTTACTTTGGCCCCATTGGCGTCGGAGCTGTCTTTTACCTTGAGCACATCCGTCACCTCTTCCCGCACCCGGAGGAAGCCGATGAAGAGGAGACGAATCTACTCAACGCTCTTGGCCCTGTTATTTACTGGCTGGTTTTCTTTTCCATTGTCGTTCACGGTCTATCGATCCCGGTCCTCGACCTTATCTACAGACGCCGTGGTGTTGATCCGATTCAAGACGACGCCGTGTCCATTCGGCGCAAGTCGTTCACAATGGCAACGCCCGTCAATGCTATCACTGGCGACGAAGACAACTTTATTGCATTTAACCGATTCAGCCGCCCTGCTGACGAGAATTCCATACTCCCTGGGCTTCAAGAGCTGCCACCAGCCGTTCACGCGAGGAACGAGTTTGCTACTTTCTCTGGGACTCATTCTTCTGAGGAGGATTCGGAGAGAGAAAGGGAAGAACAAGAGAAGAGACGACAGAGAAGGACGATTCAGTACATGGTCTAAATTTATCGCATAGCATACGGCGTCACGGGTTTTCCATAGAGTTTTTAACCTTGCATTTTATGAAAGAACATGAGCACTGCATTCTTTAAATCATGGCTTCTTAAGACACTTCGTTGTATGTTGCACGTGATTCTGCCCATTCCTTGCAATCCCTGACGTCAGTGCGGACATTTCAGGATATCCTGGAGATAAGATATGATATGATGTGATAGTCTAGATAAGATAATCTGAGGCAAGACGTGGTAGAAGTCGTCGTCGCGACAAAGACCTATTGCTCAAATTGTGGCTTTTCAAGATCATTGTAAAATGTTTATAAACAATTCATTGAAAGATTCGAGACTATTGATAGACTGCCAACATGGTTTTAATTTTGTGATGACTGTCTGTATTTCAACAGGCTCGTGACTTGGCTTGGCTGGTAAGGTGGTTGGCGACTAACACAAGACTTGATAGCTCTTCACTTCGCACCAGCAAATACTACTTTGAGGTTCTAGGAAAGATAAGTCATCACGGATCGGATAGCACATAGTACATGATGCTCAGTTAGAAGAAACATCCAGTAGATAGATAGTATGGACGTACTATTGAGAGTACTACGTTGCTTGAGTCTACCCTAAAGGTGGCCAAGGCTTTTGTTATCTTTTCAACGCAAATTACCAGATGTACGGATTTCTGTTAGTCCGCTCACCTCGGATTGGGCAACGAGCTGTCCACATGTGTTTGGGTCGCCAGTCGATCAATCAATTGTATCCTTAGCACACCTGCCAGAGGGCCTCTTCGGCGAACACTTTTATGTAACGAGAATGCTTTGTCATGAGGATTGATAATTTTACAGCCGGCTATAGAGATATTTGGAGAATGATTTCCAGAACAACTATATCGCCGCAGTATAGACAATACTGCTCCACCATAGATGATGGTACGGCCCCAATCAGCTAATAGACATAAAAGTTGGTCACTTCTGGGTGATCTCTTCTTGTCTTCTTGTTCTGGTGCTTGAGGTTGAACCTGAGAGCCCATGCGATAATAACCACACCAATCGAAAAAGCAATACTCGCACACCACGCCGTCAAATACCGTGGTTCATCCGACGATGGCCATAGATAAGCCGTATAAACATGAGCCAAATTACCGAAGGTGTTGCAAATTGCGAGGGACACTGCTTTCTTCTCCCCAGTTTGTCCAACTGTGGCGCTGATCCAGGCGAGAATAATGTTATTGATGCCGAAGCTGAAGCCCACGAAGAGGAAGAGGCTGAACATGCGAGCGCCGAGATTTAGAGTGGAGACAGCGATGATAAAGCCAACCATAACAATGCACTTGCAGATTGTGATGTGGTAAGTACGCTCATTCCAGCGGCCAGACGTCCAAGCCATCAGGATTCCGACCATGGCGGCGAGAAGGTAAGGTGGACAAGTCAGGACTAACGTGATGGTCCTGCTATAGCCAAGAGTTTCAATAACTGACGGAAGAAAGTTTTGGAACCCGACTGAGGATAGATGGAGGTTATACATGAGACACAACGCCCATGTTCGCCAATCTGATGCAGACTCGCGAAGACCAATCCAGACGCTGGTTTTCTCTCGTACGTCTGTCGTATCCGTGTGAATACGGTTGTGCGCCAGTTGCCTCTGCTCTTCTGAAAGCCATCGGGTGGTCAGAGGGTGGTCTGGCAAAAAGATGAAAGCTAAAATTGCGGTAAGGATTGACAGAGCGCCTTGAATGATGAAGAGCCTGTTCATGTGTAATTAGCCAGAGGTCAGGACAATCGTTGCAATTGCACGTACCACTGCCAACCAGCTAAACCATGGGTTTTATCGAGACCAGCGAAAATACCGGCGGCGATGAGGCCAGAGAAAGAACTTGCCATCATATTGCCAGTATAAAAGATGGCTAGTCTTACGGCCAGTTCTTTTCGTGTATAGAACATGCTAAGAATATACAGAGCGCCAGGATAGAACTAACAGCAGTCAGATATCGCATGCGCCTCCAATCCACTGGCAAGGACATAAGTACTTACAGGAGCTTCAGTGACTCCAAGAAGAAAGCGAATGCCTACCATGATGCTGTAGTCCTTCGCTAAGAAAGTCAACAGACTGACAATGGACCATGCCATACAGAATCCTGCCATATACCAGGATGGCCTGACTCTGTTGATGAGCATATTGCTGGGCACCTGTCCAGCGCTGGGAAATGTTAGTTATTTATCGGATAAGAGCCCCAAGCCATTGCAGAAAGACGTACATGTATCCTACAAACAAGATGGAGACGCATGTGTTGTATTGTGTTCCCTTCAACCCAAGATCTTCTTCAAGATTATTCAGTCTGGCGCTGACAAGTGCATTGCGGTCCAGATAATTGAAAAGGTACATGAACCATAGCATGGGCTATACAAATTATCAGTTAGGGATTCAAGCAACGTCTGTCATAAGTGATACTTACGAGGATGTATCTGTCCAGCTTCTTAACCAACGCTATCTCTCGAGGGTCTGTCTTTGCGTGGGCTCCGAACTCATCCACCTTGTCCATCTTGGGAAATTTGGCAAATATGGCGTCATCGTTGGTCCCTGTTTCAATGCGCTCAATGTGGTCATTGTGTGTTGCGTCGTCGCGCTTGGGTTGTTCACCGGCAGAGGTAGCCGGATTCAAGGGACTGGGTGTAGTCATGGCGGAGGCGGCAAGGTTCTGGTGTAAACACTAGAACGGTCAAGAGCATCTACTGAACGAAATCACTCTCCATAATGGGCGACAACGACAGGTTTTATCTCTACCATGCTGATGACCCTCGGTTGCCAAGCTTCTCCCCACGGGGTATCAGGATGCGGGGGATCAGCAAACCTTAATCAAGCTTGTCAAATGACGATAATCAACTCCAGCTTTATTCAATAAGCTCAACGTAATTGGTAGGCTTGTAGGAATTTAACAGGGGCTAACACGGAAAAGCAGATAAGAATAGTCGATCTCCCGGACAAACTACCGAAAATGATAAAAAGGCCGTCATCTGTCAATACGGTGTGTAACGGAAAAGCGGTTTTGCTTGGCAATTGCGTGCTACACGAATGACCAACCAATTAGTAGCTGTAAAAGAGACAAGGGAGTGGAAAGCTGTCGGTGATGATGACGTGGGCGGCCACGCTCGAACAATTGGGGATCGGCAGTCTGCCATGCCTATGAGCATGCTTCTTTGTACACCCAGCCAACATGGCCTGAACTTGGCTGAGGCAAAGAATCTCCTCGGTAGATGGCTGGTTAGGCTAGGCTCTTCGGCTAGAGCATTCGCACTGACAGGTTTGTACCTGGCCGAGTCACTCGCTTCCGTTGCACCAATAACAGTCAGAGCTCCCTGGTTACCCAGACTGGGGGAACAATGGACCGACGGTCGGGCAAAAAGGATTGTTGGCCGTCACTACAAGCATATTTACATCATTTAAAGAACCCTTCGCAGCTTCCAGCAGCCTATCTAGACTCTAACGTGACGTGAACGCTCATCTCAGCAACGGACCTCTCCCACCAACTTCATGATGCATCGAAGAGCTTATCCGCGTTCTGCCGATGACTGAGGATAGATTATTACGATAAAGTAGTTAAAGAATTATAGAAAAGTACGTCCTTTACCTTTGCGGAGGTTCTTTGAACAAATACCATTCACCGACCCCGGCCATGTTTTACAGGCAGCTTTCCTCTGGACTTGCTTACTGTATCTACACAACTTGGTAAAGTCAATATGTTTCCTGCAATATGTGCTGTTTGCGAATTTTTGTTTCATGGGAGATTAGGTTGGAATACTGTTATGCTACATGGAAAATGGCAGCTTTACCATCTCCAACGTGCCTGCAGACGTGCCAATGCAGATCTTCTCTTTAGATAGCTAGAAAAGCGGGGATCAAGATCCAGGCAGCACTTTAGGTCATCATGCGGCCGCCAAGGATGATTCAATCTCATGAGGAGGGCATTTACCTTTGTTTCTGTGCCATATGTTATGTCATGTGGTATTTCATATAATGATCCACAATACGACGCCTGTCCCTTCCTCACCATCTGCACTGGTTGGTTCAAGTTGGAATCCAGCCGTGACATACTTCCAAGTGGTTTCGTATCACTAAACCACTTGTGAGATCAATGGGAAGTCCCCTCTAAAACCAAAGTTTGGGGACTATCAGGTACTCCGCACCACACAGCGAACAACAAACTGATGGCAAGAGCCGCTACTGGGTGTATCATCTCCAAGCTGCTGGATTGGCAGCTACCATTTCCACCTGACAACCGCGCTATTCCCAAAGAGCTCGAAATCAGGTTCTACATTGGTATGAAAATGGTAATACAGCACACTTACTGGTATTACGACTTTGTCATTCTTCTAGTCATTTGATTGAAGGACTCAGTTGTCGAAATAAAATCCGACTCAACATGGGCATGTAATCAGGGTGGAGAGGACAGCCTATCCCGACGTAGTCATCGGAAGGTGGACTCGTCAATGACTGCTCAAGGACTCTCATGAGCTTTGAGGCTCAGGCCTATGTCCCAGTAAATAGGTTGTCGGCAAGAGAAAGGGCTTACGTTGCAAAGAGGACCGCAGGGCAAAATGAGACAATCTCGGACACTCGAACTCCTTTTTCTGCACAGAACAGTGTGGATGTCGGCTTAGCGAGTCAGGTCTACACTAAAAAATGAGCCCTGCGCCCGAAAATCACGTTTATTTAAGCTTAGTGCCGAATCAACATGACGGAAGTCGGGGGTAGTAACGTTGCTCAGATCAATAGAGTTATGGGCAAGTTCAGTCTTGTCACACAATGAAACTCAGGCATCGTGCACAATACTGATTTGTTATCATGTGCCAAGCTCGAAGACGCGTAATCTGCCACTGTAGAAGCTTTTTGCCTCCATAGTGTTCAATCAACGAAAAATACTAAATTGAGCAACCACAAAGCCCAGAGAAGAATACTCAAAATGAGTACTATCACGTCAAATAGCTACAGTAAGAGCACATTTTGAGCCACTTATGCGATCCATCTGAAGCCAGGGTGCTTCCAGTCGAGGTCCTGGATCTGCTGTTGGGACAGACCAGCCAGCTCAGCTTCAGCAGACCGACCTTCCCGCTTCCGATTATCCCTCTTGATCCACCAGAGGGTCAAAGCACCAAGAACTAGAATGGTGCTAGACGTGGCCAAGTTCAAACCATTTCCGATGGGATAATCAGGAGCGTCACTCTTCACAAAAGACCAAGTCGCAATTAAGCCTCCAATATTACCAAACATAACTATATGAGGCAAGATTAGCATCTTCATGTTATTACCAGGTTCAGAGCCAAACTGAACATACCATTAGTTCCAATTGCACTGCTCCTGGCTGTATCGCTAAGCACATTGGCGCTGATGTGGGAGTTTGTAAGAGGCCCCAAAGCGAAGGCTGAGCTGGCGACAAGAAACGTTGCGCCGTACCGTGCCTGGGCGTTTGCGGTGCCCAAGAAGATGGCATATCCGACCATGACCAAGGGCGCACAGAGAATGATAAAGATTTGCCGACGGTCAAGTTTATAGCTCAGACCGGGGATAAGAACGGTGAAGAAGGCCCCCACAACATATGGTGGAACTGTAAAGAGTTGTTGCGAGATGGTTGATCGCTCGGGGTAGATGGTTCTGACAATGGTGGGTAGGAAGAAGGCCAGGCCTTGAACTGTGATATTATCGAGGAGAAAGATGACAGAAGTAGACAGTGTAAGTGGACTGCGAATGCCAGCAAGGATCTTGGCGGTATCGATCTTATCTAGGACCTCGGTGGTTCCAAGGCGCTCCGCCTTGATGCGGTTGACAGCAAGGCTCTTCTCTTCTTCGGTGAGCCACATAGCGGTCTCCGGGCGGTCGGTGAGGGTAACTGAGGGTGATGGTTAGATCTAATCGAGAGGCTCAAGAGTAATAGAAGGAATAATTACAGAATGAGATCAGAGACAAGCCAACAGTAATTATACCTTCGATAGCTAACATGTGTCAATCAGCAGCTCATCTTCAACTAATCATTCGCCTAGGTAGGCTTACCGAAGATCATCTGCCAGTGTTGAAACCTTCCAAAGTGCTCAAGCTTGAGAATGGCCGACACAAGAAGCCCACCAAAGGCTCCAGCAAGAGGAGCCATTACGATGTAGAGTGAGAGACGAAAAGTGAGCTCCGAACGTTTGTACCATCGCGACATGTAGTATGCTATGCCCGGGAGCATACCTGCCTCGAACAAGCCTAGGACGAAGCGAACACCGCAAGCCTGTGGGACGTTGGAGACAAAAGCCGTGAAGACGGAACAGAGTCCAAACCCGAGAGATGTAGCGGGAATGAACCAGCCGGGTCCCATATATTTACAGAGAAGATTAGCCGGAATCTCGAATATGATGTAGCTGATGTAGAATGTCGAGAGCACGAGGTTGTAGTCATTGCCAGTCATTCCTAGATCCTCCTCCAGGCCCGCAAGACGAGCGTTTCCTGCTACAGGTTAACTCGAGGGCGCGTGAGTGCAGGTCATAGGGATAATGTACCAATATTCGCTCGGTCGATGAAGCAGAAAAGGTAAAGCAAGCAAACGGTCGGCACGATCATCCAGTCGATCTTTCGGCGGAGTCGGGCTTCTGCTTTCGGGTCGATATAGAACTGTGCATTCTCAATGCTGCGCAACCGTCAGTGCTGACATTCATCAACTTGAAATGCAGTGAAAGCAGCGTACCTTTCCACGGTAGCTCCACCTGTGTCCGTCAAGTTGGACGCGGTGTCTGCTCCATGTTGTAGCTTCTCGTTTGGGGTGATGTGTTGCATCTTGGGCGGGGGTGTAACTGCGTGCAACGAGGATGGAAAGGCTGAAGATGTTTCCACCGGTCCTGGGCTCTTTATATATTTTGGCTAGTGTAACAGGAGCCAGGTTTCACTAGATCATCTCTGCTTTGCATGTGCTGGGGCGGGGTCTTTGTTATCGGATCCGGGGTAGCCTGCCGTTGGGTTCACGACTAGATCTGGGGCATCTCACTATGATGAAAATCCGGGGTACTGGAGTCTAGGCCTTGGCTGCTGCGTTCTATTCCTCGGTGTTCTCACCAACCAGGAGCTGACGGGAGGGGAGCCAATTTACCTGCCGGCATATGATATCGGCTTGTCAATCTTAGGCGCGAAGTCCATTGGCCACAGGAGAAGTAACTTTCCCCTCAATTGGCAACTAGTCCTCTTTCATTCGTCATTGTCACACCTTAAAATTGCCACCATACTGCATAAATACAAGTTGAAAGTCTGGACCTGGAATAATGATGACCCATCCTTGCTGTCATCAGATAATTGGCTGTGTTTCCTCGGAGCCCGACTAGGCATCCTCTGCTTCCGAGGCGACAGGGGCAGGAAGTCGACATTCCAGCCTCAGGCCCTCAGTCAAGTCACGGTCCAGGCCCTTTCGACTACAATTAGACCAGCATTGTAATGGCCGATGGTTCTTTTCGCCTTCACCTGAAATGCTGGTATTGATGTAGGCATGTCTGTCGCCTACCAAGGAAGCAAATGCAGAAATTCACGTAACGGACAAAGAAATAAGGACAAAGATAAGCTTATGTGGGCTTTGCACGCCATCACGTGCTTAGCGTCAACTCTTACGCACACCAATACTTGCACAGTTTGATAACTGGTACTGGTTCATGAACACTCTAGTCAAAGCACGAAAGTATTAGTTCACACAAGACTCTGCATCATTCTATGCCAGACTCGTGCAGTTGGCTCAGTCTCGACTATGAACACCCATATTCAGCGGTCACACTTCCTGAGTCCTCTACCCCAGTGTTATATCTGCTTTGCCTGGCTCTGCCAAACGCTCCCACTCGTCTGCCAAAACAAAACCATATGCTCTCCTATAGGCCACTCCTTTATCCCACTCAATCCATAGAACGTGGTAACAGTCCTGTTTGTCTTCCTTAGAGCCTTCCCACTCATCTGTCCATCGAGGTTTCTCAAGGGCTTCTTCCCAATATTTATTGTACCTCTCTTGTGCTTCTTCTTCTTCCTCCTGCTCTGTAAGAAACGAATCCTTATTGGATATTCCATGGTCTGGTCTCTGTGCATCATATCTGTATCGACGTAAAATATCTGACCATCCCTTTGCCACAGCTATCAGCTCGACCTTAGTCTCTTCCTGAAACAATTTGTCATCATCCTCGTTATGGAGATGCAGTGCACCGACAGTAGTACCCTTGATGTCTTTGAGTGCATGGACATATGATCGGCCGGCAAATTCACTGATCAAATCCGGGCTAGCAGATAGATACCCCCGGGATGTTTGGCACCAGAGATACTGGTATCCCCTGTGTAAACCAGGTTCTGAGCCATCCTCTGAACTCGTCTTTTTCACGGGTATGGGGTACCACCTTGAAAGGGGTGGTGCCTGGCCGTCATCTGGGATGTAGGTGTAGATATAGCTCGGCAACTCCTTGGGCATAGAGCTCGGCTTTGACAGATGGTTGTCCCTGTTGCGACTCAAGGTGGCTGGCGGTTTATACTCCTCGCATCGCCATATATCGGCCATGGACTCAGGGGGCGCTTCTCTGTACTGACTCCAGGTAGACTTGATACGTTGTCTCTGAGTGGATCCAGGATTTTCCATTACGTACCATTCGGTGACAGTATTGGTAAAACCTAGATCGGCCGAAACTGCGTATTCGCCTTCGAGATCCCGAGGAAAAGTTGTGTTGCCCTGCCAGCCCATCCAGGACCAGCTAGGTAGTCCGGTGTGAGCCGGGTCTCCGGTGTAATGCTTCGAAACCTTTCTTCTGCGAATACTATCACTCGAATACCAGCAAAGAGAAATGTCGAAGAAAAGCTGTGGATGGCCGTATACGAGACCCGCAGGAAAAATACTATTCAAATATGTGCTGTAGCCAGCGAATGCGTTAAAGACATCTTCCTCGAATCGCAAGTCCTTCGCGTTGAATGATGTAGTAAGATTACTGAGAGTGTTCAGACTTGGCACATGGGAGTTTACGCCACGCCCGACATAGCTCCTCAAACTCGATGATCTGATACTGGGCTTGTCTGCTTCCGAATGATACAGATGGTCCTCGAACCATCTCGCACAATTACACTCCCATTGCACCATTCTGGACTTGAATAATAGGCGTCTTTTGGAAAAGTCGCGCTCTTGAGAAGTCCACATTCTCTGATAATAACCGCGTTCAATGAACTGTCGATCACTGGGGCTGTGCTCTATCCAGGCGATTCTCTCATCCCCAGACAGAGGCAAGACGATCTGTTTAATAGCTCTTTCTGACGAGATTCCTTTGAGTCCCCGCAAACCATGCTCTGCGTCCTGCCCGTCAGCGGCGATGATTGTTAGAATCGAGGTAGCATATATGCGATGCATCTCTGCCAGGTCGTGTGCTAAACCTTCTTCGTCGTCTTGAACAATGCATAAGCTATCAATCCAGAGCCAAGTTACGCCCAAAGCTCGTGTGAGCTCGATAGCGTCAAGAATGGTTTTAGGTAGCTGCGCGACCACGTGGTCAGATCGTAATGCTCCAGGCTCTTGTAACTGCTCGACAGTTGACTTTGTAGTTCCTAAATTCTTTGTTTGTCCCCAGGTATAAGATAATGTGATGAATCTGGGGCTTTCCTCCTTGCACACGACGAGGCAGGCTTTCACTACATCAACTAGCAGCCGAGGTTTGAACGGTTTCAGGTCTCCAACAGTTTCGTTGCATTTGTCTCCATGAAGTTGAGTGCATCGGGCGAGCCATTCCTTGATCAGGTCTAGGTCGACCCAGCCATCATCCAGAATCCGGACCGTCCCACGATGGTCAGATATCTCGGGCCGTGACACTAGTTCGAATGGTAGGGTTGTGCTCCATACATTTGCGTTTCTTGTTATGTAGTTGAGACCGAGAAACATTTCCCTGGCGTATTTAAACTTGTATAGAGAGAGGTCCCGTTTTTCGTAAAAAGGAACAATGTCCTGGCGAAACTTCATGCGTCGGAGCCAATTTGCATGTGGACAATCGTACGCGAGAAGGTCACCAACCGTTCCCAAATAGATATCAGAGATTTCGTCATCATCTTCTTCCCCGTAGGGAGTTTGACACATATCCATAATCTTCGAGCACATATCGCAGTCAGCATTGGGTGGCGTGAGTATGCCCGCAGGAGCCTCGTCCCTGGCAGAACGTGAGGTGAAATTCTGGTCTGTCGAGGTCATGGTGACTACTGGGAAATGAGTTTCAATTATTCTTCCGAGCCGTGTTTCGATATGTCGTTGTGTAAAACAAAGTCGATAGTGGCAGTCTTCAATGTTGTGCGAGGGAATTAATTGATGGGTATTTCATACAGGGCAGGCCTCCAGGATTTAGTAAGCAATACCCAGAGTAAGCAAAATCCCTGAACAGGGTGTACCTGCAACACAATGTAGCCCGTCAAGGTGACAGATGGCAGTCTAAGGGTGGAACTACTTTTGGGATGAAGACTAAAGCTACATCTAAGTGTGAAAGTAGCACCCATGTTATCAGTTGCCTTTTGTTTTACACTTAAAAGGTCCACTTCTCAACTCTCTAGCTTGAAACCCGATCCTTGACTTTTATAGCCAACTGTATGGTCAACTGTAATCATTGTGTTGGGACTTCTGTCAGGCTATGTCATTCTAACGCTGTCAACGCTTTACCAACAGTGGTTCCATCCCGCGATTGCCCTACAAATTCAACCACTCAAGACACGGTGTTAAATGATACCATCTTGATTGTAGTTCCGGCCAATAACGTTACTTACTTCCCAGATCGGTTTCTAGACAGTTAGACTAGTAGTATCATGATTTCAGGCACGGTGTCGTCGGACTTAGTGAAGGGCAGCCTTATGGGCAACTTGTGGATTCAATTTACTAATGTCTGGAAGTGAGTTCTCCGTTTACTCTAACAGAATAGTATCACCGAACTATCTGGGCGGTTTCCTCTCGCATACACAAATAACGACGTTGTGGATGTCAAGTATTCCCTCTGTGGAGTTGAGATTTAGAGCGCCCTGATTGGCTCATCTGAGCCCATAATAGGGGCCAAGAGGTGGACCCTAAGGCTCGGACAATCTGTATATCCGTATCAGTAAGCACTAGGCAGCTAAAGAAATCGGTCAGTGGACGATGACCCAGACATTATCTAAGAAAGCTACCTTCACAGCAGGAATACCTGACCTACGACTATAAAGAACTCCACAGCATCCCGGTAACTAAAAATTCGCGATGGAAATCAGATTCAAGCTACCAGCGACAGCACAATTCCAACGCACTTTGAATCAGAAGCCAGAGAGTCAGCCCTCAACCCTGGCTTTTGTCAATGTCAATAACCCAACGCAGCTCAAAGAAAAAGCCACCCAACGTAAGATTCGTCGCCATGTCATGAAAGATATAGGTCGGTCAAGAAGAATGGGTACCATACAGCACGACGCTTCGACCTTATCACAAAGTCAACCTATCTTTTGGGGCGACATGAATGTCTGCGTCAACTTTAGGGGTCTATTTGAGGCAATGGATATGGTTTCTGAAGGGCTTATGGCCATAGCGGTACTTGATCCGGCTTTAGACTTCCAGCGGAAGCTAGATAAGCGCCTCAGCAGTTCAGAGACTGTGGACGAGATGAAGCAATACACCGAGTCGCTGAGTCTTGTACGAAGCTCCATTACCCCGGAAAGTCAGGCCAGTCAGTATGCCGTCATTGGAACGATTATTTGCTTGGCAGTATTTGATGTAAGAGACCCCTGCATATGACAACCATGTACTAAGTGAGACAGATGCGCGTCGGTAATCAGGAAAAATGGATGATGCACATGGCGGGCCTAGAAAGAATAATTGAGCTGGGCGGCGGCGTCGAAGCACTCGAATCATGCCTCGCCATCCGCGAGTCTTTATTCATGTAGGAGGCCTTCGCCGTTCATTCTAATTTCACTTCTGACCTTCTTATAGCACTGACGTTCTCGGTTCTTTGGTCATGGACGTGCGGCCAAGGTTTCCTGTACCTCCGAGCTGCTCGGCCTTACCTAGCGTTGCCAGGCTGCGATACGTGAAGAGCTTGCTGTCTTCTCTTCAAAAGTCCGACCCGTCGGACAAAGCATCGTTGTTCGTCATCGACAGCGCATTTAGATCTGCGTCTCAACTCGTGACCTTGCTGAGTCGAGTAGGGGGCGTAGGGAGGGTCAGTCCATTGGGATCGAACTTCATGGTTCCAGTGTGTGCAATCGTGCATCAAGTCTTGTCGCTGCCAACTTTGGCTTATCCAAGCAGACAAGACGTCATATTCCCCAGCACGCCTGCTTCGGCGGTGGCGGAGCTTATTCGTATCTCGGTTCTTTCTCTGCTTGCTGTAGTCGTGTCAACGACGTCCAGTGACCCATCATACTGTGTCTCACGTAGAAAAGCTCCAGTTAGGTACCTTTTGATGCAAACTGATGATCGGATATGGGCTGGAAGGCGGGAGTTGAAGCTATGGGTGTTGGTTATTCGCATTTGCATGGAGGCGGGATCGTCCAGGCTCTGGTTTCTAGACGAGATCACTCACGTTATGTCATTACTGAAGCTGAAGTCATGGGATGACTTGATGTTTTGCTTGCATCGGGTTATCTGGGTTGAAAAAGCAGCTACAGCAGAGATGGGACAGCTTCGGTCTGATATTGAAAACCGACTGTTCTAAACATAATAATAACAAGCTCTCTATATTAGGCTTCCTAGTAATAAGTTTTTTAA
>JAPERM010000105.1:0-32702 GCA_030411635.1 Fusarium sp. MBC 119
ATAATTAATAATATTATAGTTAAGCTTATAATTATAAAGAGAAATTATATATCGCTTACTTATGCGCAGGAATGAGGGCCACGCAGAAAGCGGGGTCGCGATACTAAGCTGTTATTAGTAAACTGGCATCACACGACCGCACTTACGCCCAGGGTTGTGTTTCTATGATAGATGACTTCGACTTACACATCAATTGTATTCTTCGATTTTCTACTCTCAGTGTACGTGTCATCGGCTTCAGCTGAACTTTTGGGTAATAACAAGGTAATCGCTGCTCTGGCGTTGAAGCATATTGCGCACATGAGGCAACCACAGATGGCAAGGCTGGGTTTGACTTATTCTCGCCTTTTGTGCTAGTTTCGTTACCGCCAAGACTTGAGAAACTCTGTCCATGACGGCTGATATCTGAACAGAGTATGATGAGCGAGGTGGATAGGTTGAGGTCTAAAATTCTCCCGTATTTGGAAGATGACTGGTCTCCCATTTTTCTCTTGTTCTTTTTCTAGAGTAGTCTACATTGCGTCTTGGATCAACATTCCAACTGATCCAGGTTTGGTAAGAGAACTATACCCTCCTTCATCAACAAAAAAGCCTTTGCACACTCTACTCGTCGTCCGCAAGAGCCGTCATATTCACGTTTCCTACTTTGATGAATTCCTTCTCCTTAGGTAGAGAATCTAAGAAATCATCAGAAACCTTGAGATGGTCCTTGACCACTTGCTTGGGTGTCAAAGCTAGCCACTGAGCCACAGAAACATCCGAAAACTTGGGCGCCTGGAGTACTTCGAGGAAAATCAGATCTTCGTCTCCGGTGTTCTCAACGTAGTGACTGTTTCCTGCAGGAATATATCCCACACCTCCTGAAGTGAAGTCGAACGTGCGAGCTGACTCGGGTGCCCTGAACACTGTGACCCGGCCACTGCCCTGGAGGAAGTAGCTCCACTCGTCGGACGTGGTGTGCCAGTGAATCTCACGGAGTGCTCCAGGCTGCACTACAACCAAGGCAGCTGAGAAACCTTTGGCGATGGGAAAGGTTGTGGGATCGACAATCTTAACAGAGCCTCCTGGTACCGTGTGTGGTTCCTGCTGAGACCAATGATACGTGCATGAGTCTTCACCTACCAGCGCACCGGCTGAGGACGTGATATTTTGCTTTTGTATATCCTTAGGAGCTGGTGTTCCATTGAAGATCTAGATCATTCCGGTATCAGTACTACGTCGATAGTTCAGGATAGTCGACTCACATAAAGCTCGTTCTTTGGGATATTGTCAAAGGCCGAAGTATCAGCTTTAAAGTTCTTTGCAAGAACAGAAACGGGGTTTCTCAGAAACAACTCAGACACCAGGAATGTCTCATCCTCGGAAAAGTCACCCTGATCAAACACAAGCAGAAACTCAACTCCTTCATCGAAAGCCTGGAGACTGTGAGGTACACCAGCGGGAAAAAACCAAACATCACCAACGCAAAGATCGTCAATAAAGCTCTTTCCTTCGTCGTTGATAGCGGCAACACGAAGACAGCCTTTTGTAATCAAAGACCACTCACTCGCTGTATGCCAGTGCAGTTCACGGTAAGCATTCGGAGCAAGGCGCATATCTACTCCTGCCATAGCGGTGGCGGCGGGGGGTACGGCTTGGTTTTGTTGTCGGGCCCATCCAGCGCCAGCTTCACTTCCTAGACGATTATGAGAGAGACCAAGCGGCCACATAGCATTGGGAACATCTCCGGTATCTGTACCAGGAGGGGCATACAGGTCCGGGTTGAGCTTCTCATACTCGTATGTTCGAGGACCAGGATCCGTGGAGCCCAGCTCGCCGCGGATTGGCTGAGGAACGTCCACATCATCAAAGTCCAGATAAAGTCCCAGCTTAGGGTCAGCTTTCTGACCGTTGACAAGCTCTGGATCCTTGACGACGGCAGAGTCGGACTTATCAGGGTCTGGGAGGGGGGCATTGCCACCCAGGATGCTAGAGTCTCTGTACAGAGAACCACTAGTTGAGGTAACGGTTGGAGTAGGAGGCTTTACACCGCCAACGGGACCTTTGTTCTCTCCATAGTCTCCCATTCTATTTCGTGTTAGAAATTACTACAGACCAAAGGCGGGGGGAAACTCACTGGGGTGCAGGAAGTGCTAGACCCCGAGAGATCATAAGTGAAGCCAGCATGGCCTTGGGTATGAAGTTCAGGAGCGTCATGGTAATCGTTGCGTTCCCAAGACCCAGAGGGATTTTTTTGTGCTCTTTCTGTCTTGTTTTGTTTTGTCTTACAAGTCCGTTTATAAAAGACGAAAGTGGCGACTTCAAAAGTAAAGAACAAAGACTCAATCCTATCCTTATATAAATTCCGTCACCGGACGTGACGTATGATGGCTTCACCTGTAATCAGTGATCGGCACGTTTTCGGAAATCGGGATGCTCGTGAAATCATAGGAATCGCGGTGCGACTGTAGCAGCCAGCCGCGTCGGACGGCATATTCACGATGGATGTTGAAGTTGCAAGCCTTGGCAGGTATAGGTAAAATGTGGATAAGACGGATGATCGGAACTGATGAGATGAGCTCTAACTCGTCGAGTCAAGCGTCAGCATTGATTGCTAGCTTTTCTGGTGGAGACAGAGCTCCTTCACTTAGTCATGACCAGTAGCGTGTGTGTGATTACACCACATACTCGAATCTTGGTGTCACTATTCATGTTGCTTGTTGATCACATATTTGAGGCGCAGTCCATAGATGCTGGGGATGAGTGACACCTTTTCAACCAATAGGATGCGTTTAGCTTACGCTTGGACTTGCCAAGAACGGCACGAATCGCCGTTCGATACGTCTTGGCGATGTAAGCGGACGGGGAGTTCGGCAATGCTGTCAGCTTGATCATCGTTCGCTTCGACTAATCTATGGAATTTCTTCCAAATTCCAACAATCGAACTTTGAAAAACTATCTCTATGAGATCATACGCTAATACATAGATTATCTGATAGTGCTACCTGTCAGGGGTGTATTCAAACTAATATGTAAACATTTTCAGAAGTCTAATTTCTCTCCGAAGTTGCTGACACAATACCGGTATTTCCGCTAGTCGTCCGACAATAGTTCCTCGATCACAATATACAAAAGCTATGCCCCGATACTTGATTTCTCCACTCAATGCGGAACAGTGATAAAGTAGTGGCATAATGTCCCCAGACTCGGCAGATAATGCCGAAGGATTTGATTGCTGCATGATCCACCTTAATACGGCGCCACCAATAGTAAGTATCTAAGAGGCTAGTAGTTTGGGATTCTATGCCGGGTAACCGTGCGGACATATGATGGGGTTACTGAACGATTGACTTTTAAAGAAGTTCAGACTGGAATGATCTGCGTGGGCTCGGTAACTCCTTAGCGGAAAGTTTATGGAATTGTATTTAATAATCTCGCTTCACTATATTCTGCTATTTAATTAAACACACAGTTCGTATTTTGAGTCCAGGTTCTTCTAGATATAAATCACTTTAGGAAAAGGTGTAACGCTTAACGAAAGGTTACAAGGTCTTACTTAAACCAAACTCTCTAACCACAATGAGTAGAGAATATCTTCTAGTGAGATTACTCGCTGGTAGTTAGCGGAAATAAAATCGCTAGTTGTTAGTTCCAGAGAACTCCTCAGCCTGTTGTTCTCTCTTTTCTCGCAATGCCTCCTGATATACTCGTAATTCTTCATTATCTCTAGGACTTAGGAGACTTATCCATGTAAAAGCCTGATTCTCAGGCCAGTCGTTGAAGATTCTAGGCTTGCTGCCACTCAAAAGCCAAAGATGATCCGACATTTGCATCCGTGCCAATCGGTCTATATCAAAGATACCAAGCCCCAGACGTCTGAATAGGCGGAATAACAACCCTTCCATTAATTGACTAATTCTTTCTGAGCAAAAGACACGTTCGACTAATGAGCTGACACCAGATATCACCAGCACACAACTAACTGCGAATGTATGGTCGATAATGAATCCTGGAGGTTGACGCGGTACCGCGGCTGGCCATTCGAAGTCAGGGCTCTCGTGCTCTAGTCTTGGTAATCGCAAGTGGCCACTTTCCAAATGCCCGAAGCCAGGGCCCTTGACGATAACCAGTTTGTTCTCAACATCAGCGCCACCAATGCAAGAACTCTCGTCTGGAACTCCTTCCAAAATCCGGACGTAAAGTAGTGTGGACCAGACTTGCTCCCATGAGTTTAATAAATTCCACGTTCTGAGCTCAGGTAAGTACTTCTCTGCCCTTCCCAAGTCACGTATCGCTTGTTAGCCGAAGATGATTCCCTGTATCTCTCACCATGATGCTTCTCCACCTCCTATATCGACCTCTTGGAATTCGCCTCAAGGTTGACCATCAGGGCGGTAGCTCCACGGCAACGACCCAAGATCGAAAGACCTATCAGTAAGCTGTTGAGGCTTTATAGTCTCAATGCGCTGATAAAAGAAGTGAAAGCAGTCTTCTGAAAGCATCAAGATCTTTCTTATAAGGAAAAGCATCTTCTGTGGAGAAAATGAACGAGGTTCGCCTATGAGATCACCCAGTCGAATACGCGGGATGGTGTCTGGTGGAAAAACTTGTATATGCTGCTCGCGGCCGTCATTTTCGATAATTGGTATGAACCTGATCAAAAACAATTCAAGACCATCCGCTGGCTGGTTTGTCGCAGAGCAGTGTCTAACAAGAGCTACCAGGCGTAGGATGTGCGTTATCCATGGCACTGTGCCAACTTCCCTACGCCTCATATCGCCTTCTTCGCTTTCCATGTCCCTGACATAAAGGTCTTCATCCTCTAGTTTTCTACCCCAATATCCAAGGAGGTTACCGAGAATCACAGCATCAGAGGGGCTATTGAGAAAGTGAAAGACGCACGGCGATGCCTTAACGATATTATAAAGACTTTTAAGGTCGGTCAAGTTGCCTAAGATTGAGGCGATTAGTTCTCGTGGAAGCGTTGCAAAGATGTCCATTGTGCCTAATTGATTATCGAGACTTGCCCTGAGACTACCGCTCAAAGTCTTAAAGCAGATATTGTAAGTTCTATGAGGTACCCATGACGTAGCTACATAAGCTTATCCGTCGTACTTATGACGTAGTTGCTTATGTATGGTTATCTCCTTGAGGCCCCGGATGCTTCCTTACAGTATCGCACCAAATTTAGCCCTTCGATGCCTCTATTACGCGCCAATATAATAGTAAGAGAAATATTATTCTTTCCTAGGCATTTTGATTGGCTCGACGTCCTGCTGTTGGATAGTAAGGAAGCACCCGGGGCCTCAAGGAAATCTGTTTTTAGTTAGGGGTACGGCCCATTTGAGTGAACCTTAATTCTTAGGCAACTTTGGTTTCCCCTCAAAACTCCACGAATTCCCCTCTTTTAAGCTTTTTTCATACTGTAGGTAGGCCAGCGCCTTATTTCGCAACGACCACGATTGAAATATGATTTAAATTCAGTCTCAACAGGACTAGCTCAAGTCACGAATTATGAATTCTCAGGCTGACATCCCGATCAAACGCCGCGAGGACTACACTATTGTATGGGTATGTGCCTTGCCAATTGAACAGACTGCAGCGATGGCTATGCTCGACAAAACCCACGCAGATCTTCTCAAGACCGAAAATGATCCAAACGCATACACTCTAGGATCCGTCGGTGCACACAATATCGTAATAGCCTGCCTTCCAGATGGCAGGTACGGTAATAACCCTGCTGCTACTGTTGCCGCTTGGATGATTGCTTCATTTCCAAGAGTGAGATTTGGCCTCTTAGTCGGCATCGGTGGTGGGATTCCGCCTAAAGTTCGACTTGGAGATGTAGTTGTCAGTAGGCCTGGCAATGCGTATCCTGGTGTGGTCCAGTGGGACCTAGGCAAAGCTGAGAGTGACGGCAAGCTCAAACATACTGGGTCACTCAACAATCCACCAACGGAACTTTCAACAGCAGTTTCAAAGCTAAGATCTCATCATCAAATTAACGGATCCCGGATTCGGGACTTTCTTGACCATGTTGAGCAGAGATACCCACGTTTGGAACCTCGATATACCCGTGCGCCTTCGCTTTCCCATTCTGCCTTTCACCTCTCCGATGCAGAAAGCTACCCCTGGACGTGGACCACGATTCTATCCATGTTCTGGCAAGCATTTTCGACTGTTCTGCAGTACCTCCTAGGTACTCTGACTTTTCGTGTTATGTTACGCAACGCCGAACACAAAGATACCTCGAACATTGCCAGGACGGCGGTTAGTGAAGCTTCTGACGAAATAGCTATCCACTACGGCTTGATAGCCTCTGGCAATAGCGTAGTCAAAGACGCACAGTTACGCGATAGAATCAACGAACACTTCTATGGGCATGTGTTATGCGTCGAGATGGAGGCTGCTGGGCTTATGGACAACTTTCCATGCCTGATTGTTCGTGGCATCTGCGACTATGCTGATGCGAGAAAAGATGATACCTGGCAAGAGTATGCGGCGACTGTGGCTGCTGCACACGGCAAGGAAATTCTCCTAGCTTTGCAAGTGCAGGACGTCGAGCGGATGAATTCTATTGAGCCGTGTATGTGATATCGCTTCGTTGTATGCTTGAAACGTCCCTGATACGCGGTGCCTGCACGTGCGTCAATTATGACATTCAAGCTTGCAATACATCAGAAGAACGGGGGTCACATGAGACAACTACCCCGGATGTTTGGAAAATGTCAACATTCTACAGAATGCTAACAGTTGGCAGTCTTGAAAGGACTGAGTCAGAAATTCGAGTCCATTGTAGGAACTACTCAGAACATATACTCCTTGCAGCTTGGTGATCACGAGCGAACAATCCTTAAATGGCTTACCCCTCTCGAGCCGGGCAAGATACAGAGTGACTACGTCGCAAAAACACTTCCTGGGACCGGTCAGTGGCTTCTTCATGATGTGAAGTTTCGCGAATGGGAGAAGAAAACCGGCGAGACGCTCTTTTGCCCGGGTATTCCAGGCGCTGGTAAAACCTTCCTTGCCTCCATCGTTATCCAATATTTGGAACGGGTGATGAAGGGCAGAAACGTGGGAATCGCATACGCCTACTGTAGTTCCCAGCCTGAATATGAACAGACAGCGAGGAGGATTTTAGCTAGTCTTCTCGAGCAGGTATCACGACGTCTACCAGTATTTCCAGAGAGTGTTAAGTCCCTTCACAGAAGTTGTGAAATTACCGGACTATGGCCTACTTTAGAAGAGATTACGAACACACTTCAGGTCACAGCTGGATCTTTCGACCAGATATTCATCATCATCGACGCGCTTGACGAATACCAAGAGGATGGACGACAAGAGGACAGTCGAGAGAGGTTACTTGATGAAGTTTTCGATTTACAAGATAAAGCAGGAATCAACATCCTCGCAACCTCAAGATTTATACCAGCTGTTACAGACAAGTTTCGGGGGAAACCTACTTTGGAGATTCGGGCAAGGGACCAAGATATAATGGAGTTCATCGACCAGAATATGTCGAGGTTGCCCACTTTCATTCGCAAATACCCCCAGCTGAAAGAAAATGTTAGAGACTGGATACTCGATTCAGTAGATGGCATGTAAGTATAACGTGACTTGGGTCGACGGCTCTAATTTTGGTGATTAGGTTTTTAGTCGCCGACCTTTTGCTTAATTCGTTGATAGATAAGGTGACTCCTCAGACAGTCTTTGATGCTCTCAAACAACTCCCAATCGACGAGAGTGTGTATGATTTTGCTTATGACAGAGCAATGAGTCGAATTGAAGGACAACTACGGGGCCATCGAAAGCTTGCCAAAGAAGCGATATCATTTATTGCCTTTTCGAAAAGACCCTTGAATCCTCAAGAGCTTCAATATGCTCTAGCTGCAAGCGTTGGTACGAAAAACTTCAATCAAAGTGAGCTACCAGACCTAGATGACATTGTCCGTACATGTGTTGGGCTTGTTACGATCGACGAACATCGCAATGTCATTCGACTAGCACACTATACGACACAGGAATATCTCAACGAGCATCGGGAAAAATGGTTCCACGGTGCAGATACTGATATCATGAGAGCTTGCATCACCTCACTATCTTTTGGTCTCTCTACACGTGCTCTGTACGACAACTTATGGCATCCTTTCTTCCACTACTCAATGCATTACTGGGGCGACCATGCCAGGGAATGCCCAAGTTTGGGCCCGGAAATCGCCAAAATCTTAGAAGATTGGGGAATGGTGCACATGCTCAGTTGCTACCTCATGAATGATAGAAAGGTTACAATGCACTTCCCTCGAAGAAGCCATGTGACGAGAAAACACACAGGATTTAGCGGTCTACACCTGGCGGCATTTTTCGGTATCATTTCCGCGATTAAGGCCCTAGGTGGAAAGATAGATGTGGAACTCAAGGACGCTTGGGGCAGGACGGCCTTGTCTTACGCCTCGGAAAGAGGACATAGGGCTGCCGTCAGACTTCTTCTCGATAGTTGTGGGGCTGAGGACCGGGTGACAGGCAGTTTCAAGCGATCAGCAATCCTGTATGCCGCGAGGAACGGGCACGGGCACATCGTCGAAGACATCCTATCATCAAAGAGATACGACTTAGGCTACCGCGAGGAACTGTTCAGAGAGATCATTCGATGGAAAAAGCAAGATCCTATTCAGTTGCAGGGAATCCCTCGGAGAAGGTGGGCCAGTCAATCGAAAGAGATACGAAGGTGGAACTCCATCCAAACGGGATATGAATTTCTATTTGACGCCATGACTCAAGAAGGGGTAGTCAATATCAGTGATCTAGATCCGAACGGCTCAACACTATCCTTACCAGTCTGCTTATTAGATCCTAGCCAAATCACGCCCAAACGACTTCATGACAACAAGGTCATTTTTAATGTCATGGATTATCGAAGTCGAAAATCACTATGGGAAATCATCACTAAACGCCATCTCGACGGCGTCGCGATTCTCACCGATAAAGACCTCTCCACTGATGGCGAGTTTGGCCAAACTCTTGGATTACTATTAGAAGGGGCAGTATGGATGAATGGAGAAGCTATTGTGACTGCTCTTCTTGAAAGAGGGGCCAACCCCAACACGCGATGTTCCGAGCATACGCCGCTCGCGTTAGCCGCTGTGCTGGGACATGAAGACATTGTTTCTATGCTCCTATCGAGAGGTGCTTGTCTCGATACAGCAAGTAAGAAGGGTCAGACACCACTTGCATGTGCTGCTATAGGAGGACGGGAGAGCATTGTCAAAGGACTTCTCGAAAAGGGAGCTGATCCCAACGCTCGAGACGACAGCGGCCAGACACCGCTCTCATTGGCCGCGTCACAAGGGAGTTTGCTTGTTGTGCTGGCACTTCTTGAGTCACCAAAAATCGACCTTGGTATACAAGACACCCGAGGGTTTCGACCAATCTCTTGGGCCACAACGAACCTGTGTGCGGACGTCGTGGGCCCGCTTCTCGAGGCAAGTAAACTCATTTTAGAGACCGAAAGCCAAGGGCATGACCAGTGGCTCTTATCAGCTAGCTGGCTTGGACAGGAGAAGGTTGTTCAGAGACTTCTCGATGCTGGTAGGGCTGATGTCAATGCCCAGAATCCTGACGGCGCAACGCCTCTCACGCTAGCAGCTAAGAGAGGTCAAGAAGCTGTTGTTAAACGACTACTCGATACTGGGCGCGTTGATATCCATGCAGGGAGGATAGGTTCTCCATCTGCGTACTGGTATGGAAACAGGTCAGAAAGCAAGGTTATCCGCGAGTTATTAAGAAAAGAAAACCAAAAGTTAATATTAGGGGGTTGAGTCGTGGGATTGTACGGGGTAGGATAGTATTTAATAAACACATTGGAGATAGATAAATTGACAATACGTTGTGTGGTGAAGAGTTGAGTACGTGCAGAGAAGATGCAAAATCTCTCTTGATTCAACCAAAATGATGTCGCAGAGTCTTGTGCTGAACATCTCAACACCGTTGTCGACACTTCATGTCTTTGATTTCTCCAAGGTTGGCTTGTGGGCTCAGCCATCTATCGGCATATGATGGGATATACTTGATGATTTTCCTACTTTTCATCACGTAGCAGGTAGTTACAAGCAGTCTATATTTAGATTACTTGATTGATCGGCTCCCAGGGCCCCATGTTTCTGATAGACCCCAAAAAGATGCATATCGGACTGATCGCCAGTCTCTACCAAATTATGGGTCAGCATGATTTCCTAGGCATGCATGTTCTGAGGACGAGAAGAAGTGCAAGCGGAGTAATTGAACGCCTGATATATTGGTTTCTCTCTGTAGATACTCGACTGAATGCCACCATCGCCATGGATTATAACAACCACAGAAGCTTACATTACTTACCCTAGACCTTTTGATAAGCCGCCAAAGAGACAGCAGATTCTGCTGCAAACGGAAGCTCAACTTATGTTCCATATTGCCGAAAAGCTTTCCAAGATCCCTTAGCAAACTAAACACACAAGGTTGCGCGTGCTATCACTCAAACCCCTTACCTGTGTTCGGCCTGCTGGCACCCCATACCATCAACTTCCATGAAGGTGAAGGTACAGGAGCTGTCTTCGGAGCTTTGATTAGCTTGATTTAGCACATGCATTAACATAGCACTATTAAACTCTACAATCTTCAGCACCCCGGCCCATTTGCAATAGATTTTCTTTTTCGTCATGACTTCTTATTAATGTCTTCGTCCTGGTTGTAGGCCTTGATGGAACGTCCTCATCCATGGGGTTTTGGCCTTGAGGCTTTTCCTTGGATTAGCCGTTAACCAATTATGTATTTCCTCTACTGTACTCATAGTAGTAGGTGGGGCTTCTAAGAACGGTAACAGTGGATCTGGTTGGTCAGGATCGACTTCGGAATCCCGAAGCTAGAAGTACCTCACGTAGGTATCTAAGGCAAGGTAAGTACTTAATATACAAGTAAATAAATAGATATATCAATCGAGATAGAGGTATTTTACTGTATTATCTTACGGTTAATAGTTTAATTAAAGCCTATAAGCAGGGTCATTAGTTCGTGAAAAGCTTTTAAAGCAACTGGATAGCTAGTACATCCCTCTCATGCCTTAAAATTTAGGCAACAAGAAAGGGCTCTTGCAGTGGGTTAAAATTGCAGTGCTGCTGCCGCCCGCTGCCTTATTGGATTCTTTGAGGCTCTGCGGAAGCATTTTCAAAACCCTGGTAACTAAGATGGGAACTACCACTGAATGTTTCAACAGCTTAAACAGATCGTAGGAAGCATGACATAGCATGGCATTGAATATTGATAGTGACAAACCACGCAACGAAGCTTTCGCAGCAATCTCCCCCGCTTTCACTGTGGCCAGCGAAAAACTCATGCTGTTCCCCAGTGTCCATATTATCCTGCTGTTTCGTTGTGACATTTGGCTCTTTTTCCGGCCACCTCCTGATTATCATATCCACGACGTCATAACTGAAGAACAGCGACGAAGTAGGTACAGACGACAGAGTCGACAAGGGTTATGAAGCTGCAGGATCATGGATTCCCTGCAACACGGGACATCAGACAGCAGTATTGCCCCGCGAGAAAGAAACATAAGAAACATCAGCTGTTTGGGAAAGGGTTATAAGTCTGTAAATCAAAGTTCATATAAAGTAAATTTTGTTAAACTAGCAAAGGATCTATGTCTTAAAATTTCATCACAGTGGTATTAGAGGTACATACTAAGCAAGATGGCGGATTAGAGCCGATGGTCCATTTCCTTTACCAGGTGAACTCACAAAAAGCAAAGCAGATTTATCCCTAACACACCCCTATCCAGACCAAAAGCTGGTAAGTATGTAGACCACGGTTAGGCTGGGTTTCGCGACCAAACTTCTCCTAGTTCATAGCGGCTCCGTGCAGATATCCATACTACTGCTGAACACTGGGGTATTAGCGACGGAAGAAACTCATAGACACATGGCTTGGGAGCTGGAAAGGCCGATTGTGTTTTCTAGTGCCACTGGATACACCTCTTTCTCACAAGCGAAGAGGAACGCCTTCAGCCATGGATACCAGATAGCCTTTGAACTTGACAGACTATCTCTTCATTCAGCTCACAGTTGAGCCGTGATGGCTCTCGTTCGGATATCATGCTAGATTTTTAACTGGATAATCTGCATGTATGCACGGCAGTTTGCTACTATAAATCAGATTCTACCTGACCCTTTTTCAGTCCGTGACTGTGAACTACTTCCATTCCAGGATGGCGTTCCAGGTGCCATCGGCGTAATGAGTTGTCTGTCGTCTCTTTGGGGTGCTTCTTTCCTAGCACAAGAGAGGAAAAGCACCAGGATGACACGTTTCACTGTTTGAATGAACATATCAGTTGTCATCTAGAGCCCTCATTGCTCATGTATATTTTCCTGCCTTCCCAATTGCAAGGCTAGCAACAATTATATTCACCAGGGAACCATTCTCTTTGTCATTTACTCCCTTGCCGAAGAGCGGCTATCTGTGTGGTAGCGCCATGTGCTGGCTAGTTTGGAGAACATAAAAGTCACCTGTACCGCTATCAGCGGCAGTCAAGGTCTGGCGTCTTCGCAAGCGACGTTGACTCATCACAAACAAGCAAGGAAGATTTCCATGTGTTACATTTAGGAACTCAAATAGTCCGTGGATAGACTGCGCATAGTCGTGTTTAGGTGAATCGACGCCCGCGGAGTTTTCGCCTGAAGTGCGCGTTGAATGCCGTCCCTCAAGTGTCAGGCATTCAGTGACACGAAACCTTCGTCTGAGATACACCCGGCCCGGATGTTTGAGACAGAGCCAATCCTTGGTGGAAAGCCACTTTGAAAACATTGAGGGAGCTGGTAGAATCTGAGAGACTTGCGCAAAACAGAAAAGAAAGTATATAGGCAAGCCTCCAATATATGAGCTATGGATGTATTGCTGATAGTTTTCATGGAGGTAGCTAAAAGGCGTAATGGCAGCCAAATTGTGAATTTAGCAGTCAAGGTTTAGCAGTATGGAAATGAACTGTACCGACCCTGTGGTCGTATTAGAAAACGAGAGATACATGACGAAATTGAGCGCGAGACGAGGTGCCTATATGGAAAGTATATGTTGCCCGGCTCAGCTGGGCAACAGCAGACTGAGTGTTTTAATAAATACCCAAACCCTCAATTATCAGCGTTTAAAATTGCTAATGGTAAAATACTAAACCTTGCGTCTGGAAAATGTCCTCAAAGAATGGTCGATATAATTACCAGATATGACAAAACTTTCCAGGTTGGAATTGGCAACGTTCACCCTTATCACCTCAAACTATTCCTGTTCTAGTTCTTAATAATACTATTAAGGTGGTCGCGGAAGCCTCTTGTGATAACAGTAATGACATTCGAACTCATTTCTGTTACACAATTTTGCAAAGTACGGAGTGAAAAGTCCAGCCCTGCCAAAGGTCTGCTGACATGGAGTGTGGAACGCGAAGGCTTAGCAACCCCAACCTACACTGACCGTCAACTGCATCGGTCAGATTTCCGCCCATCTATAAGTTTGGGATCTCTGGTGCATGGGCAGGGATGCAAAAACTGCGGTGCGTCTACTACTCTACTACCTTACACGCCCGTAGCCCCGTTTGCGTGAGATGTCAACCACCTTACTGCTACAGGGCCAAAGTGACTCAGATCTTGCATCATAACGCGACTCGTGTACCCCAGAACCGCTTTGTAAGGGATATTTCAGCTGAATACAAGATGCTGACTGATGTCTTTGAAGTTGCGTCCATTGACGGAACAGAAGAGCGGAGGCAGTTGGCAGCTGGTACAAGAAGCCTAACTGTCTGCAGTTATCTCGACACTTGAGGTTTCAAACAGTCGGTAGGTAGCACCTCCATATGATAATTCTATGGACGATCGTATGCTGTCCCAAGCATCTGCATTGACTCTGAGCATTCACTTCATGTCGCTGCATCATGAAATCCCAAGCCGTTCCAAATACGTTACGATGGAACACTTGAACTGATCGCTACATCAAATACCGTAACAGTGTATCTATACATCTTGAGGATCATAACCCTCGGGCCAGGCCTCAAGAATGACAGCAGAGCATTCACCAAATCCAACCCTAGATCCTTGGCTATCACTCCAGCCTCTGATAACTACCTCGTCTCCATCTTGAAGGAACTTTCGTGTTCCGCCGCTGACGTTTACCTCGTGTTTTCCTCCTTCTGTCAGCTCCAGCAAGCTGCCCTGAGTTCCTTCTTCTGTGCCACTGATGGTGCCAGAGCCCAAGAAATCACCTGTATTTAGAGGACACCCACCGACCGTGTGATGGGCAATCATCTGAGGGAACGACCAGAGCAGATGCTTGGAATTTGATTTAGTGATAACGGTTGAGTGTTGGCTTTCGCGCGCTGTATAGTAACTTGTCAGTGGCTCAAGCTCTATTCACGATTCTGGAGTAGGGTATACTTGCCTTTCAGAGAAACCTCCAGATTGATATTGAAGGCTTGTTTGGTAGCATCGGTTTCCAAATAGGATTTAAGTGGTGTTTCGTTGGCGATCCCGTCAGTTCGGAATGGCTCGAGGGCGTCGGCAAGAACAACCCACGGGCTGATAGTCGAGGCAAAGTTCTTGGAATTAAAGGGCCCTAAAGGAACGTACTCCCAAGCCTGGATATCGCGAGCTGACCAGTCGTTCAGTAGAACGTAGCCGAAGATATACTCTTCAGCTTTCCCGATCGGAACGGGAGAGCCAAGCTTGTTTGGCTTGGAGACAAACATGCCTAGTTCAAGTTCTATATCAAGACGCTTGCTTGGGTGATAGATAGGCTCTTTGTTCTCGTTGAGTATTTGGCCCCAAGGGCGACGGACTGGTGTTCCTGAGACAACCACAGACGATGCACGCCCATGATAGGCCACAGGCAAGTGAGTGTAGTTGGGCTGTAGTGCGTTGGCAGGACCGCGGAACAGCACTCCGACATTATATGCATGGTTTCTGCCGACGTAGAAATCTGTGTAATCGCCAATCTGAAGGGGTAGATGAGACTTAATCTTGGACAAGGGGATGAGAACAGTGGAGCGAAGGTCGTTGTTGTCACGCAAGACGCCAGGGAAGGGTGTATCTTTGATCAGAAGTTGGCGAAGATACTCGCGTACCTTGCCGTGTACAGAGCGCCCAAGTTGAGCGAAACCATTGAGAGTCGACTCGTTGAAGGCTTCGACAAGAGATTCTACCCCAGTGAGGTCGGAAAAGCCACCTCGATTGGCGAGAACCTTCAGGTCCAGGGCATAAGCGCCGATAGCGACAGCGGGACGAGGCGAAGTAGATTCCTCATAACTGATGATACCGAATGGCAGATTATCAAGACTGAAATCAGACTGATCTGGGATATCCAACCACGAATGCGGGGCCATATTGACAGCAGTGAAGTATTTTAATAACACAAGTGGGCGTGTTGTCGATTGATGGTAGACTGAAAAGTTGACAGTCGAGAATGTAGGACTATAAGTTGAGAGAGAGAGAGGTTGTCCAAATGAGTATACCTTTCATTTATTGTGCAGCCTATGTCCCCTACCGAATTAATATCTATCAGTTGTTGAGATTCTATCATTGTAGATCCTTAATCTTTGTAGCAAATTTGGGATGTCATCATTTTGATCCAATGATCATCTGGTGAGGTGGGTACTATCCTCGCTGAAACCGATTCCTTCGGCTCCCGATAAGCGATTCCGCTCACAACTCGGCACCACAAACGAGGTGGGTCAGCTCTGGATTATCAACGGAACGTTGATGTTCCGATGACGTCACTACAACTTGCCGATCGCGGACCTCGGCACTGAGGATGAACTGGGGTGGGCATACCCTGGACTTGGTGCACAGTTCCGTCCACGAGGATAGGTATCGGGTATGTTACTCACAATTACAAACCCGGTGATTTAAGCAAGCTATTTCAGACAGTCTTTTATATAACAAGGTTAAAACACATATATGTATGTTGTAGTAGTTTTACATCCAACGCCATTAGACTTCTCCAAGCTACATCCCATATTTTGAATTTGGCAACACCAACTACACAAAATGACTTCAACAGAACCCACGCTAACACTTTTCACCTATTTTCGTTCATCATGTGCTGCCCGTGTGCGCACAGCTGCTTCAATTAAGGGTATTGAACTCGATTTCAAATACATAAATCTCTTGAAAGGCGACCAGAAAGACACGTCGTACACAGCAGAACTCAACCCTTCAGCCACTGTTCCGACACTAGAAGTTGTGTTCCCGAACGGTGATAGACAACTCATACGCCAATCTGTGTCGATCCTTGAGTACTTCGAAGAGGCATACCCCGAAAAGACTCCTCTGCTTCCTCCGACCAACCAGCCTCTGCAGCGGGCAATCATCCGCGACCTGGTCAACATTCTATGCGTGGATATTCAACCCAAAACCAACCTCTCGGTCATCAAAAGACTTGAGAACTTCGGAGTCGTTTCAAAAGAGTGGAATCAGGAACAGATGCTTCCGGGTCTCCTAGCTTATGAAGCTATTATAAGCAAGACTGCCGGCAAGTATTCTGTGGGCGACGAGTTGACCCTTGCAGACGTTGTCCTCTGCCCAGCTATCGAGGCTGCCTTGCGTTGGGGTGTTGATTTGAGCAAGTGTCCTCTGACAATGCGTGTATATAACAACTTGAAAGATTTACCAGAGGTTTCAGCAGCCGACTGGAAGCATCAGCCAGACACACCCGAGAACCTGAGAGCTTGATGTAGATGCGAGATGTAGATAGTCTGGAATAAACGCAAGTGTTTTCAATTACTTCTTTTTTTGTGGTTGCATGGGAGTTTGGTGAGAAGGATTGAAAGGCGTTACGTTGTTTGCCTTCTTTCAGATTAGTCTCCTGTATGTAGCATCTCATTGAAGCTAAGGTGATGAATGTTGGAATGTTACGACTGGAAAAGTTACAAAGAATGAGAAGAAGGTCAAAACCACGAACATGGGTCTATATTACATGGGAACCGTTCTTCCCCTATGAACAACCTAAATACATATATCATAGCCAGAGAACACACTGTCCGTCCAGATATCGGTGTAGTGTCCAAGAGAGCGGTATTTAAGTTACCAGACATCCTCCTATGTTTGTGTTAGCTTGCTGAATTAAAACATCATTTGACATTCGTAACTTACATGATAACGATGAGATGTCTTTAGTCCCTTGAGAGCCGCTCGCCCCTCCTCAGTAGTAATATTGCGAGACTGGACAAATACATCCACGACGGCGTCGGAAACAGCTCGGGCCATATTTGCAGCATCACCACATACGTAAAGATGACCCCCATTGTCTAAAAGTCTACTGACTGTCTTGGAGTTCTCGAGAATGCGGTGCTGGACGTAAACCTTCTTGGATTCCTCTCTCGAGAATGCTGTTACTACCTTCAACTTCTCGCCAAGCACAGATTGGCATTCCTGTCACTAAGAGTCAGTCTCATGATAATCGCGAAAGCTTCAAACGAGATTGCCAAGCATCGATGTATGTACCTTCCATTCTGCATTGTAGAGATAATCCTCGTCTCTACGACGACAACCGCAAAAAAGGAGAATTTCGCCGATTTCCTGGCCTCCTTTCGCTTGGTGAACTCGTTCATGTAAGAAGGCTCGGAAAGGAGCGACTCCAGTTCCTGGCCCAACTAAGATCATTGGGGCCTTGGGGTCAGACGGCATCCTGAAATTCGAGGTTCGAATATGGATGGGAATGCGCATATCCAGGGGATCGGGATTGCCAGTGGCCTTTGAGAGCCACTCATGCGTGTCGGTCAAAGGGGTCTTGGTCTCCCAGTGGCTTTTCAGGCTCAAAAGATAGTTTGAAGTAACGCCTTGAAATGCGTCTTCCCTGTCAGGAACCGCATACTTCTCGACCATGGCAGTGACAGAGATTCTATCAGGTTGACATAGGGAGGAAGAAGAAATGGAATACAGTCTGGGCTGCAGTTTGGGAATACCCTCGAGAAGAACTGCAAAGGGAAGTCCGGTCCATTTTTGTCCCCTGCTTGCTTGCCTCAGAATAGACGCTAGGTTGTGGCGCTTTTGGATAACTTTTTCGTTGAACAAGTCTCTATCCTTAGCCAACTGGGTAATCTTAACTTTCGAGGCCTCATCAGGAGCGAAGGAGGCAATGATTGACATGAACTGGCGAGAAACAGGCCCACAGATCTCCAGGTAGTGTTTAAAAACAAGCCTGTAGGTTGTGGGTGTGGGAATTGGGAGTTTGGATGCGTTTTCCACGCTCTTGACTGAAATGACTGTGTCCATTTTGTCAACCAGACCAAGAATATCCAAAAGATTTTCAACTTGTCGTGATGAGTTGATGGGCCAGATAGCCACATGGTCTCCAGTCTGATACTTGAGACCACTCTGAGTTAAATCGAGCTCCACATGTACGCAGTTTCTGTCCTTGCAGGTGAGGAGCTCACGGCACTCAGCAATACGAGCCAAGAAGGGATTTTGAGAGTCGAATGGGCCTTGGCGAAGTCTTCCGAGGGAGTCTTTGCTTGGCTCACCGGTGAATACCTCAGATGATGAAGCATGCAGATCCTCCCGTTCCATGATACTGAATGATGGTTGGAATGCAGAATTAGACTCTTCAAGATGAACTTCCTCGGCTAGGGCAGTCCACATCTCATCTTTCCAGGACAAGAAGTCCTCCTCCAAGGTGCCTGCACCATCGTCACCTTCGCCCAACGGCCCTATTCTCTGGGCACCCAGGCGGTCAAAGATACTGCTGACACGGCGCGCCATTGCATTGAAATGCTCGTATGTGCGGTTCCCGAGGCCAAACACCACATACTTGAGAGATGTTAAAGGAGGATCATCACCACGGGAGAATGGATTGTCGCTGTTGAGTGCTGTCCAGAAGTCAACAGCGTTGTCGGTAGGGTCGCCCTCTCCACAAGTGGCTAACAGAAACATGGCGACACTTCCCTCGGGAAGGTCGTCGAGGCTTTCGATGTCATAGTCCTCGAGGTCGGCAACAAGCGGCTCAAGTCCAAATCTCGCCTTGGCTTCTTTGCCCAGTCGGATAGCGTAGTCTTGGGCAGTGCCAGTCTGTGAGCCGAAGAAAATGACGCAGTTCTTTCCGGATTCCCTCATCTGAGAAGCGATGCATCTGTCCGAGTTCTCCCCATTCTTCTCATCGTCGTCGACCACTAGATGGATCTTGTTTACATCAGGCGTACACAAGTTGCTGAGAAAGGAATAGGCGGCAATGGCTATGACCAAGCCTACAAGTAGCAATCTATCCCTCGAGCTGAGGCTGTCAAAGCGCAGACTCGCATCGATGAGAGACTCCATCGGTAGAGTGATCTCGCTTGGTATGGTGTGTATAGAACCGTGACAGTGATGAGTGTTGGAAGCGGGTCGATTCAATGGAGGTGCTGAAGCGAGTTTAAAGAAATAAAACAAAAGGAGACTCCAATAAGACTTGCGCTTTTGCTTTTACTGATAAACAAGACAAATAGATTGAGGATGGTTATAACTTCAAGACGAGACAAAGTCCAAGGTTTCATCGATAGTATGTTCTGGAATTTATATACACTCATGGATATGACCTCAACATCAGGACATCCCCGGACAGGCCTTCGCCTCGTCAAGGCGCTAGTGGCGGGTTCCGCTGGGATACTACTACTGAAATTGACTAGACCCATCTGCCTACTCTGCAGCAGGTGTTGGTCCGAGCTAAGCTCGGTTTCAAGCGATTCCGACGTGCACCTTATAGGCTTATCCTGCCTTAGTCTAACCAAGTTCGGGTCTATAATCACGAGGCCGATTCCGACTAACCCCCCGATAAGCCGACTGGCGTATAACCACTTTAGCCGACGTAGGGTAATCAAATTCCTTGCGTTATGGACGGCAGACAAGGAGGATGGTAATATTTACGTAGCCTGTGGATATTTTAAATATAAAATGACCTATCTACTGGCCAGCGTATAAGATATACTTCAAGCTGTGATGATGCATAAGTTCTGGTTGGCATTAAGATCTGCTAGGCATGGTCTCACACCAACTTGAAAGCAAGCAAAACGATGCCTTCCAGCAGCGTGTATTCTAATACAAAGTTTTAGAAAAGGAAGGAATCATAGTCTTTCAATATTTCGGCCATGTCTGCAGAGCGAAAGATTGCAAGATCATCGCTGGTAAAGTCCATATCATGAGAACCAGAAGCATCCGCGCATGACAGTGGCCACACTTTTCCAGGTCCGAGAATGCTTTCAGATGCTACCTCTTGGGCTGAACGTACATCAGACTGATTGGTAGTAACGAAATGGTTGGATGGACCCTCGTAAGTATACCAGACTGATTGTGAACGTTTTGGACTAGATGCCGCTGGTATCGGAATTATTGTTTCTGCTTGCGTATCTGGTATCGCACAGCTCCTTGTTTGCTGCGGTGATAGTTGATGCAACGTTGGTCCTGTGTTGAATGTATTTGTGAGCACCTGATTCTGTTCCGACTGCTGGGGTTGAACTGCGGACTCGCTGGACTCCGAATGCACAGTGGGTGCTGTATCGTTCCTTTGTGGTGAACCCTCTGACATTATAGCATTTCCGGCCATTGTGTGAAAGTATGAGGGTCCCCAGCTCTGCCCATTAGTTTCAACGATAAGCTGTTGGATGCCCTGCAGTCTTTTCTTCAACTTTTCAGAAATGGGTGACTTCTTGGCTAGCTGTCCTATGAACTCCATTGCCATGAGAACATCTCTCAAACACGACGGATGCTGCGATGCCTCGGGTGAGCACAGAATTAACAGTAGTAAAGATAGGGCTGTTTCCAGAAAGTGATTAAAGTTCTTGTGCTGGGCATAGTAAATATCCGTTTGGCGAGCGATTGAAAGAAGCACATGAATTGTGCCTTGGGCAACCTCAATCATGTCGCGAGTTGTCGAAGGGTCAAGAGTATCCGATTCCAATCTTGTAGCGAACTTGCGATGAATGACTATCCTCATTTGGCTTGCCCTCAGATAGAGCATTAATCGAAGCTTATATTCGCCTCGTCTTTCTTTCGAAGGGTCGAAAATATCAGATGGGCCTTGAAAACGTAATCTTACTGGCAGATTCTGTTGCCATTGTAGAACACGGAATTCGAGAAAGTCGCGCGTTGACGTGGATGATGCAACTGAGGGAGAGAGGTTGAACAACGACTTTCGGACATCAGAAGCAATGTTGCAGTAGGACACCATCTGGCTTAAGTACGCTGACGACAGACTTCCATCCTATTCAAAGTAGTGTCAGCTAGATTTCATAGCATCGTGTGAAGACCTCCATCGCCACTTACATCTAGCTTGCATTTTCGAGTGATGTCGCTATCTGATATAGCAAACGGCAAGCCTGTGCCAAAACTCCATCTCCTGTCGAGGGTGTAGGCTGTCCAAAAGAGCTTATCATCGATGTCAATGTCATGACTGTTGTTGTCCTGGCAATCAAGTTCCTGGAGCAGCCGGAGAACCGTCCCGGTGGTCCTCCATGCTAGAACCTCACGGTCGACAAGGAATGAATAGACAGCCTTTAAAATAGGGATGATTAGTATGCATGCATTCGAGAAGTAGAGCAGACTATGCCATGAGGATGTTGATACTTACAGCAAGAATTAGTAACACCAAAGGTCCACGCTCAATGTGCCCAGTGTGAACTTTGACAAGGGTGGCTCCATGGATTTCTTGAACAATGGGATCAGCCACCTCAACTGCACTCGCATCCTTAGTACAGGAAAGTATTGCAAGTACAAGAAAAGAAATATCAGCGGTATACTGATGAGTCGAACTCGGAGAAGTCTTGGGTGAGGAGGCGGCCTTTTTAGCTGCATCAATCTCGTAGACAAGCTGATGTATGTTGAGAAGTGGATATTGAAGGCCGACCTCTTCATCCCAAAGCTGCAACACTGCAATCCAAGTCTCCATGTCAAAAGCTGCGAGAGCCCCGTCTTGAGAGCCCAGAATCCGATACTCAATAGCCTGGCGGATCTGGTCGACTCCCACAAAGTCGGTGGCAGATTTTCCAGGTGGCTTTCTCGTCGGATCAGCACTGGCTGTACTAAAATTGTTCTCGACTAGTCGAATATAGTAATCAAAGTTCTCGGGTCTCAAAGGTGCTGAGCTGGAAGTGGAGCAGTCGCTGGAGACTTCGTTGGACAGATCTCGTTGTTGGGACACAGGATTTACCATGTCCACACCCATTACCGAACTGCCAACAGCCCTTGCATTTCAAATTAGTGAACACCCGAGACCCATCAAGACAGAAGATGCGTAACGAGTCAATTTATACTGCAAGCCTCTGGTACTTACGAATCTTGACGTGTTGAGCGGAATCGCGTCCTTCGTGGGTAGGAACATGCGATATCTTGCTCACGACAACGGTTACAGGGCTCACCCCCGCTGCATTTGCTCTTGCGTGTTCGACATGTTTGACTGATAACTCAGAATCAGTAGGTGATTCGCTAATTGGGGAAAAGCCAGGGTTGCAAGCATACCAAGCTACAGTCGTATATGCAGGTCGTCTATTCCGCTGTTTCGTTGTCTCTTCAGAAGTGACAGGGGCGTCAGGACTCATGTAAGCGGTATGAAATCTCAGTAAGCAACAGCAGTATAAGAAAAAGCAGTAATAGTTAGAGGGAAATGTATTCGTGAGATAAATGGAAGACTAGCATGTAAAGTTACGTAGTTCAAGAGGGGAAAAAACGAGGTAGCGTGGGGAGAAAAGCTGGGGGCCATCGATGCGGGGTATGGGTATGATCAAACCGACAGCATTGACCATTCCCCGGCTATTGGAAGCTGAATCCGCCTGCCATTCATTAGTCTTCCTCGCATGTATAACTTTACTCTTTTTGGGATTCCTAATGGACGGCTGTGGGGCTACGAAAGTGAGATTGAAGTTGTTGCTTGATTACGAATATGGAGTTTTAGTATGATGAAAAGTGACGACTGTCCGGATTGCAGTTCTGTTTACTATGTATTGTACTATACAGTCTATACTGCATCGCTAAACTAGCTACCCTCCATGTTATTCTTTAGGAGGCGAAAAGTTCCTCTTCAACGACACCCAGCTGTGCTCGTTATACAGCTCTTGAACTTTTTGGCATTGCGTACGAGACCATTGCGTGACACCAAGCATCAATGAGCTCTCAAACATAAAGGCCATGCTATTTGTTCCAACCTTTTGAGGACTAAGCTCAGCACTTGATGCCTTTTCGAAGGTCTGAGCATCAGGCCCGTGAGCGCCCATGACGTTATGAAGAGACGCCCCTCCTGGTTGGAATCCGCCTTTGCCTCCGGCCTTGGCATCATAATCGCCACCTATCAAGCCCATAAACTCTGACATGGTATTTCGATGATACCACGGAGGGCGGAAGGTATCCTCTGCAACAAGCCAACGGGGCGGGAAGATGACAAAGTCTGCTATAGCAGTACCTGTTACAGGGCTGGGAGCTGTAAGTACAGTAAAAATACTGGGATCCGGGTGATCGAAGCTGATACTGCCGATGGTGTTGAAGCGACCTAGGTCATACTTGTACGGGTAGTAATTGCCATGCCACGCAACAACATCGAATGGGCTGTGATCTTGAGTAGCATCAAAAAGTTGTCCGTTGAATTTTGCAGTGACTACCCAGTCACTCTGGTCATCCTCGTAGTCTGCTATCGGAATCTGGAAGTCTCTTGCATTGGCAAGACAGTTGGAGCCAATAGGACCAAGCTCGGGAAGTTGAAAGTGGCCCTGGAACAATTCAAGAATATAGCCTCTGACCGACCCATTGACGAGATCAACACGAAATCGCACGCCGCGAGGAATTACAGCAATCTCATTTGGACGCACAAGCAGTCTTCCAAGCTCGGTGCGGATATCAAGGGCTCCTTGCTGGGCAACAATCAGAAAGTCACCGTCAGCAGAATAAAAGGCTCGCTTGGCGTCCATATCGCGGTCGGCGCTGTAGACATAGATGGCCAGGCCGGACTTGACGGTTGCATCACCAGCTCCAGCAACCAGACGAAGACCTGTGATGAAATCTGTATCCTTGAGAATGTCGAAAGGGTCCCATCGCAGTTGATTAGGAATCTGAATGTATTCCTGCTTGCCAGCTTCAGAATGACCTGACAATCTGGGGATCTTTGACTCCTCAAATGGCTGATGAGCTGCTGCTGGAATAATACGATAGAGCCATGATTGCTGGTTTTCGTGGCGGGGTGCAGTGAAGGCAGTGCCGGAAAATTTCTCAGCATACAACCCGTATGGAGGCTTTTGTGGCGAATTTGCGCCTACGGGGAGCGCCCCTTGTATGGCTTCGGTTCTTATTCCACCATTAGATCGGTGCAGCGTGTCGTGGGATAGAAACTACTAACTCATGATAGGATGCAAATCCATTTAAATACTTGTACTTTTCGGGAATGTCAAATTTTGTGGTAGGCATTGTAATTTATGTTGTTGAATTGATCCGTATTCTTGGAGTTTCCTCCTTATCAAAAGCGTAATCACAAGAGTCTTCGCTTTGTGAAACTATCCTTAGACTTTCTTATATCGTTAGCTGCGGCTATATCAGCACCTCTTCTCTCTATCTCGACTCAAGTTGTCTTCCATTCTCGGAAACACTGATCTTCATTCCTATCCCTGTAAGAGAATTGCCCCTCCCTCCCGCTAGTCTTAGTTCGGCAGGTGAAAGTAAGTGCCGAGCGGAATCAAAGTCGGAATCGGAATCAGAATCGGCCTCGGAATCCCAATCAAGTCAAGCTCAGTTACCTTGGTACATGCCCGCATTGACCCCCGGCTTCCCCAGATTTTGAGCTATCGCCGTCGACTCAGTGGTCGCGTGTGATGCAATTGATTCGGTCAACTCGGCTATGGTAGCTCCATCGCCCGGAAGTCATTCATTCTAGCCGGTTGTGGTTCTGGTTGTGGCTCCTCCATCAACAAATTTAGTTATTATTAATTGCTGTCATTCGCTTTGCTGAAATTCTGCTCACTCATCATCACCAACTTCCATTTCTCCAGCCATTAGTTTTACGCCATCGCAAGCATGTCTCAACAAGTCATATACGCCGCTGGCATAATCTTTGTGTATCTGTTCATCAAGCTTCTCAACAGAACTGATATACCCAAGATCAAGAACCTCCCTGAGATACCTGGCGTCCCAATCTTCGGTAACCTCATCCAGCTGGGCACTGACCATTCACGAGTAGCCAAGAAGTGGGCTCGCAAATATGGTCCTGTTTTTCAGACTCGCCTTGGAAATAAGGTATGGCAAACATTCGAGGCTTTAACTTTCGGATTAACTGACTTTACGCAAAGCGCGTTGTTTTTGTGAACTCGTATGAGGCAGTCAAATATTTCTGGATCACTCATCAGTCTTCGCTGATTTCTCGCCCTATGTTTCACACCTTTCACTCGGTTGTCTCTTCTTCTCAAGGTTTCACAATTGGTACCTCCCCATGGGACCCTTCTTGCAAGTCTCGACGCAAGGCGGCTGGCACCGCTCTGAACCGCCCCGCAGTTCAATCTTATATGCCAATCCTTGATCTCGAGTCTACCGCAAGCATTAAGGAGCTCATGCACGATACCAAGGGTGGTATCGACGTTGATCCCAGTCTCTACTTTGCCCGCTTTGCACTCAACACTTCTCTATCGCTCAACTATGGCTTTCGCATCAACGGCGATATCAACAGTGATCTTCTCAATGAGATTACCCATGTTGAGCGTGAGATCTCAAACTTCCGATCTACGAGCAATAACTGGCAGGACTATGTCCCTCTACTCCGTCTTTTCAACAAGCAAAACTCAGCCGCCGAGGACTTCCGGGCTCGTCGTGACAAGTACCTGACCAACTTACTCAACGACTTGAAAGCACGCATTGCCAATGGTACTGATAAGCCTTGCATTACTGGTAACATTCTTAAGGATCCTGATGCCAAGTTAAACGAGGGTACGTATATATCCAAGATTGAAACTACCTACAATTCTAATAATCACCGCAGCGGAAATAAAATCGATTTGCTTGACAATGGTGTCTGCTGGACTTGATACTGTTCCTGTCAACCTTGTCCTGGGACTGGCATTCCTGTCAACTACTGAGGGCCATGCTGTGCAGGAGAAAGCGCTCAAGGCCATTCAGGAGGTATATCCTGATGGCGACGCCTGGGAAAGGTGCCTTGTAGAGGAAAAGGTCCCATATGTCACTGCTCTGGTCAAGGAAACCCTGCGCTACTGGACGGTTATCCCTATTTGCCTGCCCCGTTCTAACATTCGAGACATCCCTTATGAAGGCAGTGTCATTCCTGCTGGCACAACTTTCTTCATGGTACGTATATCCGAGGAATATTTGCTGCCACACTTTGACTAACACATGTCTACAGAACGCCCATGCTGCCGATTACGATGAGGGTCGCTTCAAGGAGCCAGAGAAGTTTATCGTGGAACGATTCCTTGACGACAAAGAGACTGGTACCCCACACTACGCGTACGGTGCCGGCTCTCGAATGTGTGCTGGCTCTCACCTGGCTAATCGCGAGCTTTACACCGCATACATCCGCCTCATTACCGCATTCAAAATCACCCAGGCCAGAGACCCCAAAGACGCCCCAGTTATGAACCCTTTTGATTGTTCCAGCAACCCAACATCATTGACAACGGACCCCAACCCTTTCAAAATTGGGCTGAAAACGAGAGATGAGGCCAAATTGAAACAGTGGATCGCAGAGTCAGAGGAAAGAACCAAGGATCTGTGAGTTTTAGATTAGATGTAGCCAAAACAAGTCTTAGGACAGTGTAAAATTCTTAAGAAAGCTCTCTTATACACATAGTTGGTTCAAGATCATCTATTATCTTGGTGACTGGAATCTGATGCTGTGACTACCCTATAATTGTGTTATCAGAACCTCCTGGGTTATTAGTCCCGCACTAAATTAGTTTATGCCGGGGAAAAAGCCCAAAATAGTTTAGATGCCATTTTCCAGCCATTTTAGCACGTCGATAAGACCTCCCATTCCCCAACTTTTACACTTTCACTGTACGTACCACGATTTGTTCTAATCACTACGTATGCTATCTCATGTCACGTGTCCAAAGATCGACGATCTGCTTTTGCGGGGTTTCGTTTCTTCCCAGCATGCCTGTCTCCTTTGCATCACCAATGCACGCCTCGCATTTGTAATCCGAAATGGTGACGCAAAAAAAGCGACGCTCCCGCTATACCTCTGTTGCTTGGTTCGTAACTATACACATCATAGATCTGTCTTTTGATACTTTGCGCTTCTACTGACGTCTTGCATTATAGCGAGAGATGCCAACAACGAAAGACTAGATGCAGCGGTGAGCAGCCCTGTAAAGGATGCCAGAATGCCTGCACAAAATGTCTCTATCCACGTGCGACACGTTACCGATCTTCCCGCTGTGTTTCGTAGGTACCGCTCTACTATCTTCATGACTAGCAAGCTCACCTCACTGCTACTAGGGCGAGAGGACTTTCCCAAGAGTCGAGGGCTGTTCAGACAGAGCAAGGAAACCTGGACGATGAATCAGAAAGCTTGGGGACACTGACACAGACCTGGCCCTTGGAGAGTCTAGATTCAGAATCAGCATATGGCAATTTCGATGATTTCATACGCCTCACCGAGCATCAGCTATTTCAAGCCAGCCAGCAAAGCGACAATCCCAACGCAAACCACGGCTCTGATGGCTTTGTCTCTAGAGAATTGCACATACTCTTTGTCCAAGGCAACATTTCTCCGCGGGCAGTACTAGAAACGCTCGACGAGAGTTTCTGGTCCCGAGTTCTCCGGATTTATGAAGAAGAAGTCGGCATGATGTATCCATTTCTCGATATCGACCAGTTGAGCCGTGAGATGTTTGAAAGGAGAAGACGGTCCTATTTTGAGAGCCCGCCTTCGAGTAGCCTTTATGGCGAAGGTGTTGAAAACATCGCATTCCTAGTCCTGGCGATTGTTTCAAGTTTCGAAGGCTCTAAGGCTGTGGAAATAGCCAACCCTGTTGTGGAAGAGGCTTTCGTTTCAACCATCCCCAAGATACACCTCCAGTCCCCTGGCCTGAGCGACTTGACATTGTTGGTTCTAATTGTAAGTGAAGTCCTCATGCATTATTATGCCTTTTTACTAACCGCTTTATTTTACAGTGCATATTCTTCTTTCTCAATGATCGCGAGAAAGAGGCATGGAGAATAATAGGTAGCATCATGAGACTTGTGCACGAACAAAGCTGCCAAGAAGAAGAGACCCCCGCCAAAAACATTTCAGACACTTTTTTCTGGTCTCTCTATACCTTGGATCGAAGATGGAGCTTCGGCACTGGACTGCCTTTCGCGCTTCAGGACTCCGAAATTGTTCGACAACCACTCCTAACGGTATGACCAGCCACATCGATGCTAAAGAACATAACCTAATTGATCTTCCAGGACGAAAGCAGCCACTCATTGGCTTACCTCAAAGAAATGGTTTCATTTTGCAGCATCGCATCAGATGTTAGAAGCTTCTTCCTCGGCACTATGGCATCCAGACTTCAAGATTCTGGATCAACTCAGGACTATCTGCAGTTTCGAGTGATCCAATGGCAGCAAAACCTGCCACATCGATTGCAATTCAACGGCATTAACGATAAGTTAGATGTGGCAACTGAGAAACGTGGAGATTATAAGCTCCGATTGATGCTTTACCTGCGAGCTAATCAGATGAGAACAATTATCCTCCGTAAAGCAGCCAGTCACTTCGGATCTAACAACATCGACACGTCAAACTTCCAAGTCATGATCCAGGTTGCTCGAGACTCAATACAAGTATTGGCCAGGCTAGCAAGGGAGACCGATATATATAATTCTCAGCACAAGACATTTAACCATTTTCTAGAGACTGCTTTGTCTTCTCTACTCCTTGTTACTTGCTATGCAAGTCCTGATCAGAGCAAGTCTTGTCTCGAAGATGTGGTTACAGGAACACAATTGGTTCACCGGCTGGCAAAAGAATCATTGATCACGAGGAGACTGAGGGATAAACTGCAAAGCATACGAAAAGCGACCGATGAGTTGAGATCGCAGAGAGCCACCAGCAACATGGCTGGGACAGAAGGGTCGACGGTCGCCAGCGGTGGGGATAGCATTGGGCCAGTGCCCGTCACAGAAACAACGAGGGTTGGCCAAAACTCTGGCTTCTTGGAGGCGGATGCGAACCCTCTCGCAGCATATACAGCAAACTTCACAGGGGCTACAATCTTTTCAAATGGTGCTGCAACGACGGCGAATATCCCGATCGGTCTATTCGACCTAGAAAGTGCAGACACCACCTGGGCAGACACTGACCCGTCATTGTTCACCAACTTGAGCCAAATTCTTGGTAACTGCGAAAGCTTTGCATTCTTCTAGTCAGTTATATCAAATATTTGTACTTAAAAGACTTGGAAACTATTTACTTAATGGTCCTATTCTCTGGTATATGATCTATCGTCCTTTCTCCTCCTTACCACTCATCGACACGACTAGAGGCGGTTACTGCTTGAACCGAATCGGAACGGCAGCCTCTGTTGTCACCTGAAGAGTCAAGAGGTCAGGCCGCGAGTAATGTCCCACCAAATCGAGATTCTGTTGCATCATGCCCCGGAAAGAAAGGTCAACATCGGCATAGAGGATACCCTCTTCTCCTGGTCCTAACGGCTTGCACAGCTCAGAACCATCAGGCCCATAGATCATGCTGAAACCGCCACCTGGAGCTCGGGCATAGTCAAAGTTCTCTATCCTTGTTCTAGCTTTGCCATCTTCTGTCAGAACCTGGGAGCAGACCAAGACAAAACAGGCGCCTTCCATTGCCATGACCTGCGAAAATCTGTTGCAAGCAGGCGGCGTTAAGTGATACGGCCAAGGCTGGCCCTCCAAGGCATCCCAGCATAGAGGCCAGCTAGACACCTGGATGTCTAGGTGTTGGGAGTACTGGTAGTAACGCAGCAAGGGCTGGGTGTGCTCCCAACAGTTCAAGCCGCCGATATTACCGAACGAGGAGGGCACGACAGCCTTGATAGACTCTGCGTGCCCATCACCCCAGTATGCCCTCTCAACGTGGGTTGGCTTGATCTTTCGTCGATGAAGAACAATGGTACCAGTCTCATCGATAAAGGACTATGCAGGAGTTAGGACTCTTAAACCCTAGACTAGCAGCGACGGTACAAAATGACTTACCTGGGAAATGTAGAGGGTGCCTTTATATCTCTCACTGTATCCAAGTACAACGAACGCCCCAGCTTCACGAACTGCTGCTTTGATCTGTTCCATTTCCTCAGACTCCCTCTCAAGGGAATTGTTGTAATACTCGCTCATAAATCCAGCATTGCTAACAGGCGAATTAGCCCAGATTGCCCTAGAGATGTATGTGTTAGTTGACGATATCTCTATAGAGAGATCTCGACTCACCATGGGTATCCCGGGATAAAGATCTCAGGGAAGCCAATGACATCAGCTCCGTTGCCAGAAGCTTCTTGGATCAATCCGATCGTTTTGGCAACGCTGCCTTTCAAGTCGTTCCAGCATGGCTCGGCTTGGATAGCAGCTACTTTGCATTTGGTAGGCATGGCGGAAATATTGTTGAAAGATTGATATGGTTGTTTTGGTTTGTACAATGAATTGAGTTTGGACTTTTTGCGGGTTTATTTATACGCAACTGTTGCCCCTTTCTTTACCTACCTACGATAAGCTATCAATTACAAATTACCCCAGAATCTGTCACCGGATGAAGATATCGGAATCTATCATTACCCCGCAATCTGTCTCCGCTGCAGATATCGGAATCAACCACGTTACATGGCTTCTTATCTCATTCCGATGGCTTCTCTCCAATCAAGATCAAGGCCAAGTAATACATGAACCAAAGCCAGTTTAGTCTCAGAATAAGCTTTCCGACCCTGACTCGTCCGGTCTGAGTCGTCCCCTGACCCCGCAACCAGTCCCATGGCTCTGGGGAGATAATGACACTGCCGGTACTTCCAATGCCGCCCTCACGTGCCATAGTCTAAGGGCTAGACCAAGGCTTAGATTGGTGCTTTAGTCAATGGTCTCGTTGATCTATTCTTCGGAATGAGTTCTGCGCTACTGACTGGTAAAGATAGACTAATATTAACAAGAGGGGCGATTTCGGAATGAGGTCTTGCTAAAGAGTCATCTGATAGCTGATCATTCAGCTTCTGGTAATCAATATTAGAGCTATTGGTATTGGGTCGATTAGTTGGACCGACGGGCTTGTCTTGTGCTAGGCTTTGGGCGTATGAAAAGGAAGCTCGGCGGGAAGGAGCTGAAGAGTAACACTGTGAAACTGGCTACTAAGTAACCTTACACAAGGCTTTTGTCTTATCTCTAGACTATAAATACATACCTTTTTTCCGCACCTTTTACTGGTAAATTTTCATTCCCTATACGCTGTACCAAGACACTTTGTCATTTAAGAAGCACTTCAGCAAGCAAATACTTTCATTGATATTCGATCTTGTCAACATGTTTTACCGAGCCAAATTCCAACCCGGAGACAAGTTTATCTACGGGATATATGGCATTCAATACCAGGGCCAAAGCCCAAGCGGCTGGCAGCTGGATCTCATTCAAAAGTTCGACAAGCTCATCACCGGACAAGCCCACCTTGATCGCATCACTGTTCCTGGTACTGATGAGATGAGCACCCAGATTTGGCTCTCATATTGGTGGCCAGAGTCCCATGCAAAATGGTGGTCAACACCTGCCGTGAAAGAGTTTTGGGATGGACTCCCAGAAGACGCAGGCATGTGGCGAGAGATTCTTACAGTTACAGCCAGTCGAGTGCAGAACGCTTGCACTGCTGAGTTGAAGAATGGGATGAATGGCCTCGGAGAGATGGAGCCATTCGGTGACAAGATTGGATACTGGGGCTGCGTTCGTCATCGTATACCCGACGTGGGTTTGGGTGACAAGTTGGCCTCTTCATTGGAAGAAATGCCCCCACGAGTACCAGAGACAACAAATATTCGTCCTGGCAGGACAGTTGTCACCGACCTACCCGACAACATCTGTTTTTTAGTCGAAGGCCAAGATCATACGGGCATGTCGACAAGAGAAAAGGCTCTGTGGTTTGAAGAGTTCGACGAGCTAGTCAGTGGTTGGATGGATCATCTAGGAAAGGATACCACTGGCAACGGACTCTTCGATGTACGCATGGGTCATGTCTCAGATTGTGGAACGTTCAAAACCGGAACCCCAGTCAACTTGAATCATAACAGGAAGATTGAGATGTTTTACTGGCAGGACATGAGCAAGTTTGAGCGGGTTGGCAGAGTTCACAGAGGTCATGTCAAGCTTCGGAAGCGGTGGATGGAGACTTATGGGCCTGGAGGAGAAATGGGTGATGGTGTAGGCCAGATAAACCTGTGGGAGGAAACCTCGATTATGAGGGGTCCAGATATCTTCGCCGAGTATGTTGGATGTCGGGAGGGCACTGGGTTTATGGCATATGATAAGACGGGTATAATTCACAGCCAGACTGTAGTCTAAATAGGACTTAGAACTTCGAAGAAAATGGTATTTTGTGTTTAACAAGGAGATAACAAAAAGTATGGATACCGTATGTAAGAGTCTCTATGCTGTAACATTCTTATCTCTTCAGTTGGGCTTTGTAAGGCGACGTGAGCTACTGGTCATTATATAGGTCATCCCCTGTAAGTTTATCTAGCGTATACTCACTCTGTAAGAGATATCTAAAATATATAC
>JAPERM010000106.1:0-40476 GCA_030411635.1 Fusarium sp. MBC 119
ATATATTATATCGAGATAATAATAGTTCTTAAGATACCGTTAAAAATAAGAAGCTTAGATTTTATATCTGAGTTAAAGATTATTTTAATAGGTTATACTAACCTATACTTATCTTAGCTAGTTCTAATAGATATTCGCTAATTGTTATAGAAGTCATATATAAGTGCCTCTATGGATTAATGCTAAAGGATGCCGGCTAATTTCTTCTATTAAAGTCTGGGTATTAGCAGCTTCTATAGCACTAGTCTGCTGTTCTCTCGCGGCCTCGAAGAGTGTGTATGCTTCGCAGAGCGTCATCTGATCCACTGAAACCACTCGTTCTGGGTCACCTACAACATCCAGGATCACTCCATTGCAACTAGTCCACAATATTGATCCTGTACAGCTGGACGGAAGATATTTCAGCACGTCCACTACGAATTGTGAAGAGCTCGAGCTTGCTTCAGCACGAAATCTACCGAGGCCGTCGGCTCCGTCAATGACAAGTAACCATTTTTGGCTCAACTCCACCCTTTTGCAAAGTGATTTGAGCAGCTCTTCGTTCTCTAGCCCGGGGTGCAAGTCGAGCAGCTTACCGATTGTCTTGAACCCGCGCAAAAAGGTGTGCTAATCAGTGGCACGAACTCAGAAGACTGAATAGGCAGGATTCTCGCATTGGCGATCAGCAAACTCGAGCGTGATCTCCGTCTTTCCGTTGTTGCCAGTATAACAGTCTCGGTATCTCTAAATATACTATGTAGTTGAGTAGCTCTAAAATAATTTACCCTGCCCTACTAACGCCCCAGAGGGCGACACCGCAGCTAACGTCAGATGCTTGAAATAAGAGGGCATCCAACCTCGCGGCTATGCCTGAGCGATGGACGACATTGTGATTGCGGGGAGTCGATATGATGCGGTGAGACTGGCTTTCTAGTGATTGAAAAGAGCCAGAGGAGCTTTTGGCCTCGTCCAAAGTGCTAATCCTCTCCTGGTATCGACTCACCGTTCTATGGGAGGGTCTGTCCATGGTAAATGTGACGGGTAACGGGTACTGTATTCTTCGGGAAACTGCGGACGTCGCCTGTCAGAAGCGACCACCAAAGCGATTAATACTACTCTGAAACAAATGAATAAAGAGAAACATATAGGACACGCCTTATTGGGCACATATACGATTTATCTTACGTCGATCTGTGATGGCCCGTAATGGCGCATAATTGCCTACAGGGTAAGCTTTCAGATCCACCGACCAAGACCAAGCAGGAAACTGTACGTACTCGTGGCTTCGAATTGGCAACTTTACAGATCTATTCGAAGTTATCCCTAAACATGAAGCTGAAACCATCTCCCCATTACTGTATTGAGTCGTGTTCTTCACCAGCGATAGCTTTGGAACAATCCGCTAGCTGCAACCGTAGTGCATCGGTGAGTGAGATATCTCGGAGCCTCCCATACCTCCCGAATCACTTACCGTATTAGGCAACACATGCTTACATCGCTTATGCCTGTATCTCATTGGTCAGGCAATGTGCCTCCAAGAGTCGACTCATCAACTATCACACGCGCCGGAGTCCACTCAACTTCCCTGTAGCTGTGGTCTTAGCGCTCAGCAGCAACAGCTCTGCTGGTGTCTCGGAGAGCCTCCGCCAATGACATTCCACATATGACGTTAAATAGAAGTCTGAAACAACGTCGCTACGGATCTATTGATAATCACTCATGGCTCCAGTAAAGGGACCTTATGTGCGTCGATTGTTAGACACGTAAATAAAGGTAATTTACATGGCATGGTTTGCGTCAAATCCCTCCTTCAACGCATACCTGAGAAAAAAAAGCCATCATGTGGCTCAAGCACCCTTCTACACATAAGTAGCTTCTAAACTCATTTACGCTTATCTTGACCCACTGGGGCTAGTCTCTATACTTCTCTGATGACGAAACTAGTATCCCGTGACGCTATCGTTGTATACTTCTCTCATGCCGTACTAGTACTTCACTTCGTGGCCTCCGATGCACTTTATTCTTATCGTAATATCATTGAATTGATTCCCTGATTCATCAACCAACACAGTGCGTACTCACAGTGTAGTTGTGTGAAAAGAGAAGCCACGGTGCGTATTTACTGCCACGCCTCGTACTGTGACCTTCGGTCTCTCAGCTTAAGACATTTTTTCCCCCTTAGTAGTACTTGTAGAGCTCTAGTGATCAGTCGTGATATGTGTTCCTTCTCTACGTCATTCGGATTTGGTATAGCATGAGAAGGATGGTAAGTGAGCTAGTATATTAGACATGTACCCTGAGTCTTACTTAGATTGCGCTCCCATTCATAATCTCTCATAGGTGCCGTTATACCGTGGGTACCGGCATTTCTAAGCATATTCGTATATTAGGTCTTTCACCGAGAGGAGGTCAATTTCTCGAACACGCGGCTTGCGAAGGTAACGCCAGTGTCGGAATTTATTCCCACGTCTGTTCCGGCCGACTACAATCTTTCGGTAATTTCTACATCTCGCTTGATCTACTGGGTCGAAGTCGCAATACAACTGGCGCTTAACGTAATTGGTACACATTCTACCTAGAATGATCCAAGAGAGATGGATAGTACTCACGACACGTCGGCAAACTTCGAAGTCCGAATTGAATACCGTCTCAAAATGTACTACCACTTCCCGTGCCAGAGCGAACAGGGGCCCGGACTATCATTGGGTTTTAGAGGCTGGGAGTGATAATGACGCCATTGGGGGACGCTTGCGACAAGAGGTAGCTAATCTGTCGTTGGCCAACCTCCTCGTCCGTATAATGTCATGCTTTACCTCTTAGTGAGGAGAATTCAAAGCTAAAGCATAACGTGCGGGACAAATGAGTTGCTGTCATGTCAAATGTTAAGGTACCAAAATTATAATTGAGGAAGAAACACGGTAAATTCCATAATTTATGCCAGGGGTCCCTTCACGGAGGAGCTCCGAAGGCTGATGATGATAAGTGGAAGGTTTGTCAGAGTAGGAAGTTGATTGGCTGATCCATGCATGGATAGGGTGTGACAATATAGCCCCATATAAAATCTCTCGAAGCTCAACAGGGTGGATTGAACCTACCCTTGGATATATCGTAGTAAGCGTTCGAGATCTTCCCCATAGGTGTGGAGACCAGTTTGGATCAGCAACAGTGCTTGCAACAGTGGACTTGTCCCATCTCCTTTTGCTTGTACAAAGCACGTCATTATCACACACGTGCCTCCTGCCACCACTCATCATGACAATCTTGGTCACAGTTCAATAAATCTCGGTAATCGACTCTAGTTATTGAATAGAGCGCATCTATTTCTTTTCTATTACCTGGTTGCCACGTAACTTCACTAAGAATACTTGGCGTAAATATGGGGAAGGGGATGGGTGACAGGGTACAACAACTCATACCATCGCGCCCGCTGTGAGCTACGCCAACATGACGGAGTCCCGCAGTCATGGAAGTTACCTGTAAGCATAGTTCCATGTTCAATCATTGGTTGCCAAGTGTCAAGTGCGAACATACTGTAACAGCCCCCTTAGAGACACTTTTAAACGAACCAATCTCATTCACGACCTCGCATGCAACTCAAAGTATTCTAAATCCAGCTATTTTATTTGGCGAGGTCACTCTATGGCCGAGAACAGCTTGTCTGGGCTCGTCGATCGGAGGCATGCAAACACTGACATGAAATGACTGATCCAACCAAAACCGGTTGGATCCTATTGCTCTTCAAACGGAGATTTGCGCCACTTCCCCGGAAGTACGTGCATCCGGATCCCTTTGCCACGATAACAACCGTCAGGGATATGTCTGAATCGATCATTCATCTCACGCTGGGTCGGAAAGAACGGGTAAGTGTGTCACTACTCGCCTTAGACTTGGCCAGTATTTACAACGAGCAGCAGCTTCCCAAACAAGGTTGTTGGGTCTTCGTGGAGGAGATCCCGAACTTCGGCTCATCCTTTCACCCCTAGACGAGTGACAAGTCACAAGGAATAATTGTGCCACTAAGCTGCGCTTGGTCCACAAAGAAATTGTTTCGTTGGCATATTCAGGGATACGCAGAAGCTAAGGCGAGGTATCATAAATAAAGATTAGAAAGAAACGGGAACAGTACAGAGAGACTATACGCGTCAGCAGGCGAATGACAATACATCGCAATAACGTTATGCATGAACATTACAGGAAACACGTTCAGGAAGAGCCGATGTAGAGCTAAAATTAGGCCTACCTGCCTCTACACAACAAACTCGTCTCTGAAAGCTTTTTCGTCGAACCACCACTGTCTCATATTTAAAGACAAGCCGAAATTGCTGTAAATGAAGAATATGCGGATCAGGCATCAGACAAAAAGCTAGATATACTTACTGTACATTGAAGATGTTGGCACTGTGACCTTCAGTACTAAACCATCCTACTGGATGAGGACAAGGGATGCAAGTCTGGGCGAGCAAGCATTGCTGCTCTACACACCCACCCACCCTTGTCCCGATCCATGATACAGCGGTCATCGGCATGTTTATCTACGTAACCATAATTGCCAGTAGCATCGGGCCGGTCAGGTTTCATGGGGCTGGGCATGTTGCATTTAGTTTTTGTGGTGACAGAAGAAGCCCTATGCAGGTCGAGAAGCTTAACATCAGGCAGTCGTTTAAGCAAAGGTTATACTGTTTAAATCGTGGGGAAAACGTGTTCTTTATAGCAGTTCAATCTGGCCACTGCGAGTGTTACAGCACCTTACGACGGGTGATACGGGCTGTCGGGCACTCAGACCGCTGGTCAGGGGCGGCATTACATTGCCTCCCTTCAGTATAGGTGCATATTTTCCACAACTTACAGACAGGGGCCGTGGAAACACTTGATACATTCATGTAATGTGTCAAAACAAATCCGATTGTATTTGGCGCAGACTGGTGTCTTGGTGGTTGGCTTGCTCACGATCGTCTTTGTTTCTGGGCTACCCTTGGCTCTACTGACTTGTGGTATACATGCTAGGCCTGAGCCACGAAGGACATGACATTTTAGTAGGCACATATGAGGGTCAAATATGGCCAAGGGGATGCATTTTCGGGATGCATGAGGTGAGTACCTTCAGCGAAGGAAAGCATCATTGTGATGATGACGGTTTGCTTTATATACTGTACTATCCTTGGTGGACGGGATCCCAATTATCTGATGATTTGGTCAATGAGGCGCGACTGGCCGATACATAAAGACCTAAGCCTTCTACTTGACACTGCATCCAGGCCTTAAATTTCAGGGATGAGCCCTAACGTTGGGTCGAAAAGGCCCCGCCAAATTTGCTTCATTGTGGAAGCTCTGAGCCTCGCTCACCTCTACTTTGCCCAGTTAAGCAACAGAAGGCTTCAATCATCGGCGCTTCTTGAAGAGGAAAAAAAAAAGCTCTTAACGGAGCTCTGGATGCAGCGATCCTAGTATTTTGCCTTTACCTTTTGGTCTGCTACAATAGCCTGGTTTCTGTAAATGTGATCTTTTTGGAATTGCCCAAATGTCTGTAGCACAAGAATGCAAGTTGTTGATCAATGCGGAAGTAAAGCTCCATGAGCACAAATAAGCAAACCATCAGCGATCCTTTAGGCATACTGTTATCTCGGCCCAGTGATCAGCTGTGAAATAGCTTTTTTTCTTTTTTGCGCCAAAGGCCTAGACAACTATCAAATTGAGCATCATACTTCTTCGTGCATTCACATTTGGGCTTGGTACTGAATCTCAGGGGCAAGAGTCTGTTCCTCTCCGGGCGAAGGGAGGGATAAGCAAGCCATGATCCTTCTGCAGTTCTGTCTGGGTAGGGCCTGGAGACCAGCGCCCCGTACTTTAAGACATTGGGAGTCCGCAAAACTACTCTGAAGTACCGGGAACCGGTGTCCAGGCCCTACCCAAGTCGCGCTAGTGGCACTGTTGAAGGACGAGGGACAGTGTTAAGATACCCGCTTAGGCTCGGGTCAGACATGAGCTGGTTTACAGTTGCAGGGTTGCTCTACACGGAGTTCTCCGTAAAGGTGCACAAAACCCTTTGTTTACCCCACATTGATTCTTGTTATTTGTTCGCTAGTGTTGGATACTGTGGTGCCAGAGTACGCGCGTGCTGTGGAAATTACTATTACTACATCATTGAGTGACGACTGGGCCACAAGTTGGGTGCTTGGGGGGTTCTCCTCCCCAGGATCGCGTATGTCCACAAGGACAAGTGTCGAAGTTATAAGCATTATATACTCAGGTCTAATGCCCAGGGCACCCATAACATGAACTGACAGGACGCAAGCTGCGATATGGCTTAACTTCATAAGTTCGTGTCTTAAACACAACACTTAGCCTCGATTTCCTGAAGTTCATCGATCAAACACAATCGTAGTCTGTCAAATACAACCAGAACAAAAGGCTAGACAGACGGCTTTAGCTCATTCTGCGCTGGACGACGAACAGTACTCCAACACTATTTGGTGAGAATGCTCAGAAAACGTTCAGTCTCAACGCGCAATAATTCAAGCTTCCCCTAAGATCATGATTAGAACTTCATCCGCTGGATCATGTGATTTGATCTTTGTACACACAAATAGTTCTATGGCCTCGCGGTGGAAGCCTGGTCGAGCCACTCTGTATCGTCTGCACAAGGCTTCGAGAAGCGGTCTGCGGAAGCTGGGATTGAAGAGATCTTCGCACACCTGATTCCAATCTATTTCAACGAGATTGAATGGCACGTTAGGTGCCACGGTTTCCCATACAATGACCCTCAGTAAGCTCTTCTCTTCAATCGATAAGCATTCTATGCACAGCCGAGAGATGTTACTTTGAGGAACAGTTGAAGGAATGATACATTCCAAAACATGCCGGGTAATCTCCTGGTTCTGATCTTGAATATTTCCATCCTCGGGCTTCATGGAATCGGCACACGCTTGACCGAGTCCCTGTAAGGCAGGGGGAAGAAGGACTTGGGCGTAAGGCTTAGACCAGTATCGGTCCGTTGATGAATACGCTCCTATCGGAGTAGGCAAGCACAAATGGTCGCTTCAACGAGGTCAGCATTTCATCTCCACCCGGGGCCCATCTTACCAGTCTCGACCCAAGTATGCAACAAGTTTCAGATCGAGAGACCCGCCTGGGTCGTATTCTTGATCACGCATTGGCTTGCTCGAGACCCAGAGCAGATTCTGGCCGATGTACTTCAAAAACTGTGGATAATCGCTTGATACTTGTTGAGGAGACCGTGAAACTGTGCCATAGGAACAAGAGGGCAATTTGTGACAGAAGCGAGTCGTCTCCACTGCGTGGTTGACTCGTCATTTTATTCACTTTTCCCAAGTCATGGAAGGATAAGCCGTTGGCTCGTGCTCGCGGAAAGGTCCCTGTCAGTCTGCCGGTCGTCTAGCTCATAAATTGCCCCAGTCCGCGCAGCAGGGAGAGAAATCTCAGACGCTTCTCACGGCCTCCAACACAACGGTGCGAATTCTTCCGCCATATCGGCTGCACGGCGCCTACCCAGGAAGTATTAAGCTGTACCATTGAGATATTACTGGATCACAGCAGATCCGGAGACTGTTTGCCCACTGCGCCTTTCCAATAGCGTTAGATCTCGTGAAATTTGCCGCATTAGCGGGGGACTAGTACAGGCCCAAGTCTATTTCTGCAACAGTAACTAGCCAAAAACACAGAGAGGCGTTGATCAAGGCCGTACTTATATTCGTCCCTGGTGCCTGATTTGCTTGGCAGGAAATAACCCTAATCTAGCCGCATCTAGTGGCGGCCTCTAATGCGGCAAATCCCATGAGATCTTACGGTAGCTCCTTGGTCGATGTGAATTCCACCTATGATGTTATCATATCTGTACCACTCGCCTTGAGTCTAAGGATGGGTGACGTAACCATCGTGGAGATAATCGTCAAGATAATCCTTGTTCGTTCCAAGATCACTCAATGAGCAAGAACAAGATCAGCCAGTGTGTTCACCCCCACTCCAACAGAGGTTTCGTGTAGCACTGCGAGGCGCAGATAAGAAGGAGGCTGCCGTCGCGTCTTATTAGACCAAGTGGCGGCCAGTAAGACTTAGTTTATGCCGCTTCTAGTGGTGGGTAGTGAGTGTAATGTTAGGCAAGTCGTCAGCAGGCCCTTCATCCAACCTGTCATTAGCTCATTAACAGGGCTGGCCCACGCCGTTTTGGCTGCTCAATGCTGTTGGAGCTAGTTTACGCCGTGACTATACAAAGAAAACATTCATCTGGAATTTCAACCAACATTATGCTGCGGTCGAGCTTTCCCTACTACGTGTTATCTAGATAGGCGCAGAATTATCTGCTGATTACGTCTTGACTCAAAGATCTGACGAAGCACCCTTGGCTTTTATATGAATCGAGGACCCCTAACCCCGGAGAACGTTACTTCAGTAGTAGCCGCTAAGTAAAAAGGAAAGAGGAAAAGGCAGGCATCGAAACATTGTCAATACCTGCTTATTCGACGATTGTACAAGTACTTGACGATACATTGAAGTGACTACAACGGGTTCTAGACCGAAGCGTCGCAATCACTGGTTCTTATCACAAGCCTCCTGTCAGCCACCAGAATAGCTGCATGTTGGTTAACCAACAACCTGAGACAATGATTTTCTTCGTCACTTCCGTCCCTGTTATGCGGCACATTCAGCAAGGATCCCAAGGCTACCTGAAGGATGAATCTAGTGGAGGACGGAATCTATATGTTGGACAGACGTCCCAAACTGGAAGACAATGTTCCATCTGGCTTTGTCGGCATTCTCAGAACTTGTATCTTCCTCAACTACATATTTTCACTTCTTGCTACCATCAATCAATCCGCTAAATGAAGAATGTCGCATTCTCATCGTCAACACACCATAAAAAGTCAGGTAAACAAACACGCTTAGTCAGCAATTGACGGTCTCAATTAACACTTGTACCTAGTTTGTAAACAAGGTCCCATAACGCACCCATTCTACTCCGATTGGCTAGTCATTGGACGAGGCGAAAGCTTGCCTCGAGTATCTGAATAATAGGGCTCGGAGGCTTCCTCTTCCAGCTTTCTTACTCAATACATACCACTAGCTTCGTGAGTTGAAGAGAACCTCGAAAGCTCGCAATAAACATCTCCTTGGCACTGCCTGTTTTGGCTTCGATATGGTTTCCTATCCTTTCTTCTCACGAAGCCTTCGCAGAGAAATCTCGCTCAGCCAAAATTAGTATAAGCTATAAGGCTACTGCACTTCGTCCATTATAACCTCAACCCGCTTGCTGGGTCTTTCAGTGTCCTTTCGTCTGCTCTTAGCAATCTATGAAGATCATTTGCAAATTCCAAGGCATACGGCTGTATTGACATCCCAGTACTGACCCAGAGCGATACAGAGACGGACATCCTCCAGAGCGCTTTATATCTCCCTTCGAATTTCCATCCTGGCAACTCGTCTCGTCAAGTATACCAAACACCTATGATCATCAATCATCAGTTGGAATGTATGATCTGAGCGTAGACGAGACGTCCTCGATACCTACCGGTGTTCCTCCATATCCCGAGGGAGTGCGTAAGCAGCCGCAACAAGTACAGACAGGAGAGACAAACAAGAGAACCAGGCTAGGTTACCAGCGTATTTCAATGGCATGTGGTAAGTTACACTCCTGGGGGCGCACTTGGTTTAGTGTAGCTAAGCATATATCTCAAGGTCACTGTAGGCGTCGGAAGATCAGATGCACACGGTCGCCCTCAGACGCCCAACGTCGTTGTACTCACTGTATTCGTCTGTTTAAGGATTGTAGCTTCTCCATTGCAGGCCACGTATCCGCTGGTAGCTCTCAAACAAATAGGTTGACGAGGTCCTCTAGAGGGGAAGCAACCTTGACGATGTCTCCTGGAGCATCATTCAGCGACAGTCTATTAGGGCTACTGGATGGAGAACAGGTAACATCACAACTGTCAGAAAAGGATGTTACAGCTATGGCAGCTTCCATCGGCATTGGAGCCACCAGAACAAGAAGTGTCCCGCCCGAGACCAGAGGTTCGTTCAACATCCACGAATGAACGTCTTCTCGAACTAATCGCATGTCATAGTGTCCCTAGCATCTGCTACAGGGGAAGTCTCTTACATCCACAGAAAGCAGAGTCTCTTGAACTTGGCAATCCTAGATACTGGCAAAATCTCGACTTCTGATGTAGGAAAGCAGGACCAAAGTCAGCGGATGTATTCTTCCGAGGTGTGTACGGGTGTAGACTTCTCAATGTTTGTGCCTGGGTCACCTCCCTTACATTTGTTAAGACCCGAAAGCCTAAATCATATGTATCATGAAGATACAGAATTTATCAAGGAGTCCTGTGTTCACCCGGTGCGGCCTATGTCGTGCGAAGGGGAGTACTTAGGCATGTATGGTATCCAACGTCCTTCTCCAGAACCCTTCAATCGGCAATTCGGGCAGAGGTCCTATGAATTTCCCGATGACCAGCTCATGTCTGGGGGTGGCTTTACAATGGACGCAGCCCTTCAGCTTACAGCCGAGACAGAGCCATCGGTAAACTATCCACAATGGTATCAACCACAGCTCTATCTAAGCCATGCCTTGGCGAACGACCTGAATACTTATGCTGGCGCTTGGCAGCATATGTGACAGGTGTCATTCCCAGGAACGACCTAGTGTATACTAAGTTGTTCTTCAACCTCCTGCTAGCTGGAATGTCGCTTATCATTTACATTTGTTGCAAAAGGTCATGCATTCATACGAAAGCGAAGAAATGGAAAAGGCAAAAGACGAAAAAGAACATGGAGAGATTTGCAACATGTGTCATGATCAATACAGCCAGGCTCTTGTGACTCCGAAGGCTTGCCAGATAATCTCGTTGCAGCCACTGTATTGCGTAATTTGGAGGCGAACTAGCCTGTCTAAAACTGGGTCGTAAAGTGAGGCTCCATAAGAACGTCGATACTAGGATTTTGCCTGCATATCCCTGGACAATGTCCCTCGAATATCGAAACGACCTTCCTTGCCTCTCTCTCCAGTGAGACTATTTGATGGTGCTGCCTTTCTAGAAGGTATATTTTAACTATAATAAAGGATATAGTATTTCTATCATTTAAGTATAATACTTTATGCTCTTACTATAACTAGTTTTCAATCTTGTTGTGTTACCAGATTGAAAACCAAATTCATAACAATGTCCTTGCGAGATTTGTAGCTTTGTAGCCATCGAGGCTGAGACTCAAGAGATCTGGCGATGTAATCCAAAGAGTCTCCGACGGTACTGCCTCCGGACTTAGATCGCGCTAAGCAGGAGCTTCGAATGGCACGCCAGCCTCGGTTACTGTTCTGCGCAATCATCAAGCCCATCTCGACGCTGACTGCCAGTGAGTCTGCGTCCTGAGAGACCTTGTGGAGTTTGTTGGTCATTTCTTTGAGATGCTCTGGTCGAAGGGTATCTTTGAATATTCGCCCACCACATCGAGGACGTCGTACAAACGATGGCGTAACTCAGTTATAGGCTGTCTAGCCGCAACAAGAGGCTCCTGACAGAGAATGTTTTGGACGAGAAAAGCATCAAATGCTCCAGGTCCACCATTGGCAGGCTCTGTTAGGGTTTTGCTAAAGTAATCTTTGAGGCGAACCTTGGTACGTTCCACGTAGAGTTCTTGCTCTCCGCTACTGACTACATATGTAGTCACGTCTCGAGTCGCATCATATCCGATGTAGATCGAACACGGCTGTTTTCTAACATGAATTGTGTACCGGGGATGCTGAAAAGCAAAGACTAATAATACCGTCAATTCAAACTCCTAGGAGAATTGATTTGTGCCGGAAGCTACAACTTACTTGACGAGCGGATTTGACTCTGTGAACTGCGTGAATGGACTTCCAAGGGCGCCCAGTAGTCCGGCTCCCCAAGAAGAGATTTGCAGAAATGTGGACAAATGTCCAGAGACGTTAAAAGCTGCAAAGCGACGTTGCGACTCAACGGGAGTTTATGCCCAAAGGTGGTCTGTGGATGGGTCGTCAGAGTGCAAAATCTGCGGATGGTTAGTCGCTCCAAGTTCAGTCCCAGCGGCGATATAATATATTATCTCAGTTTACACTACACAGAGTCAGACACTGTCATTCTCCGCGTTGGCTAAAGCCGTTTGTCAGGAACCATTAGCTTAGTGTGCCATTTCCCAGTGAAGTAATCCTTAGCGGTGAGGGAAATGTAGTAGTGACTTACTTGGAGAAACTTTTGGACATCTGCATCGTCGGCTGCCTCAAGCCAATGCCCAGCTGATGTATCAGGTGCTGAGCTGCGCAATTCAAATATTTCACAGGAAGAACTTTGCACAAAGTTTTCTGTATTGGTGAGAACACCTTGGATATCAGGAATATTGATGAGCGACGGGACGAAACTATCCCGATCAGCAGTTGGATAATGTGATGACTCAATTTCTCGTCTTTCCACATCCTTGAAACTGCTCGCTAGGCGAGGAACAAAAGGAGGAGGAGCCTGTCTAAGCCGCTGGACTTCAGGCAATGAGTGGCGACGCATCTTGACTTGAACAAAAAACTGGCCTTCGAGCTGACTTGCCTTCTTGTGAACCAAACATGCCGCGAGAACGATGGCTACAGGATGCTCTCGCCTTCATAAATTCGACAGACAGGCTGTTCTAGTCTCTGGATTCTCATCAGCAGCCATGACGTTTTTGGTTGAATGAAGGCGGCCTTGGAATGCCTTATTTACAGAGAGCGCAACCACCACCTACGACTTGAGACAGTGGCGTCTGCAGACCAAGCACACTTGAAATTGTGCACCCTCTCGGCCTCACCAACCTAAGGTATATTACTCAACTTGCATCTCATGTGCGGCAACGCCCGTAATGCTTCAAAAACGTTAGCGATATGTAAGCTTTGATATTAACTCATTATGAATGAACTACGAAGTAACGTCTTAATCTCCGATATTCCTTTAAAGCCTTCAATCGAGATGGTTGATGTTACAAGTCCAGGCTTAACATGCAGCAGGTGGCGCAGGACAGTGGAGGCTGTGTCGCGGGGTTGTGAAGAAGGTATACATGGGGGCTCAAAGACCAGTATTAACAAACCATTTAAGTCGCTTTTCTTCTTATCGGAAGGGGAATACCATAGCATCCGATTCGAACGAGGCTTAGTAAGGCGTTTCGCGAGGTGTTCTCCTCCGGGGTCTGATATGCGTGTCTTGTAGACTTTTATTCAACCTAGGAGATTGCGAATTATGTCGGATATCTCTTCACCAGGTATTTCCGCCGATAGCGCTCTTGCTAGATTCGATGACCTCGTTAAGCAAGGAAGGCTGCTTTACGGGCCTAGTACCAATGAGATTATCAATGGAGAAGGCATCAAGGTTTGTACCGGGCGTATACTGTCTTGTCAGTCAAGATAAGTGCTAATCTGTTATAATATGACAGCTCAATTTTCGAATCTGTAAGAGTTTACAAAAGATATCCATCTTACCACCGGACTCTGACGCTCGAAAGGGCTTACGAGGACCTTTCTTAAACCCAGACGCAGACTTTACTATCGCAAATGTCAGTCCCTATCATGTGCTTGAGCTCAATATGTATTGTATCTATCGACCGCAATCTGTTTTACATACGAAGCACTTTGCACCTCAGACAGACGACCTCGACGTAACTGATTTCGCTGCTACATGGTCTGTTATGGGATCGTTGGAATACAAACAGCCACAAATGATGATTCATAACTGTGGTGTTAATTCAGGCTCTTCACAAGGTCATAAACACATGCAAGTGTGCAAGAAACCTCAGCCATTCCCTTTGTTTCCCGACTCTGCAACTTCGACGAAAGGCAAGTCCCCTTTTTCCAAGCACTAAATCTCAAAGAACGATACTAACAGAAGTCCCAGAAATTGCAAGTAACATCACCGGAGTTCCATACCAACATTTAGTTTTCCGTCTTCCTGATAATCCCAAGCCGGAAGATTTATACAGGGAATATCAGCGGTTATTCGTGGAGAGCGTTAAGAATAAAGAGGCCTCTTCGTTTGGCTTGGACTACAATGTCGCAATGACGAAGGAGTCGCTCTGCGTGATACCCCGGCGTCACCGACGTAAGGAAAATGCTGGGGCAAATTATGGGGTCAATACTGCAGGTATGCTTGGTATTATATGGGTTGCAAGTCAGGAGGAGAGAGATAGCTGGGATGAACTAGGGATGACTCGCTACCTCACATATTTGGGAGTGCCGCTGGGAACTGCCGACCTGTAGTTTCAATTATACATAGACCGCCTGGTATAGTCAACCGGTTCCTTCTTGGGTAATGCGATTCAGGAGAATTGTGTGATGCTAAGTACTGAACATGGCTGGCTTGGTGCCAATAAACCACATTGTATAAGTTACTCCGATCGCGACATGAGAAATGGCACGTTTGTAATATGATACGTCAAGTTCGATCGTTTGTCCTATGTTTCTTCCTTATCCTTTGCTGACCGTAATGCCGACTTCGATCTGTCTCAAAGAGATGTATATCGCCAACTATTTCCACTCGCTACTTCCGGAGACTCATCCGAGTAGGCTAGTATGCATAGAACAGAATATTCTCGTTATCTTGTTGCCGTATGCGTGAGTTCTCACGTTTCAACAAATACTTCATAAGCCAGGCTGTGGCTGCACAGGCGATGGAAAAAGCAGCGCTGGAGGACATTGCAACAGTATAACGAGGCTCATCCCATGAAGGCCATAGATACTAAGTATAGATAATCAGTAATCATTTCTTCTTGCAACAGGTTCAAGCAACTTACTGCTGTCCAAACAAATGATGCATTTGCAAACATATTGACGATTGCAAGCGACACTGCTTTCTTCTCTTTCGTTTGTCCACATGTACTTGCGACCCATCCAAGAATAATGCTGTTAACGGCATAGGTTCCGATAGAAAATACGACCATGGCGACTTGATCTCAATGTTAGAAGCTTGGATATGATGATTCTAGATAACAACTCACAATATCTTGCACCTGTGTTAAGTGTAGCGCACGCTAGAACAAATCCACAGATAGCAACCGCTTTTGCAACAGTAATATGCCATGTTCGCTCGTTTTTCTTACCTGGGAAAAGGACCATTAGCAAGACTTGGCCCAGGTTGTAAGTGTCATGTTTTACCTGAATGTGCCGACCATATCACAGAGATGATACCAGCAATAAGATACGGTGGGCAGGTGAGCACGAGTGTAATGGTTCTGTTGAAGCCTAGGGTTTGGACGGCGGTAGGGAAGAAGTTCTTGAAGCCGTTGGCTGCAATATGCATGTGTTGCATGAAAACAAATACCCATAGTCTCTGCTAACGTATCAGTTTGTTGAAATAAATCTCAAAAAGTAGACCATACCTTGTCTTTGATTGCTTGTTTGAGGCCTTCAAACGTGCTCGACTTGCCCTGATTGCCAACAGTATCACGCTCTATGCGGTCGTGAGCTAGTTTCCGTTCCTCGGGCGTAAGCCACCATGTCCTGGTAGGATCATCAGGTAACAAGAAGAGTGACAGTGCTGCTATAAAGAAGGTGGCGACACCCTGAATGATGAAAAGCCAGCGCCAGCCTGACAATCCAGCAATCCCCTCCATCTGGAATATTCCAAGGGCAATAAGCCCAGCAAAAGCAGTGGCTAGGATATTCCCAGTATACAAGATAGAAATTCTTGTGGCTATCTCTTTCCTCGTATAGAAAATAGAAAGCATGTATAATGCACCAGGATAGTAGGGCGCTTCGGTGATTCCGAGGAAGAATCGTGTCAAGACTAGGCCAGTGAAGGACTTGGCAAGTGCAGTAAGTGTACTAACGACAGCCCATAGAAGCATAAAGCCTCCCATGTACCACGATATGCGTACCCGAGTAATGAGCATATCTATGAGAAGCGATTAGGTTTTTCAACTACCAAGATCAACATCATTTTGATCACTTACTGCTTGGAACTTGGGCGAGGAGATATCCGACGAATAGAATACTAACACATGTTGCGTACTGGGAATCTGTGAGGCCGAGCTCTTCTTCAAGGTTGTCCAACCTCGCCAACGCGATTGCGTTACGGTCGAGATAGTTCAACCAGTACATAGACCACAGCATCGGCATAATCCAGAGATCAAGTTTCCTTACGAGCCGAATCTCGGCGGGGTCGACCTTTGTGGAAGCTCCAGCATAGTCAACAGCGGCCACCTTCCCCTCTTCAGTGAGAACATTCTCGCAACGGTCGACATGGATTTTATCAGTCTCCATTATATTACTCTGAAGTGTGCTCATGATTTGGGATACGGAAACAAATAGTATATATAGAGTCGTCTGTTGTGTAAAAAAGGCGAACCCTGTTGATGAACGGTCGTTAGAGGGTTGTTTGACCGGGTGGAAAATATTTAGGTGGTCTTAATATGCCTTTTATATTACCGCCCGGTTATCAATTGCGCTTTAGACCTCAACCCCCAAGTGCGGAGAAGGCCACGGCCCCATGGGGAGTCCCTGGTCCTTCCCCGGATTTCTTGCCTCTGGAGAACTCGAAACAGGCATTTTCTCATCCATGATTCGCCAGTCTTTCAAGGAGCCGTTTTAGAATAAAGTTTCGTGGGGGAAAATACTGCGGGGTCTGGGGTTGGAAGAAGGCGATATGAAACAAATTGAGCCGAGGCGGTAATATACTCAAGGAATATACCCGGTGTGGGCCAACCGGTACACAGTTTCGTATTCAAGACTTGATTGGCCAGGATGGTGGGTGAAAGCGGCGAGCTGATATTAACATAACCGAGTATGGATCACCTAGACCAACACCGATGCCATGGTGGATATCTTGCTAATGTAATTAGATATATTAGACCTCTACCACATATTGTGTGCTTTGACGACGTTCTGTGATCAAATTCTTACCAACTTAATCGTTCTTTCGACTCTGGCTGAGCTATAAACTATGAGCTCACATACTGCTATTCACGTTCCTCCTTTTCAGGGAGTTGTGCCCTTTGCAACTGGAGGGTTGTCTGGAATATTTGCGACAGTGTGTATCCAGCCTATAGACATGGTCAAGGTCCGCATTCAACTTGCTGGCAGTAAACCTACGACTGGCGTTTCTTCATCACCCCTATCCGTCGCAAGGGATATCGTCTCCCGCGGCAAGTTCCTAGATCTCTATACTGGTCTCTCGGCGGCAATTCTACGTCAGGCAGTATATGCAACCGCCAGATTAGGAATCTTTGAATCTCTTCAGAAGTCTTTCCAACGCCGAGCAGACAGGCAGGGAAGAAAGTTGAACTTCTATGATCGTGGGATGGCGGCTCTGATGGCTGGGGGCTTAGCGGCCTTGGCTGGCAATCCCGCTGACCTGGCTCTGATCCGCATGCAGGCAAATAACTTTGTGCCCGAAAGCCAAAGAGCCAGATATCGCGGCGTTTTTGATGCCCTGCGACACATTGTCAAAAACGAAGGTGTCTTTGCTCTTTGGCGAGGGACAAAGCCAACAATGCTTCGAGCGATGTCCATAAATCTGGGCCAGCTCGCCTTTTTCTCCGAGTCAAAAGCACAAATTCAGCAACGCATTCCAGAGGCTCCTGAAGCTGCGCAAGTGCTCGTTGCGTCAGCTGTGGGCGCGTTCTTTGGAGCTGCGTTTGGCCTTCCATTCGATTTTGTCAAGACGAGGCTGCAACAACAACAAAACATGTCATGTATCCCATCAGTCTCTCGTTACAATGGAATGATTGACTGTGTGCGGAAGGTTGTGCGTGAAGAAGGGTGGCAGCGGTTCTACCGAGGTTTCGGGACATTCTATCTGCGAGTTGGACCCCAAGCGTAAGTTAGCCGCCCTCTTTGATGAAAATCTTATGCTAATTGGTCCAGTATCATCACTCTACTCGTGGCGGATAGGTTGAATAATGCTATGGGCGTATAATCTGGGAGAAGATGAGATGGTGGTGACGTTTGAGTAACCGCGGTTATGCGGAGAATTAGCGTACTGTGTGGGTTCGTACTCGTTAGCGCCACTTCACTTGATAGCCGCGGTTATTAAGACAACCTAAACCGTAGTACTGTGTTTGCTCGCCACATCCTAAGCGTACGAATATACTTTATTATCTTACGTCGGCTTCTTGCTTTCTGACCCTCAATCGCAGAGCCGATCCTTAGGCTTTCAAGTTATCGCCATGTCGCAGTCTGCAAGTGAAGCGACGCGGACCAGGACCCGAGCGAAGCAGGCATGCACGTCTTGCCACTCACGTCGGATTCGTTGCAATGTCATGGATGAGAACCCATGTTTCAATTGTACTTCGACAGGCAGTACATGCGAGGTAGTCCCTTCGAAGAGAGGCAGGTAAGGGAAATAATTTTCATGAAGCCGAGGCCCATTTCTGATCATCTTAGGCACAAACGACGCAGAAAATTAAACCAAACAGCCCCATCTGAGGCTTCACACAGGGAAGAGACCCCCATACTAGATCCTGGTCCGGAGATCGACACTCAAGATGATTCAATCTTTCCATCCGTTACCGAATATCTTCAAACTCCACAAACAGGCCAATCCATCTCGCAGAACACTTCCCCTTCACAGCTCGCTGGTGATGATCCCAGCCCTATTTCCGACCCAGGAACGAGGGCATGGAACCTCATCCAAGGTGGCATGTACTTTGGTGAATCGAACGCGCTGAACTCTGTCGCCAGTGACGATCATCACTCAGCCTCACGACCTCGAAGCTCCCGGCGAACCCCCCGATACTATGCAGTTCCCAGAGAGCCCACTTTAGAGACTACAAGGGTAGACGATGAGAACAGTGCCTGGGCCCTCAAAAAGCGAATTCTTCAAGAGCAAGGAGCGCTTGATACGCCTACTCAACAACAGTACACTCCCATATTACAGGCGTACTTCCAATGGTTTCACCCTTGCTTCCCTATCTTGGACAAGGTTGAGTTCAGCAAGGTGTACGTCAAGCAGAGCATATCATTATTGCTTCTCAACGCCATGTTGTTTGTTGGTGTCACATACTCAGAGGAAGCTGCTGTTCGAAACTTAGGTTACAGCAACCTCGGCGAAGCAAAATGGCAACTTTACACCAAAGCCAAGCTTCTGTTCGAAGCGGACTGGGAGACCAACAATCTTACAATTTTACAGACATTATTCCTCTTAACATTTTTGAGAGTACCTATGAGCACTGTTAAAGGTCACAGATACTGGTTGAGCGCCGCCATCAATCTTGCTCATCTTCATGGCCTTCATAGAGCCTCACCCCAGACTTCAGCCACAGCTACTTCTGATTCATCCGCCCAGACCAAAATTCGACGCAGAATTTGGTGGTCTTTATATGTCCGTGACATACAAAGTTCAACTTCCCTGGGCTTACCTGCTCGGGTACGGGATGGGGACAGCGATCTTCCCATGCTTAACCATTCTGATCTTATGGATTCAGAGACCCCTTGCGTGGAATGGCTCGCAAATTCACCGACTATGGAGCAAATAGCTTACGCCACTAATATGCCCAAGCTTATGGGCTTATTGGACCGTATAGCACAACGTTTCTTCTCACCAAGGCCACCGTCAGACGAGCGACTTGGCTCTCGTGAAGACTTTATGAAGGCTATAGAAGTATGGAAGACTGGATTACCACCGAACATGCAAGTCATCGATGTCGACGGCAAGGTTCCAAACATTTGGACGAGTCTTCTTCATCTGGCGTACAAGTATGAAGTCAATATTGAAGAGACATGTTGAAGTGAGGCTAACAGGTTTCAAGTCATCTAATAATGTTACTATACCGAGACGATCTTATCAACCAACAACCACAAGGTCAAAATGGTTTACAAGCTGCATGCCGAGTAACCCGGATCGCGGAAAGCTTACTAGCAAGCGGCATGGTCAAATACAGCCAACTGTCCTTGTATGGAAACCACTATAAACTTTCCGCGGTTAAGATCTCTGCTAATCTTTCTCATATCCCCGCAGGATCACCAGCGTCTTCGCGGCGCTTTGTATTCATACAACCCACCTCCAGCAGTCTCAAGGAGTACCACGCAGGCTCGGAGAGAACCGAGCTCGTCTCTGTCTCCTATGCCTGAAAGAAGCTCAGAAGTCATGGGATATCAACAACGATATTCTCGACCTGTTCTTTAAGCACGTGGAGGCTCGAGTTGCGATTGAATTCCAGAAGGAATACGCCAGTGAGATGGTTGACGGCGCATCGGCGGGGTTACATGATGGTGTTCCATCAGTTGTGGCAGAAACGCCATCCACTTCTCTACCTACAAATGCCCTTCCGGACCAAACCGGCGATGGAACAGAGACTACACTCGATATCTCGCGAAGCTTTTCCGACGATTTTCTGACCTTCATCGGTCCGGGTGTGGACTTCTGTGTTGGTGAGGTCATGGGTATGCGAGATTTCGATACGTTGCAGCGTTGGTTCTGATAGGATATCTACAATTTTAACCCCCGTTGCCTTGTCCAGTCACTCTCCATTTCGGCTTTAATGAAGTGCTTTTCTTATCTATTGCCTCAAAACACGGGTGAAAATACAATCTTGATGGTCTTATGCTCAACAAGTCGATCGCTCGTAAAGGTCTAATGTTCACAAGCGTTGGGAGATGATGCGACGACAGCGCATTCGGAAAAGTAGAATGACTTTATTCATAGTCGTTTGTTGAGCCAAAGCCTAAAACGGTTACCGTGCCTGATTCCAAACGCATGCTCGGCACAGCCCTTCCTCAATTTATTGCAAGTCTGGCGCTTTTTGCTCAAGCATTGATGGCTTTTCCACACCTCTGTCACTACTAATACTAGACTAAGAGTCGTCCATTCCTAGCTCTGCAAGAATACTCTCGTTATGAGCACCAAGCTCTGGCACAGCGTCCATCCTCGGCTCCTTTTCCTTCTCCCATCCAGGTGGGATCATTGCTGGGACTGGCCCGCTCGGTGTCATCAATTCGGCCCATCGCTCCCTCGCCTGAAGCTGAGGATGATCCCAGACATCTCTCAACTGGTTCACTTTGGCATTAGCTATAGCAGCATCTTCAAGCCTCTCGGTAACTTCTGAGGTCGTCATTCTCGAAAAAGTCTCGTGGATAATGGATTTCAGCAACGTGCTGTTCTGAACTCTCAGCGAGTTGGTGATGAATCTCTCATCTGATGATAACTCTGGCGTACGGAGAACTTTATGACAGAAGCTCGCCCATTCTCTTTCATTCTGAATGCCAAGCATTACGGACTCTCCGTTGGCCACCTCGAACGGGCCATAAGGGTATATGGAGGCGTGAGAAGCGCCATTCGGTGATGGTCCGGGGGCGCCGTCATACGCATAGTACATTGGGAACCCCATCCACTCGACCATACACTCTAGCATGGAAATATCGATCCCACGACCCTTGCCCGTCTTTGAACGGTTAATAATAGCTGATAGTATGTTGGAATATGCATACATCCCAGCAGCAATGTCGGCTACCGAGATTCCAACCTTGGCCGGCTCGGTTTTGGTCCCAGTCACCGAGAGCATGCCGGCCTCGCTCTGAACTAATAAATCATAGGCCTTCTTGTCCCTATACGGTCCATTTTGTCCGTAGCCCGAGATATCGCACACGATCAATGATGGGTGTTTCTCTTTGAGTGCCTCATAAGAGAGACCCATTCTTGCAGCAGCCCCGGGGGCAAGGTTCTGGACAAGAACATCGGCTTTTTCCAGAAGTCGAAACAGAACATCTAGATCTCTGGTATTCTTCAAATCGAGAGCCAAACTCTCTTTGTTGCGGTTAACCCATACAAAGTGTGAAGACATGCCGTCCACTCGTGTGTCGTAGTGTCGGCAAAAATCCCCGGTTCCTGGTCGCTCAACTTTAATAACACGAGCGCCGAGGTCCGCCAATTGTCGAGTGCAGAAAGGAGCGGCGATGGCCTGCTCAAGGCTGACAACAGTGATGCCATCGAGCGGTCGGTCTTTGGAAGTGAACGATGGCGAAGTTGATACAGACGCCAGACAGCGGCGATTTGCGTGGTTCAAGACTCTTGATCCGTTGGTAGATGGAGAGAGTCTTTTGAGATAATTCCATGGTTTTGTTGAAGACCTTAAGAAAGAGATCCTGTTGGGAGTCTGAGCCCGGAATTTTGTAGCTGCTCTCATTGTGATCTGAAGCATAACAGGCAACGGTGGTGTCATCATCCAATGTTAATTAATCTTGAGGATGATCTCTCATTGATTGTCGCAAATTGTCTCGAGCTGTAGACTCCAATGATATATCTGACTATGCTTCTTGTATTACCCGGCGAGCAAGTGTGGGCTCCGAAACCTATGAAGAGTGGAACATGGTTCCAGGCAAGAAGCCGACGTGGTCGGCCACTTGTCGAGTCACCGAGAGGGCCAAGTCCGAAGTAACCGCGGCTACTAAAGTTCTTGTCCGATGTGGGGAAGTTGATATGACGTATCATTACTCTAGTCAGCTAGCCTCCATACAGGGTGTGAGTAGGCTGCTCCGCAATCCACACGTTGTATGATTACTGTAACTCCACGCATAAGCTGATTCACTGATCGACCATTCATCTACTGAGGACATCTCACATGGAAGCAGTTTCTCAATGATCACAAAACAGGACTGCGTCAAATTGAATCTGAACACAAGCCCTTGAATCACATTCATCGGTAAGAAGCAACATTAATTACCGCTCTATTATTCTATATACTACTGAGTGAAAGACGAAGGTCGCATGGCAACAGCATTTCCAAATCACGGTGCGATTTGAACCGTCTTGGACATGCTTGGAACGCCCTGCGGCGACATCACAAAGAGGTAGTAGAATCCAGGCAACAACACACCATTGTCCTTGGGTAGCTTGACAGAGTAGGAGTTGCCCTTCACTTGGAAGTTGGTAAGGGGAACGCGTCTCTGGTCACTGTTGACAGAGTGGGTGGCGCTGCCCATGCGAACAAGTGACATAGTGACCTTGCCCGAGGTGTTTGTGACGCGGAATTTAATAGTGCTGCCCGCCTTGACTGGCTTCTCGGCAAGGTTCTGAATGATCGGGCGGGCAGCGAGGGAACCGTCCTTGTTGAACAGGTAGGGAGGCTGGAAGATCTCTCCATCAGCATGATCAGCTGTCTTATCGCAGTTGGCAGTTGAACCACCGATGGTAGCGACATAGCAGAGTCCACCACCTCCGATAAAGACAGTGGCATCAGGCAGAAGAATCGAAACAGAATGGTAGTTACGGGGTACAGCATGGGGAGCAAGCTGAGTCCACTTGTTGGTCTTGGGGTTGTACAGCTCAGGGGTCAGGATGCTGTCAGTGTTGGTGAAAACAAGAGCCTTGCGCTGGCCACCGGTCACAAGTACAGTTCCATCAGGAAGAACGACAGCATTGCCGAAGCCGCGAGGGAAAGCCATATCAGCAACACGCTTGACAGTAGCCGGCTTGAAAGGCTCTCCGATGGTGGTGATGTGTGCGCGCTTGTTGGAGTCGGATTCAGTGTAGTCGGGAGCGCCTCCAGCTGACAGAATCTTACCGGCAACAGCATCGTACATGACCCAGATACCACACATAGCATCATCGTCATCTCTCTTGCCTGACTTGACCATTGAACCTTGTCGCTTTGTGCCGTACCAGTGCTGCTCTTTACTGGGGCCAGCCTGGAAGACGCTGCCGTCCTTCCATCCGACGAGCCAGGCGTGGTTATCCTCACGCCAGATACCTTCGTGATCCGTTGTGAGCATGGGCTTGACATCGGCTCCAGGAAGCATAGTCCATTTGTTTGACTTGGGGTCGTAGACCTCGCCGTTCTTTCCCTCACGGGGACCCGAGTAGGCTCCTCCAATGGTGAACACCCTGCCATCTGACAGAATAGTTGAAGTCTGATATCCGCGGGCCACCTTCATATCTGGTCCTCGAGTGAAATCGTTTGTCTTAGGGTTGTAGAGAGTTACGGCCTCGGCATCAGAACCGCCCTGGATGATAATGCGACCGTCGGCAAGCTGACTCATTCCGGGGCAAAACATGTCGTGATGGGTATCGGCCACCTCCCGTCGTCCAATGGCTCCTGTAGGAAGATCCATAGCACCAAACTGCGTTCGGCCAGAGGCACCTCCAAAAGCATCAGGACCCCAGGATGAGAAGAACAGCAGCTGTTGCGACTGGGGGAACTGAGGAACAACGTAGGCTGCAACGGGAATGAGGGGCAGGCGGATGATATCAGACCATTTACCCTGAGTCACAGGCTTGGACTCGGACGGAATATGAACGACGCTGTATCTGTTGCTCTGGACCCAGAAGAGAGATGCTTTGGGCTCGGTCTCCTTGATATGGCAAACGTTCTCGATGCGGTCATGCACTGCCTTCTTGCATGTCTTGATAGTAGAGCAGAGATCAGCACACGCAGCAAGAGTGGTGACATCTTTGACCATCCTAGCCGACGCGCCAACAAAGTCAGTGTTATGGCAGACATTGAATGTCTTGCCACTTTTAGACCGGTACTTCTTAGTGCCAGAGGGGCACTGGGAAATAAAGAGTCCTTCTTTGACGTCCTTGACGCGAATAGTGTCAAAGTCTTTGTCCTCCTCCCAGTCCATCTTGACTTTGTTACCGTCGTCCTTGACGTGGCAGACGCGATTCTTCTTATCGTAGACGGCCTTGACACATCGTGGGTCTTTGCTGCAGATCTGAGCACAGGCATTTGTGGATCTCACTCTCTGGGCGATCTTGAGACTTGGGCCACCGTATCTGTAGTCGGTCCTGGGGCAAATGGTGTACGCAACGCCGGTGCCGGAGGTCCAACTCGTTTCCTTCGACGGGCATTCGGTCAGAGCGGCGGAAGCGAGGGGGGTGAATAGTAGGGCTGCTAGAGCCACGAATGTAGGTTGTACCATGTTGATTATGGCAGAGATATTAATAGCGAGATAAAATTGAGCTTAGAAAGAGTGTATGACGTGGGAAGAGAGTGTCGAAAGATGCATTAAGGATCGGATTAGCGTATTAAGCAGTTGCTGATATTATCGTATTAGGACCTGAACCACGGAATAATTGAACAGGCGAATAAAAGACAGCAGATAAACGAATGAAATTAACGAGAGAATGATGTTGAATAAGGAAAGAAAGGATAGACGGAGGACGGGTGTAAAGAGGAAGTGTCCTGTCCGTTGTCCGTAAAAGGGAAAGCAGAGACCAGGCTTTTTATGTTCCCAAGTCGATCGCTACCCAAGGAACTTTGCGGCTCAAACTTAATTCGAATCCAAACAAGTCGCTATCTTTAGTTTCTAACGACCCTTGTTGTATGGACGGAAATATGGCTTATCAGGCCCCTGTCGAACGGACCTACCGGTACCTGACGCTAACTAGACCATTTCAAGCCGCACCAGGTTCTCGGGACCCACGCCAAGATCTTCGGTGAGGGCCTTATTGAGAAAATACGAGGTTTAAAATACGACCCAGGCGGCGATTTCTGTGGGCGCCCCAACTGAAGACGGACAACAGGGGCTACGCCACTATTACTAGTAAACAACTTATAGCCTTCAGAGCCACTATCGTGAGGCCTCAAAGCCCGTGCGCCAGTTGTTTTAGTGAAGTTCTCCCGCACCATGATATCCAATGGAAGCATCCATTACAATTTCATCTTTTGACTAAACCTTGCACGGCTCGCGTAAAATTCCATCATGGTGACCCATCTGTGAAAGAGTGGATAGTGAGTCGTTTGTGGGCAATTGAGACCAATAAGAACACGGATAATCATCGAAAATCTTCAATGTCTGTTCTTGTCAAGTTTGGTTGTAGATGAAAAAGCAAAACACGTCCGGCGATATTCCATTCCTGATTTTATTGAACCTTCACGTTACTTCTTGGCATGTCGAAAGGAGATACTTACAAAAGTTCTCGGACGGTCTGCTCAAGGCGCGGCGGAAGCTATACTACGTACGAATGAAGATTTCAAGTCTCTTGGGGTCTAGACCGATATCTTTCCATAACATGAGAAGAGAAATGGTCTCGGCCGTAATCTATGATGGTAACTCTATTCGAACTTGGCTTTAAGAGCCTCAAGAGCCTTGATTTCGCTCTTGTCTCACCAGTGTACCTCTTTTGACAGTACCTGCACCCCCAACGTGTGCTGGAACCTATCGACCACTAATGGTATCAACGCTGGGTTCTTTCTAGAAGCGGGGTCATAAACCACAATGTCGTCGATGCATCGTGCGGCAACAAGACGATATTACCCCGATAATATCCACGCTTCCACCTTGAATGATGTCAACTCGCCTGCTGGTGAGTTGAGCAGCTTATAGACAGACCATACTGATATGGTCAGGAAACTTCAGGGGGCTAAATCGCGATAGCTGATGGGTTTCCAACGCCGAATATAGAGGGTACTGGAATAAGCATACAAATTTGAACTCAATCATGATGCTCTTCAGGATGCTCTTCAGGATGCTCTTCAGGATACGGCCTAGACTTTGTGGAGTTGGTAGTTCTTCTTATTGTCTCTTTTCTGGGGCTACAGCTTCTTGAGATTGCTGGTAGATGAACTGGACTCGACGGGTTTCAACGTATCGGTTATACATGACGTTACTGACCTGATCTATGGAATGAGCCAGAGAATAAGAAATATCAGCAGCGACTGTTTGACATACCCTACCAATATTAGATTGAGTGCATCACAAATAAGTAATATAATCCTCACCATACTATTCTAGATATCTCACGTAGTTAGAAAGAGTACACATACCAATGGGCTGCTTACCATGCCACCTCAGAGCAGTTGATGGCTGCCCAACCCTCTCCATTTCTTCTCAGTGAGAAACTCTCGCTGGCCGGTTAGAAGCTCTAACTAATTGGCTCCAGAATACGGAAAGAGTCGCTCGGCTTGTTGCACGCATTCAGGAGGGTACTGCTTGCTTGTTAATTCCTTAAAATGAATTTGTAGATCAATGGGCGTCGAGGAATGATTGGAAGTCGAAGCAACGTTAGATATGCATTCATGGGCACAACAATACAGAGTGAAGGTAACAACAAGATATAAAGATGTCAAGTTGAGGGAGGCTTGGTGTTGTGGATCATAGGGGTTGGTCCGTCCACCCACCAATAGCAAGCTGAATGCTTATCTAATCTCCACGTGATCTCACTCAAGTGACCACTGTCAGGTGACCATGAAGAAAAGTCTTGGTTCGTTTGTGCTTTTCTGACTGGGTGCGACCGAAGCTATAGCACAGGAGGGCCTGAGTCGCATGCGAGCGGTCCGACAGATGGGATGATGAAAACAGATTGAGGCGCCTGAAACAAAAATCCCGACGCTGGGCCTTGGTCGGCTTAGCTTCTCCGTAGGAACCCGCACCAACCCCTGGTGCTCCAGGAGGTTGGTCTCCGCGCTGTTACCCGAAGTTTTGACGCCTCAGCACGGCGAAGAGAAGATGACATTATCTAGCAAGAGGCTTCTCATTGCGCGTGTAGTCTCTATCGTTACAAGTCTCGATATAAGCCGAGCATTCCTTGCACCTTTACTGTCTCGGCCGAGTCCAGGAGACCCATTATCCGCTAAACTGTCTTTGGACTTCATCTAATCAAGTTGGATCTTGTCTTTCTCGTCTTGGCTTTCTCTTGATCCCCTCTAGCGGTTCTGTACCATGCAAAAAGCTTTTTTCTTACAGAAGCTCTCGTCAGTCAAGCTGGCCAAATACCTGGCTGTATTTGAACCGATCTGGCTACGCCACAAATACCACAATTGGCTGGGATTGAACATGAAGCATGATCCAGATAAACACTTCAGACTCGTTATGCAATCCTTCGACTTTTTCTTTGCAGTCGACGGTCTAGCCATATCAGTTGACACAAATTACTGACCAATCTACTCCCCTCGATCCTTGAGATGTGGGCAAAAAACATTGCCCAAACAATTGTTGCTGGAGCCTCCCAATTTGATGTGGTTCATAGCATAACAGCCCCCTTTCAAAATTCACTGCCATCTGTAGCTGTCCATCCATCAGAAGTTTTCTCTTAGATGACCATCTCTTGACTTAGAAATTCAGAGAAAGTCAGGGCTCAGCAACTAATAAATAAAATATGTAATGTGGGAGAAATACCTACCCTGTACTGACTTAGGAGGCAGCTAGTTTCCGCATCCTTGCATCAAAGGCCCAGCCCTATGAAACAAACGACACGGGTATGCTAGCTAAGTCGACATATCATAGGGCTAGTCTAACCACAGTTGTAGTATCGCCCGTCTTCTATGAACGCTGACTGGTTTTGATGGATTTCAACGCGCTTAATCGGCTCTTTAGAACAATTCAAGTGGATACTGCAGGGCTGTTTGTGCGTCAAACTAGTTCTGCTTGGGGGAAAGGCTCGACCCAGGCCTCTCGCCAGGATTCTGTTCCCTGTCTATGTCAGCTCTAAATTTGATCTCACAGTCTGATTGGGTTTTGATGGACACTCCCACAATCCTTTCATTTCCAGCCACTAAACCATACCCTTCTAGTTCTATCCTTAATTGTGCCATATATAGTACTAATACTCTAAGGCGCCAAAGAAATTTCTTGTCAGCCGACCGCCCTCTGTTTTGTATCCTAACCGTGTCATCGGCGTTTTCCCGACCATGACAGTAATCATCATCCTACCTTTGAGATACCAGAGCCAGGATATCGCTCTTTCCGATTGGATCACGGTTCTCACCTTGTGCCTGGCTCCTCTTATCGCACACGTCCTCATTGGTGCGCCTTCACCTACGTATCTATCCACCAGTCGACCGTCATGGCATGAGCGAATATGTCATTATAATCCGACTTCTATCATTTGGCGATATGCGATGATTACCGACCGACGTATTCGAGCAAAAAATTGGGACAAAGTTGATTTCGCCGCCACAAATGCTTTATTTTGGACAGACGGAGGCTGGGATGGTTCTGAAGAGATAATCAAATTCAGCCGGCCACGCTGTGTTCAGTTACCCGATGGTAACATGGTTTCCTTGTTATCGAGAGATGCGATAAAGACCTTGATTATCACTGTCCAAGGACTGCAGGCCATCGTCCTCTTGCTAGGCAGCCAGATCGACCCCCTCGCTCCACGGTTCACTGTGTTTATGGGTGTCGACATTATCTTTTTCCCCGTGGCACTCTTCGGCTTGTTGAGGCTTTGCAGCTGCCTATGGCTTACTGACGAGTTTGCATTTGCCTCCATGGACGATACCCCTCTGAACGACAGCTCTGAAATGGTTGGCTGCAGCACAACATCATTCCAGCTTTTACCAGCAAACCCACTGGTTCCCGAACCGCGTCGGTTCCGAAAAACTTCATCATGGTTCAGTAGGGTATTTCGAATTGTCTTTATTACAATGATGCTCGCTTTACTGGCCTTGGCCCTGTCGTTCATAGTACCGATAGGGCGCAGCGATGCGGTAGTATACACAACTACGACCTTCGTAGTTGTCCTTTTCTACCTCTGGATTCTCGCGGGGACAACAACCATCTCGATTTGGTATCTTTTCTTAAAAAAATCTACATCCACTGTCATACCCTGCATTTCGTCGATCTGGTACAAAATCTACACGGGTGTGGTGATTGGCTTTGGGATTGCTCTCATTACGATAGCATGCATTGAGACCCGGAAAACTCCCTGTGGAAAATTTACAAGCGGTTATGGCATGAGCGGCGATCTTTCGGCATGCATGGACTCTAGATTTGATATCACCGATCACAGAAAGACTATTGACGGCCCATATTCCGGAAATACTACCTACTATTTTACTAAAGCTAGTAATACTAGCTTTGTGGTGGCGAACTATGAGGACGAAAAGCAAAACGTTCTAAACTTTACTAGATTATGCTTCAACAGTAAATGGGGAGTTTGAGAGTCGCAGTAGAAGATAATTTAGGAGGGTTGTAGAAGAGTATTATAGATCTAAAAAACTATTACATTAACTTAATAAATTCAGCTGCCTTGGTGTTATCTAATCTGGAGTAAAGTTAAGAACTCTCTCCCTACTTTATATAACTTAGATAAACATATTCTTTACTATTATTAATACTACACTCTTATTTACTTTAGAGATATAAAGTATAATTAGAATTCACTACATCCCTTCATCAAGGGCGTAGTGCCCTAACAGTGATGACAAGTAGTACTACAGCTGTGCTAAATCCCCGATGTGGTGCTAACATTCCTCCTTATAGTTATCTCTGAGTGCCGAAATGTCCTTTCATGACCAATATTGCACATCTCATAACCTGACATAACGACCACCACGGAAGGGGGATTAAAACGGCCATCAAGACTGTCTTGGTAGATAGATCAGAGTTACTATGTCTTCTGTATCACCTAGTTAGGGTTATGTTTATTGTTACACAGTGTCTCTATAATACCAGGGGTTCTAACATCCTGTTCTGATCAAGTTCTGCCTCAGGTTAAGAAGCAGGACTAATCTCTTGTTTTGTTTCGCGTATAGTAATCCACATACATTGCAGAGTGAGCAAGGACCGAGAGGACCAGTCCTCCAAGCTGGTGTGTACACTGTATAGCAGATTGAGCAGGACAAACTAGTCTTCGTTGACTTGGAAGCTTTCTATGACTCATATTTTAGACATGTCCACGGAACAAGACAAAGTGTGTCTCACGTAGCATTGTTGACGAGCTCTGGGTCTCCGAACAGGCTTCTTTTGAGAAACCTTGTCACGAGTCCACGCATGTATCAACCCGGAAGTTGTCATTGAAGCCGGGTAAGTTCTGCAATTGATATGTGGTTTACACCATACTGTTGCAGCCTGGGTGCCCGTAGACCCTGTGGCCAATGAGGTGGGTATTGCTGGCGTCTGGAACACGATGACTTCGTGAAGCGGTTGGCCGAAGTGGGCAAGATCTTGCACGTGGTATGGAACCTGTAGAGAGATCAACACGACGCCCCTATTGCAGAGGTTGCATTATTATAGCAAAGAGTCTAGGTTATCATAGACTTACCGGTTGGTTGCTTGGGCCGCACTTGGGCGGTAGAAGGAAAATATTTCGTGGTGCAACGAGACTACTTTCGTCAAGTTCAACTTGGCAAACTTGGTCACAATGTCGACAATGCCGGACATGCTGATGCGCACCGCTGACAGACGCTAACCCCTTGTTGGCATGTATTATGCTAGAGGAAAGAGGGGACGATAGCTGCATTGTCGCGAAATATGAGAAAATATAGATAAAAGGATGTAGAGCTCGGTGAGGTACTGTATAGGCTAATATATTTAGGTACAGATTGATGACCGCTAATTATGGTGAATAAAAGAGTGGCTTACAATCGAGAATGGTATATGGCTGCTCTTATGTGCTCCTGAATAGGTCCTTACCGAGTGCTTCCTGCCATATGAAGATTAGTGATTTTCTAAGGGTTCAAAGACCCTTGAAGGGAGGCCCGAATGGATACGGCGCTATTTCGGAGCTGATATCCAGCTGTGTATTAATTTCAACTAGAGTGTTAATGAGAAACATCAGGCAGGCTTGCCGTAATTACATTAGTCGAAACCTGACTGCGTGTTCCTACTGTAGCCTTTGGCGCATTGCGAAGCATGCTAGAGTGACTATTCTGGGAACCTGCTTAGCGTGTTTGTCTTCCCACCTCAAGCCGGAAGCGTTAGAAGCGTCTGGAGGGGCAGACATAGGTACTCGGCCTCGATGGAGAAAAAGTGTAGTTCAGATAGTAACAACAACGCTCTCTTCCCCATCTATTGTACAGGACGAAGTAGGAGCTCAAACGCACCACGCCAATGCTGTGCTGTCAGTCGCAAAATCTTGCCTATCAGGGGATCAAGCATATCAGGAACGAGATGTAGTTCCTTAGGTGACCAAGGGAGGAGAAGCTCTTGAGGACCACTGTTACGTGCTTGTCAAGGAAATGGCGGGTGGTAAGTTCAATAATCCAGGGTCCCACCGACGTCATCTTCTCCACCAACCTATGCAGACCCTGGAAAGCATCTAGATAGCGTCAAAGACTATGCCCCTTATGTCGAGCTAGGGGTTGAACAGGTCAGTAAGATGCCGCGCTTTGGAACGTGAGCACTCCTACCAGTCTTAGCAAAACCAAATATCGCCATGTGTAAAGGTCTACGCACAAATTACAGTGCCAATAGCTTAGAGAAGATGACCGTCAAGAAATTCCGTGCCAGAGCGGCCAACCTGAACAACAAACACAAACAAGTTAGCAATATACCGAACGAAACATCCCACGCTTTAGTCCTGGGACGTAGCACGGTCGACCATCGTTATGAAGCCACGATAATAGAAATTTTCCGAAAGCACGGATGGATCTTGCATCGATGAGGCGAAACAAGGGAGACGCCAGGTTCCTGGACGGGAGCACATACAGTGGTTCAGTACGACGATGTCGATACTGAGACAATCATTTCGAGATCGAGCCAGTCTAAGCGAGATTCCAGGACGCTGTCTCGGGTAACCCCTCATGACACCACGATTACTAATTTACTACGTATGTGATGCTAACATTGATAGCCGTCCTACTCTTTACTATGTGTCCCCCGAATTATTTCGGTCAAGAGAAAGGAACGCGGATTTGACTTGCATCTTTAGTGCACTATTAATTTACAGGGGCTAATATGTAATTTCTCAAATGAGTCTTGGTTTGTTGGTCGTATTTCTGCTGGGATTTTTTTGTGCTTGTTTGTTTTTCGATTCTCTTATATAGACTTAACCTTAAGCATCAGTAGCGGGGTCTGAGTTTCACCGCTTTATGGAGCGGCAGTTGAGGTCAGTGCTCCAAGCTAAGCTGAGATTTAAGGGCCTGAGGAATGTTTCGTAGTCCCTGTATAGCTATGCCACTGTAGTTACAGGTTCTGTTTCCAACTATCGACAAATTCTTGTGGCATAACATCCGAGAGCTCACCAACAAGTTACACTAACCCATCTCCAGTCGTAGTATTCCTTACTCTCACCAGGTCACTCTGTTCTGGGACAATCGCCTGTTAGCTATTATTGCCAATACTGAATGTTCTCATTGCTGTGTATTCTTACGGAAGAAGAATGCTGGCTGGCATGCTCAGGTGAGTCATAACCCGTGCTTCTTGTTGTAGTGAGCTGTAAAGTTTGGGGGTTTCTGTTGAGCTTAGCCCCTTGACTACTGAAAAGGTATAGGAATTACAAAGTTCTTGCATGATGTAGGAGCAAGTAAATTCTCCTGGCAATCTCATGTATGTCCCGAGAATTGACAGAGCGACAGTTTTGGAGGTGTATGAGTTTGGTCAAGTTGTTTGCCGGAGACGCATCCGTGAGCTAAAGGCTGGAATGTTAATTGGTTACTCTTGAGCTGAACATATACCGTTACATAATATACATGCGTAATTCGTGGCAATCAGTATTGTCTGGCCACTGCTGTTTATCTAGGTAAGTGCACGACTAGCATACTGGCCAAACTCTGATGTTGTCATTCTGAGTGATCATTCCCAAAGAAGAAAAAGGAGCTTGATGTTGACAAGAATAGAAGTAAATGAGCTCCTTGGGATCAAGGGCGTCAGGTTAGATGCTTGTAAGCCCTGGATTTCGAACATGAGTTTCGGATATGCTAATCTGTGTTTACATAATATATCAAGATGTTGACGCTCAGCTTTCGGAGACATTGAGTTAAGTTATCATCAGTAACAGAAGATGAAGAAGTTGAAGATTGCTTTAATAATAACGATTCACTCTAGCAAAAAGTAGGCTAAACCAGGCTTTGAGTTTCCTTCAGTTTTATGCTTGAGAAGTTCCTCGGAAAGTTATAAGGTTACGACGCCAGTAAAAAGGTGGGAAGGTGGATAACATTTTACGCATCCGAAAATACAACATTGTAGATATAATAGGCCGGGGTCAAGGCCGGGGTAATACATCCATGGCGTCATCTAGGGATGAATGACCAGGTTGTATGAAGGCTTTCGTTTTGACGCGGTTTCGTGTACGAGGACGCATATCCCGCAGATGGGTTTTGAAGAAAGTTTTGTGGATGTTCAAGTAAACTGCATGGGTGGTTCAAATCGCAGGAGTGCCGATGATCTTCGGAGTATGACATATGTAAATCATCGCTGAGACATTGGTCAGTGGCGATCTACGTGCGACAAACCCTGGTGTCCGCACCGTTAGAGATGACTAGCTGATGTCACTAATCTAGCAAGCGGCCGATCTGTTGCTTACCTAGCACATCTCTCGATCAAAGGGCGTCATCTCTTCTACTCCATTGAATGACACTTAACGTCGAGGCTTGTCTTCTCTTGTATGAACGGCACGTTTAGTGCCTTGGAGTACTTCCTCACATTTGTCCAGGAATATTTATTACTGTTTCTCTCCAGTCCGGAGTATTGCTCCGGCATACCCACCTCTCAGCCGTATCTTCCATTCATCCTTCGGTTTCCGCACCTCTGGGCTGCCACCATGTATGATGATGTCTAGCAGTCTACCACCGAAGCCCGTCGGTCCAAGAAACGGGAACTTGTTCGTAAATCCCTGTAGTTGGCACGTGAGAGGACAAAGAATCGTATTGCGCAGCTCGAGAGTACGGCTGAAATTCCATGTCAAAACGACACCAAGGCGCAAAAGGTATCGTTGATGGATGAGCTGAGTCAAACAGCAAAAGAAAGAGACAGTTTGCTACGGTTACTAGATTCACTAGGCTCAACTATTCGCCGTCATCTCGGTGACTCGACCACGGGCGAACATGCTTTAGACATAAGATCGGATTCATTCACGCACGCGCCAACGAGAGGTCGTACGCCCTCGGCATTGGGGCCATAAATAATCCTAATGACAACCACTAATACAAAAGTGCCACTGAAAGTGACTTGCTCTACGATACTAGAAGTCCAATGGACCCTCCTCAAAACAATCCCTTCGCCTACGATTGGATCCCTAACATTAGCAGTGAACCATATGCCACGATCATGGCTTTTGGCAATTTGATCCTTCCATCCAACGCGGATTATTCTGTTTATGCATACATTCGCCCATTCCAGAAATCCAGTCGAAGACTGGTTGTCTGGGTTCAATAATAAGGCAGCATCAGGCAACGCGCAGTCAATATTTGATGCTGGTATGGTAAGGAAAATGTGCTGCGTCTGGATTCGAAGAAGATCAAGAGATGCCAGGTTCTGAAATCAATCAAGTATATAGTTTATCGGACGCGGGAAGAAACGAACGCTTTGCCAAGATACATCTCAAAAGTCGAACATCATCGATTAGCATAGGACCAACGCTTGACGGAATGGAAGGACCTTTGAACGCACCGAGGCAATTGAGTAGCTTTACAGGGATCCTAGTGACAGCACCTCGCAACACGGGAACAAAATGTGCGTATATCTTAAGGTCGAGTTTCCAATAGAACTGATTATTCTTGCATGCTACCTCGGATATTGGCATTAGATATTCTCATGTCCATTCATTTCCGGCCCATCTGGCACGCTTGTTTTGCTTTCATAAACTAGACGTGTCCATATGCCGCTGTTTGATCCTCTCGCTTGAGCCAAATCATTTCAGTATCTCTGGACGAAACTTTGTGCTAAACCTCGAGCGCCGCGACTCTTTGCCTCTACTAAAGCCTTCATATGTTTCAAATGCACAAGAGTTGTTTGTGAGCGTCACACTAAGTCAAGTACTAAGATCATTAGCAATATCTAGGAAACTAAGTTAGGTTGCCCGAATCTATATTATCACACCGTCATCATCAGGAGCATTATATTTGAGGATGCTGGGGGCATACCAAGGTGATGCTATGGTTACATAGCTATCGCTTACGGGCTGATTTGGACTGAGCTCGAAAGGCGACATGATACGTGAAGCAAATGGTTTATTATAGCCGTTACTGAGATGATTACTTATTTTGGAGGGAAAGCTTTGCCGAGTCAATAATGGAACTCGAGCCAGAAAAGGTTCATCCACTAAAAGACCTCAGAACGTACGTGTAATCGAGCACTTGTTTCGGCCTATCCAGATTCCGAGACACGGCACGATTCATGGGGCTGTCGACGCCACGGAAACTCTATACCAACAGTACTGACCATTATTTTGTCAATTCGAGCCGATTGCATATTGAAGCTGCAGAATCACATAAGCACGATAACTCTAGCCCGAAATGAACAACACTCTACTATAGCGCCAAGATAAGCTTGGCATTGGCACTTGAAAATCTCCCTTGTTGTCGTACAGGCTCACCATGAGCGATGTTGCGACATTCCGCCAATACCTTGCTCGTATATTAGGTCTACCGACTTTCAGATCAGCTACTCGTGTAGGCAAGCAAGTATAAGCCTGCTCAGTGGACAATTAAGCCATGTCCGAGCTGTGATCCAGCTAGTTAAAGTACTGAACTCCTGAGTTCGGAAGGGCATAAGCTGTCACTGGTAGTTTTGGGTTATCATTCGATATCTGCTCGTCTCGGACCACAGAGTAGAGATGATATCGTGATCCTTCTAAAAGAGGCGCTGAATGCATTTAAGAAACCCGGAAACAGTGTAAAAAGACGCTTATATGAGCGGCCTTTGACTTACCTTAAAGCTAGTAAGGCTACAGACCCTCGGAGAGATGTTAGATAAGCATGCAATATTAAACTCAGGAGAAGGCCGCATATGGGTTGTGCTTTGGGCTAGATCTTGTATGTCGACTTAATCAATACACGTAATAGTTCTTCTGTTTTCGGCTTGTGGGGCTTACAGTTTCCTTCTCATTTGTGTATTTTCCATTAACGATTGATAAGGATCTGGTAGTTTATTTGAAGGTCCGTTTCCATACCTGTGGCCAGTTTCTCAATAATGGATTCAATACAATATGCAATATACAAAAGGTTAATATAATACGGCAGGCCATTCTTTAAATTGTCATGTCTTACCACCTTTCCCATCGCAGTCTCCCTGAAGCCATTGCCTTTTCAGATAGACCAAAAAACTAATCTACTTCAACATAGTTCTTTCCTTTTCGAGCCTATTTAGAGAGGGTATTTGGTTACACATATATTCCGAGCAATAAAGGTCTAGAAGGTGCTTAGTGACTACTCTGCTAACCTCATAGTAATCCAAAGGGTAGAAGATGTAGAAACACGTCAGATGATCCCTAGGATTATGGCCAAGAACGCCTAGCAGTATACATGCAGAAATAAAACAGTAAGCGTAGCAGCATATTGAAGTGATCGCAGATTCAGATGAGCAGGAAAGTAATATGACGTTGCTCATCATACCAAGGCGCGGGAATAGGTGTCAAGGAAACCGTTTAAGGCGTGAAAAGTGGAGCGCATGGAATGTCTGCGCTTCTTGAGGCGAAACCCAAATCGGTCCCCGTTAGTTTAAGATAAATAGGAGCTTAACGATAAAACCTGGTTCGCCTTAGACATTAGTTTATCATAATCAAAAGGTAATAGCTCTTGCCGTGTCAAGACGACACTGACTCATAATGCGACAACGGGTCTTGTGAAGAGCGGATGTGGAACGCGGCTTAACATTGTTGGTCTCAGCCACCACCATTGATCACGAGCTATAATAGGAAGGCAGAAAGACTAAAAAATAGTTAAGAGATTCGGTATCGGAATGTGCAAGGAACCGCTTTTATTGGATGTCTCATGTAGGGTGACCATAGTATTATTTAACCGTCCCACAAGTTTGTCATTAACTATGTAGGTCGATATCCCACTCTCCTACTTTTCATGCCTTCCTCCACTCAAAACTTGAATGAAATTCCTGCAATATACAATACTCTTTTGTTCAACTGCTTCAGTGCAATACGCGCCTAGATTAATGGGTTTCCAATGTGTTATACAACAACGTCAACTTGACGGTGACAATGGACTCGAATTCTACTCTAAACTCGCTACAAAAGCGGTCGACAAGTATCACAACACCGGAACTGACATCGATCTTGCATTGGCAATTGCAAGCACTCGAAGAGTAGTCGGTATTGCCGAGAAGGGTAGCCTGGCTTGGGCGGAACAGTTAGCTAGCCTTGGGGCGTTGCTTACCTACCGATACGAGCTGAATGGAACAATGATAGACTTGGAGGAAGCGACTACTGCGATTCAACAAGCAATCATGATAACTCCGGATAATCACACTAATTATACAGGCTGGGTGAACAGTCTCGGAATCATGTATTACCACATCTACGAAATCACCGCAGCAATGTCTAATTTGGAACATGCAATCGATTTGTTTCGGGAAGCAACTGCTGTTTCAACGCATAAGCAACAGAACTTTGCTGTCTGGGCAAACAACCTTGCATACGTGCTATGTGTTCGTTATGAACAGACTACCATGTCGGACGATATTGATGAAGCGATACTTCTAGCCCAGGAGGTAGTCGCTGCGACACCAGAGACAGATCCAAGCTACCCGGCTCGGCTATACAACATGGGCCTTGCATTTGATCTTCGATATAAGGGGACTGGGATAGTGGGAGATCTTGAACAAGCAATTATATCTATCCAACGAGCAGTTGATGCGGAGCCTTGTGATTCGGCGAGTGCAGATTGGTCAGAAAAACTGGAATCCTTAATTGAACATCTTGGTGAGCACTTTCCCCACAGTTCTTCTGGTTCACACGCCTAATTTATTTAGCAACTGAAACAGTGCATGAGCCGACGAAGCGTTACAATCCGGACTGAAAGAGTTATAATATCAGCCATGGTTCTCTACTCATGTATCGCGTCTTGGGGATATCGTTTGTATTCATAGCTTGGTCTTCAAAAAAGGATAGGTCCATAGTCGGCTAGCCTTCGTTAAACATACCTGGCATCAACTTCTACTAAGCGCGGAAGTCGGACACCGCCAACGGTCTTATATAATATTTCGGCTTTTAGTAAAGGATTTCTTGGTTATTTGTGAGAAATAGTGGTTTGGTCTTTATATAATTATTTTCGTTAGATATGATTTATGATTTACCCCAAGATACAAAAGGCAGAGACGTCAATTATTATTGACCCGTAAGCCAAGTCCAGCTGTCTCAGTGCCATCTAATCTAGAATCAAGTCAACGGTTCTCTACCTGCTTTGTATGGCTTAGACATGCTGTTTCAGCCGAGAGCTTGAAGGATCTGTAAGTAAGAAAATCGGGAAAAGAACGATGAGAGGAAGCAGAGGAGTGACCGGTGTATATTGTTTGGGTTGCAACCTAAAATTTACTAATCATTAACGCCATTGGAGAATACAACCTCTTGTGGCTAATGGCACATTGGCCCTGGAAGTTTTTCAGCACCATAAAGATAACATGCTTCCGAAATGCATTCGAGTTCAGCTTGGAGACTATACATCATAAATATATGCGATTTATCGATGGGTTTCAAAGCCTAACCTTTCCTAGGCAACTCCCTTCAACAGCCGATTTTCTATCTTGACAGATTATCATCAGACCAGATTGTTCGAGTCAGTCGAAACGGACCGAAGCCACTGTATGGCATAGCATACTTGTTTAGGTCGAACTCGTAATATGCCCCGTCTTTGAATGCAAGACTCTTGAAGAACGGGTAGCTTCCAGGTTCACTGACAGCAACGAGTGGTATGCCTGCAGCCTTTGCTTGTTCGCGGCAGCGCTCCAAGAGCTTAGATCCAATGCCGTCCCGGCGGCTTGACGGCGTCACGTAGATATATATTACACCTATCAACAAGATCAGTAGGGTGGTTCAGAGCTGAGTATGTGCTGCAACTAACCAAAATGATCAAACGTTTCTGACTGCTGATCAAGATAGGCTGAGCCTTCCATGACTTCGTCGAAGAGATCAGAATTCATCCAGTCTGGTGATGCTCGCTTTTGAGTACTTTCATGATCGCTAGGCTGGTTTGTCTTAGCTGGGCTTTTTCTAGTACGACAAAGCCAACAATGTTGCCCGATGTGTTGTCAACAGCTTTCAAGCACTCCATAGTTGGATCTGATAGCGAGCTTTCGATCGAACCGGAGTAGTTTTTTCTCTGATTTTCCTCATTCGGCCAGTTTTTGATGAGAAGGCGGTTGATACTCAACGCGAGCTTGGACTTGTAGAGAAAATCTCCAAGGACTGGGAGATCAGCGGGTGTTGCTGCTGAGATTGATATAGAGTCGGCCATGACGAACAGGTGAGTATTGAAAGCAAATAGATTATTTGAGGTATGTGATATACAGGGCGATGAAGGAGGCTCAAGAGAATGAGGCTGTGTCGTTGAGGAGTAGCAGGCACTTGAGATATATTCGCCGAGTGGGGAATCAATGTACCCCTCGTCAATATCGAATAGTGTTGCCTAACGTAGGCTACAGCCAAAGACCCTGGGTCTCGAGGCAACAGTTTTCTTGCGGGTTTGATGACATGAGGTAAAAGCCACATCTCGATCACTTTTGCGCAGTTGTATAAGGTTTATACTGAGCGCGGATTATTATATTCGAATGGTTATTACTAACGCAGTCATGCCTTTTTATGACAGTAATTCCAGAACCAAGTATTAAGTCTTTTATATATATAGGAACCTTACTCAATATCTCTTCGAGATAGATCAAGGCCACACATCTAAAAGATACATCATAAGCAATTAACCTAGAACGGTCTAGTTTATTCCCATAGAAATCCCAACTGCCACAAGATGGGATATATC